>JAESIW010000137.1:5086145-5686145 GCA_016802295.1 Brachionus rotundiformis
AATTTAAATAATTATTGTAAAATTTTAATATAAAATATAAAACAGAATTTTTAAAAAAAGAAATTAACAACTTAACTACAAAAGCACCACAAATCAGTTCTTTGATTTAAGCTCTTTTACTGCTATAATATTTGGTTCCAATTCGGATAGGGAACCAGCTTTAGCAATGAATGGATGAGCTAATAATTCTTTAGTATCGGCTCTTTTTTCTGGATCAACTTCCAAACATCGATCCAAAAAGTTAACCAACTCTTTGGATAGTCGGGATTTGCTCTCATCTTTTACACTCGGCTTTCCATTAGCTGCAATCAAATACAAAGCTTTAAGCGGTGTTTCATGCAGATAAGGTGGTTCGCCGTCTATCATTTCTATTAAAAGAATACCTAAACTCCATACATCTACTTTTTTGTCATATCGTTGTCTAAATTAATTTATGAACAATTAGCTTTTTAAATTGATATAAAAAGGTATTACTTTTTGACGAGTTCTGGCGACATCCAATACGGCGTGCCGACCACTGTACACCTTTTTTCATCAGCATTTAATTCAGCGCAGAAGCCGAAATCCGTCAATTTGACTTCTCCTTTCATTCCAACCAGAACATTATCACTTTTTACATCACGATGTATAATATTATGTGAATGCAAATAGTCCAACGCTAGCAAGCATTCTTTGGTAACTGTTGCCATTTGAAATTCGTCCATGACAGTTTCAAGAACTATGTCTGTCAATGCACCACCTTCAAGGTATTCCATCACTATCCAAAGTTCTCTTTCATACAAAAAGCATTCAATATAATTGACAATGCTCTTGAAATTCATGTCTTTCATGACTTGGATTTCAGTGATTATAAGATCTTTGCGCTGTTGCTTCTCAAGGAGCATTCTTTTAATGGCTACTTGAAGATTTGTCTTTTTGTTTATGGCCCGATATACCTCACCAGCAGCCCTTAAGAAATTAATTTGTAATGGTTTTTTTAATTTTTTGTTTGAAAATTATAAATTAATTTACCCTGAACCCAATTTATCTTTAAGAATGTATTTATCATGCGGATCACCTGGTGTCACCATTGTTTCCAATATTTGTCTTGCTTCTATTTCGGTTATTCGTTGCACCTTTTTCTTGTTTCGCTTAATTTTATCAATATTTTTTTCTTCGGTTTTTTTCGACTCAAAAATGTGCGGTTTATTGATAGCTGGAGCTTTATTTTGCACCATATCATTGGAAGACGATTGGTCATTCGGCATCTCATTTAATTTAGGATATATTTTAGGCGGAACTGGTGGTGGCACTTCAGTAATAGTTGATTTTTTCGGCGATTGATTGTTATTTTTGTCTTTGTCATTGCTATTTGGCACAGATGGCAAAGGTTTATTTTTAGCTAGCTCATCCTTATAGAAATTGCTCAACTCTTTTATCAGTTTTTGCTCACTGGTCTAAAATATTATTTAATTTGTTTAAATTTAATTAATCTATTTTTTAAGTTAAATATCAGTTTTTGAAGTAAAAATACTTAATTCAATTTAAATAAAGACACTTTTTTTTTTAACAATTAAATTTAATATTTTTCTAATTTATATTATTGAAAATTTAATTCCTCTCTAGAAATAGTTATTCTATTTAATTAAATCATTTTTGTAAAATAGTAATGCTTTAATTAATATTTTTCAATTGATTTAATTCTAAAATTAAAAAATACTTGTATTTTAATTAAAATTATCGCTTGATGAAAATTATTTTAATATTTTATCATTTTTTGAGCTTAATTGACGACTTACCATTAACCTTTGTGTAAAATTCCATGCATTAATTTTTGGTTTTTTTGTGCCAGTATGATTTGAAGTTAAAATTGGCATTTTTGATGCGAACCACCAAACACTCAAAAATAAATGCATGTAATCTGCGCAATGGTTTACTGTATTATTTTTAAGAGTAAATTTTGTAGTAAAAATATGGAAAGAAAGAAATAAATAAAATTTTTAATTCAATAAAGATTTACGTACATCAATGCTTTGATCATCTTCTACTCTGTGTTTATTAACCGAAGATACTGGACCTGGTAAATTAGGGTACAAATAAGACTGATTTGAATAGGAATTGTTTTGATTTAGAGAAGAAGTCGAAAGCTGATTATATCGACTTGAATTTGTTTTGGTAAAGGACACCTCATTATTGTCCAACTCATCGCCAGATAAATCAATACGGTCATCTGAGTCAGTCAATTTTTTGATAAATTTTTGTGATTTTTCTTTAAAAAAAATTAAGTTTAAAGTTTCATAACTTTTTCAAAAACCTACGTCTTCCCTTTACTGCCTTATTATACAAATTTATTGCTTCAATTGCCGCCTCTTTATTCGCTTCATACCTTTACAAATATTTCACAATGTTTATTTAAATAAGAATATTTTACTTTATGTCATTTCTTTCTAAAAGAGCTCGCCATTCATTTGGTAAACCAATAAATTGGTTCCTCTCTTTATCATGCTTTACATTAATGTTGTGCTGAAAATTGGTCGGTGTACCAATCTTCATATTATCACCTGAATGCTGATGGTGGTCTTTTTTTTTGAATAAAAACGACATCTTACACTACGCCAATATTTGGGTCAACTATTTCGTAATTATTATTTTAATTTGCTATTAAAAAAACTTTTTCTCTTTATCAAATATTTATTTACAGGTTAATAAGAAAATCTAAACATTTTAGAAAATATTTCTAAATTTATGCGCATTTTAGTTGTTAAATGAGATATTATAAAAAGTATATATGTTGGTCGTACTAATTTCTAATAAAATTATAATTACTTTTTAAGTTTAGATAGAAAAATATTATTATTAGAAGTTTAAATATTTAGCAAATAATTTTAAATTAAGACTTGAAACTATGACTGTTATCGCATAGATAAAAATTATTATATATTATCGTTTTATAGCTTTTGAGAAAATTTTAGAAATGGCAAAAATGATTAATTTTCATTAAACACAAATGTTTAAATCTAACTAAGAAACTTTTTGATAAATATCCTAAAAATCAATACATTCTTTACTTGTATTCATTTATCTTAAATCAGACATAAATATTTAAAAAATCAAACTTATAAATTATAATACTTGTTTCATACAAAAAAGAAAACTTTTTAAAATACTCTCTATTAAAAAATAAAAGACTTAAAAAATACGAATGAATACTTAACCAATATTTTAAAATATCAATTTAGAAATATAGATTAAATAAGTGCTTTAAATTTATTATTAGGAATTTATTCTGGTAAATAAATTCAGCTAATAAAATTAAAATTTATAAAAATTTATTTAAAAAATTTATTATAAGCATTATACTTAAGTATTTTTAATTTTAATTTATTAATCATTTAGAAATTTTTTAGAAATTTTAACATTGATAATAAATTTCGAATTATTATCTTCATTTATTTCTTCAGGTGTTTGAGAATATTCAAATAATTTTGTAAATTCTGTTATAAGAAAAAACTTTTATAGTTGATGATAAAGAAGCGATTAAATGAACCTGATTTTTAATTTATTAACTTTAAATTAGTAAATTTGGCTAACTTGTCGGATTTACTTTAAGTGATTTTATGCAAAACAAAATTAATTTTTTTATTAATTATTTAAAAATATAATAATAAAAACAAATATTCTTTTAAATAATCATTTAAGAAAAAAGTAAAGTTAATTTTTTATTTTTATTAAATTTGAAGAAATTACTTCCATTGATAAAATTAAAGTAACAATTAAAATTAAATAATTTAAAAATATCAATTTTAAAAAAGTCCACATTTAATTATGTCCTCAATAATAAAATTTAGAGCACTTAGTGGTGCTTTTGATGATGGACCACTTTGTTATTTACTTCAGATAGACGAATATAAATTCTTAATAGATTGTGGTTGGAATGAAAAATGTTCTCCTGATATCATTGAGAAATATAAACAGTAAACTAAAGATGGTTATTATTTTGGAAATGTTATTTTTTAATTATAGAAACATAAAATCAGTAGACGCTATTTTGCTGTCATATCCAGATCTAAATCATTTAGGTGCTTTACCATATCTAGTTAGTAAAATGGATATCAAATGCCAAATTTATTGTACAGTGCCAGTTTTTAAAATGGGACAAATGTTTCTTTATGATTTTATCTTGGTAAATAGAATCAAATCAAATTAAATTAATTTTTTTCATATTTTTTCAGTCAAAGAACCATTACGAAGACTTTAGCATGTACGATTTAGATGATATTGATAATACATTTGATAAAATTCAGCAAATTAAGTATTCTCAGACCGTAAGCTTAAAAGGAAAAGGACAAGGTTTGCAGATAACAGCTCTACCAAGTGGTCACATGATCGGTGGTACAATATGGAAAATTTTAAAAGATGAAGAAGAAGAAATTATCTACGCTGTAGATTACAATCATCATAAAGAAAGGTAATAATTTAATAGATAACCCTTTTAGAAAATTTTATTTTATTCTTCCAAAAAGACACTTAAACGGGTGTGTATTGGATTCTATAAATAAGCCTACAATTCTAATCACGGATTCATATAATTTTTTGTACCATCAAGAAAAAAGAAAAGCTAGAGATGAGAGATTATTGGAAAAAATTTTGAATACGCTACGAAATGATGGAAATATGATGATATGCACTGACACGGGTGGTAGAGTCTTGGAGCTAGCTTATTTTCTTGACCAACTGTGGAAGAATGAAAATTCAGGTCTATTTTCTTATTCAATCGCACTTTTAAACAACGTATCGGTCAGTGTAATTGAATTTGCCAAATCTCAGGTGGAATGGATGAATGACAAAATAGTTCAATCATTCGAAGTGGGTCGTTACAACCCATTCGATTTTAAATACATAAAATTATGTACTTCATTAAATGAATTAAAATATATGAATGGTCCAAGTCGAAATAAGTTGGTATTAGTTAGTTTATCAGATTTAGAATGTGGACACGCTAAAAACTTATTAGTTGATTGGTGTTCGGACCCAAAGAACACAATTTTATTTACAAGTAGAGCTGCGGCAAACACTCTAGCAGCAAAGCTTTTAGAAGATCCAAAGCAGAAACAGATTACAATTCAAATGAGTAGAAGAGTAAACTTAGAAGGAGAAGAATTGGAAGATTATTACCAAAAATTATTCGAAAAAGAACGTGAAGAAGAAGAACGATTGAGAAAATCTAAAGAACTGGAGTCTATCGATGAATCGTTGAGTGAGGATGAAAAATCAGCTGAAGATTTGGTCAACAACATTCCAGCAGGAAACCATGATCTCATGAAATTACAAGAAGTATTTTATTTATAAATGTCAGCTTAAAATAGTTTAGAAATTTTATTTTAAAGAATAAAAATCAATTTTTCAAACTAAATCGTAAAATATTTCCTATGTTTCCATATAAAGAAGAAATGGTAAAATGGGATGATTACGGTGAAGATTTAAAGTAACTAGAAATCTATTTTTTTAATAAAAATTCTTAATTTTGATTTAAGAAAGGACGAATTTGCTTATTTGATTGAGCCTAATCCTTATGAACAAAAACCACTTGAGGTTGCTGACATTGAAATGCCAGAGGTTGAAACCCATGAACAAGAGGAAATACCAACCAAATGCGTGTCAGAGACAATCGCATTAGATGTGAGATGTAAATTGGTGTACATAGATTACGAAGGAAGAAGTGATGGAGAATCTATAAAAAAAATTTTGTCCAATGTCAAACCAAAAAATTTGGTTATTATTCATGGAACAGAAAAGTCCACAAACGAAATGAAAGAGTACTGTCAAAAGCACCAAATTGTGCAAGATAGAATTTTTACACCCAAATTAGGAGAAATAGTGAACGCAACTCTCGAGACACAAATTTATAACATCAAACTTAAAGATGAGCTGGTCAGTTCACTTAAATTTCAAAAGATTAAAGATTACGAATTGGCATGGGTTGATGCAGTGATTAAAAGTGGCAATTTTGACGCTGAATTTCAGAGTGGTCAGAAATCAGAAAGCTCGACTGAATTCGGATTTAGCTTGCATCCACTTCCGAAGGACAGTACTGATAAACACAAAACTGTGTTTGTTAATGAGCCAAAGCTTTCAGATTTAAAACAAATATTTACACAAAATTCTATTCAAGCAGAGTTTCATGGAGGTGTACTTGTGTGTAATGGAATGATAGCTTTAAAAAAAGTAAACAAAATACAGCGTTTTCTAGTTGATTAATTTTTTATTTTAAGAATCAATCGGGAAGAATTATACTCGAAGGAGTTGTATCGGATGATTATTACAAAGTAAGAAGTATATTGTATGAACAATATGCCATGCTCTAGACTCGATGGGCTCAAAAATTTATTTTCTATTTAATTAAAATATTTTTATTTAAATAATAAATTTCATAAAATTGTGAATTATCCAAAAATTTTAGTTTCAAATTTGATTTTAGTTAAAAGTTTTTAAATTCATTTAATGCATTACTTTTAAAATTAATTAATTAGATTGGCTTTAAAATATTTTTGCTAAGTTTTAATTTTAATTTTTTTATTCTTTAAACAATGATGAATAATCAAAATAGAATTATGTGCACAATTTTTGACCTGAAGTAGATTTTAATTAGCTGGCAATGGTAAGCTTATTCCCATACATTGTATGACCAGAAAATATGGACTTAAATTCTATATTTTAGAAAAAAAAATAATTATCAACAAATTAAATACTGTTATCTAAAATAAAAATTTTTAAATACATTATATGATCAAAAACATTTTAGTTTATTTGAAATGAATCAAAAATCTGTAAAATTTTGATTAAATAAAAAAGAAATCTTTGGAAAAAAGCTTACTACTAAATTTGATTTAATCAAATTTTGTTAATTAGAAATTTATAATACTACCGCAGACAATTCCGTTTTAAAGTAAAAAAAATAATTAAATAAAACGTTCAAAAGACTTCAATTAGATTTTTATCACATTTAATAACATACGATTTTAGTAAAACTACGAAATAAATTGTAAATTTTTTTCATTTCAATAAAGCGTAATCTTTATTAGATTAAGATATTTCTATTTATATGCCTTATATAAAATTTTCATCTATTAATCATGCTTAGAATGAGGAAATTTTTAAGACTTGATCATAAAAAACACTCTGAAATAAGCATCAGTCTTTCGATCTAAACCTACTCCAACTAGACTATCTTCCAAAATAAACAAAAATCAAATTTAATTAATAAATATCTTTTTTTTTATTTATATTTTCCTTTTTTCAATTTGATTAATCGAATTTTATTATTATTATTAAATATAAAAGTAATTCACTAATAAAAATTTAAGTTTTGGTACAGCAATAAATAAATTTTCAAAATTTATCTTAAAAAACTTATTCAATCAACAGGAACTATACCTAGACGATTTATCTAGATGCAAAATGTATTTTTTCACTTCGACACTTCGTTTTAACGCATCCGACAGTCCCTTCAAAAATTTGTCCAATTCAAATTTTGAAGATACCTGCAATAGAGGATACTGGTCATGGTGGATCACAAAAATAGGTAAATTTTGTAATATATATATTTTTTTAAAATAGTTTAAGTCTAAATTAAAAGGAGCTTTGGCAATTGGTTCAATTGGCATAATAACAAATCTAATTTGCTTTTATCTATTAGTATCACTCAATTCGCTAAAAAGATCATCTTATATATTCTATTTTAAGTTTTTATGCATTACAGACAGTATTTGTTTGTTGGTCGAATTTATAAAATCTTTAAACGACCTTCTAATATATAACAGTTTTTATCACATCTATTATCCGAATTACTTCAGCTGTAAGCTTTTGGAATCAATAAAAGCCTCGTTTCACTTGACATCAGCATGGCTCATCTGTGCTTTTTCCATCGAGAGATGCGTGGCAGTAAATTGCCCCCTCCTAATTCGCCATATATTTAGTGTAGCTCGGACAAAGCTTATTTGCTTTCTTATTCTGGTCTTTTCACTCATCTTTCAGTCACTTAAGCTCTTAATGGTAAAGACAAAGTGCTTTAATATAGCTAATTTTGAGATAAGTAAATATCTCTATTCATTTAAATGTGTTTCATATGAAAATATAAATTCCGATTTATTTAACAAATTCCATTTTTACATTCATCAATTAGTCTTTCTGGTACTTTTGCCAAGCGTAATTGTGATTAGTTGCAATTCAATAGTCTTTTATAAAATAATCCAGAGACGTCAAATGCTTCGCTCTGGAAAGTTTTATGAATTTAAGATTAATCGTTCAAGCATGTCTTCAAATCGGTTATCTCATTCCAATTCATTTAGGCATGAACCCGGAATAAAAAAATCAAAAGCTAGTGAGAATAATATAATATGCTTGGCAAACGGTAATGATGATGAATTTATCTCAATTTCGACCACATATGACGAATATTCCCATCAGTCGGCATCACTTTGCTCATCAAGAAGCTTCAGCACATTGGCAAAAATAAAAGGTAGCCAGCGTTACAAAAAAGTAGTGAAGAAAAAGCGCGAAATCAAATTAGCTTTGTTGATGCTATTTTCAGTTTCATTTCTTGTTTTGGTGATACCCGAGGCTTTACTCAAAATATATCTATTTCATTATTTTGATATATGTGAGTTGATTAACAATTTTGTCGAAATAAGACTTGGTCAGTATTATAACAAAATGGAAACTATTTTGGATTTATTTTGTGAAAATTATAGATCAATTAGACTTAATATTTCGTTTGATTTTTTATTTATTTTAAAATTGTTAAATTATTCGTCTAATTTTTTAGTTTATTTAACACTAACAACTTATTCAAAAGTAAGATTTAAAAGCTTAAATGTTTTAAACAATATTAACTAATTCATTATATTTGTAATTTGATTAATTAAAAAATATCTTAAAATTATTAAACCATAAATTATTGTCATTTTATTTGTTTTGCATATAAACAAGGTTCAAAGTATATATTTATCATTAAAATAAAAAGTTTTTTTTGTGTCTTTAATTTATATTTAAAATTAGATAAAACATTTAATAATTAATTAATAGCCATCTTAATCGAACATATTCAAGAACAGTATGATTTTCTTTTCTATCTAATAATATAAATTCTAATAATCTAAGTTAAACTAGAAAACTTATAAATATTTTTTTTTAAAAACTGCATATAAAATTTTCATAAAGAACTATAAAAAAAAAATTTTTAAAGAATTTTATTAACTATTTTTTTTGCTATTTGTTTTATTTTAGAAGATTGTTTATAATGATTTTTTTTTAAAAGATATTTTTATTCGAAAAAAATATAAAAAATATTTAAATCATTTTTCAAAGTATAATTTAAAAATAAAAGTTTTAGGTGAAAAGAATGCTATTTTACTATTACTGTGACAAACACACATAATTTTCGGCTTTTTTTTATCTAAGTTTTTTAGCAGAATTATTAGACTAAACATAAGAAAAATCATACTGCATAAGTAAAATATGAAATTTACAAAAATCAAAATTATTTGTTTAGTTTTAAACTTGATTTAGAATATTCAAAATTTTTAAAAAAATCACTAATTGGCCTAATATTTGATTGTTCGTCTTGATTTCGTCCCTTGTTTGCATTTTTCTTATTCTTATTTTCAAGTTTGCTGGTTCGATTGCTTTTTGGCAAATCTGCAACATTTAAACTACTCAATGTATCCATATCATGTATTATTGTTTTGGTTTTTTCCTTATTTGACGAGTTTAATACTGATTTTACTTGTAAAACTTCAATTTTTTCTTCAATAGGGATTACATCATCCAAACTATCTTTCTCAATTGATTCTTTTGAAAACTTGTTAGTCTTTTTTGCCGAGAATCTCTTTAAAAGGGAAGAAGACTCGGAATTCTTTACTTTCTGTTGAGAATTTTCTTCAAAATTAAATGATTTTTCAGTAACTATGGGAGAATCCAAAATTTGCATTTTGAATTTATTTTCATGTTTAAAATCTGTTTCAAGACTATACAAAACACAAAAGATTAATGAAATTTAATAATCAATTTTTGTGAACCTTTCTAAGACAGTGATAGCATTTTTCTGAGTATTTTTTGGGCTTTTATTCTCTTCATCTTGACTCAATCGATCCAGCAATTCACTTGGTCTATTGATAATTGGAGATCCAATATTAGCAGGTGCTGAATTTGACGAAAAATATCCACTTGATTCACTAGATGACTCAATTTCACCAATTTTACTCTTGTTCGATGAATAGTCATCCAACAAGCAGTCCAAATCAACTTTAACTTCATTCATCTTTATCCGTTTATTGTTTTCTTTGCCTTCGTCAGAATCAATATTTTCCAAATTAGGCTCATTTTTTCCAATAGCATTAAATTTTCGTTTATTTTTAGCAGAAAGATTGTCATTTAAAAGGACCTTGGAGTTAATTGTTTTGGACAGTCCTGTAGTCTTTGGTAAATCGATTGGTTCTTTTTTAGCAACAAATTTTGAAAACGGATTTGAGTTCTTAAATGTTTGGTAGTTTTTTGACCAAATGCTTTTCATATGCGCCGGTGGATTGTTGGCGTATTTGACTGGAGGCTTGTACTTAAGAAATTTAATTATTCATTCTTAAACTAGATTTAGTTTGTTGCCTACATTCCATTTATCGGGATTAAAATCATTGACTTTTTCTCTGGTATTAACATCAATATTTCCCAAAGAGTGTTGTATTGATAAATCTTGATCATAAAAGCTTAATAAAAACTAATTAGAAAAGAATACCTTTGTTAGATTAATAAAAATTACAATCCGGCATAAGATACGTCTTCATTTGGTTCGATTTCGGGCCCATAGGCGTGCAATGAGACTAACTTTCTCTTGAGCGGATCAAAAACTATTTGATATTTGAATGTTTTATCAGCTTTTTTGAAGCTCTCTATATACTCATTGGTAATAATCAAATTTGGCATTTTTAACACTTTTGGCATTTGTTTCAATATCTTAGAATATTTGATATAGGATTAATTTTGGAATTTTATTAAAAATTACATAATCTATTTCTGATTTAGTAATTGATTTCAGCAATTTTTTGGCTTTGCCTAGACCTATACCTGGTAAATTTTCCAAATAATCACAACCACTTAGAATACACATCCATCGGAATCGCTCAAAATTATCTGCAGAATCAAATTGAGTTATTGAGATTATTTTTTCTTTCTGTACCAATTGACCAAAACCGTTTATGTCCAATTTGTACATTATCTTTTAAATTAATAAATCTAAAATTGATGTATCATGATTTAAGATACTTTTTCACACCCAAATAAAATAAGATCCGAATCTTCGGTAATGATAATTTGAGCTACATCGATTTTGTTCAAATAGGCCAACTGTGCGTCGGCTTCATACGGAGCAACTATAACATCAACTCCAATATTGTGTAATGCCTTAATTTTTACAAAAAATATTTTTTTAAGGATTAAAAAAGTCAGAAAATGTAAACTTTTATGACATCAAGAGCCATTTTAGGAGTACATTCAATGCATCTTTGGAAATATTCCCTTGCTTCATTCTTACGGCCTTCAGCCAAAGATTGAGCAGCTTTTTTCCTATACAATTCCTTAGATCTTAAAAAGACAAGATATTCAAATCAAATTATTTCAAATAATTCAGTATATGTATTTTTCTATACAATTCCTACTCTTTTCTCTTTAATTCGGTTCCTTTTTTGCTAGGCAGACAGCTGCCATCGAATATCATTATTGGTTTGATGCCCCATTCGAGTAATTTATGAACATATTTTAGGACATATTTCACATGGCTAAAATTTGGTTAATTAGATTGGACTTGTCAAAATCAGAACAATCAATTAAGATTACCCATCAGCTGGTTGGCCAAGTGCTAGCTGTTCAGCACAGCTGAATGCACCTCGATAAATCCAACAGTAGGTATCTACGGCGACAGTAGCGCCTTCAAATTGTTTTATATTCACATTGCTAGATGCTTCTTTTAAAAATGGTAAAAGACCAGAAATTCCCATTTATCAAGATTATTATTATTTTTAAATACAAGTAATATATTCCGATTTATTTTTTGAAATTTTTAATTTGAATTAAAATCATCATTTTTAATTGTAATAAAACCTTAACCTTTTTTCATAAGATTCAATTTTATAAGTGGGTTTTAAAATTTTTAAATATATCATAGTATACCGTTTTTAGACTCTTAATTAAATATTCATTCAAATATGAAGCTAATTTGCAAAGCATTAACTGTTCTTATATTCAATAAATCGATTTTGTTAGTTTAATTATTTTTTTGTTTAATGTCCACTAAAAGGTTTTAGTCAACGAAAGAATCTAATCTTTAAAAAACAAACCTAAATGACCTATTTGTTTATAAATTTTAATTAATATTCTAGTTTTGGAGAAAAAATACTCTAAAATTATAACTATATTCAAATTAATGAGAAAAAAAATTAGAATCAGTTAATTACAATAAAGTGTGTAGAATTTTTTCTAATTCAGATAATCTAAATATATCGAGAATACAATTTTTATTTATAAAATAAGATTATTTTGAATGTTGTCTGATAAGATTTGAATTTTCTGGTCAAGCATTTTTTTATCGGTAAAAGGTGTTTTTTGTCTATGATGCACCAAATAATATCTAAAATTTAAGCTATTTAATTATTATATTCATATTTTGATCCAAATTTTGAGTGAATTAGCCGCAACCATCAGCTTAAATTAGAATTTTCAGTAAAAATAAGTCTATAAGATTTTCTTTTTAAAAGCCGATTATGAATTTAAGCAATCGATAAAATCGACTCTGGAAAAAATTAGCTGCCAAGCTTAATCTTAATGACAAAATAATGAGTAAGATAAGACAGAGTTGAAAATAGTATCTTGTGAGTGTAAGTGTTTACTAACAGTCTGGACAATCATTTTTAAGCATGAAAAACAACCAAAATTAGACTCAAGTGTTTTATATCTCACGAAAATTAGTTTTAAAAACTTTTAATGTTTCTTTTAAGTTTTGTTTTACAATTTATTTTTTTAATTAATAATAAAATCTTTAGGTTGTTTTTTTTTATAGAATTTAATATAAATCTTTCTAAATCAATTGACACAAGAAAATTATGCTACAAGTCTTCAAACAAACTGAAAACTATTTCAAAGTCAACAAACTTGTTTGTAGATTTTAATACTGAAAAAATTTGACAAATTTTATAACTCTTCCTAAATATTCAGTTAATAATAATGAATAATGAATAAGTTAATAATGAATTTTTCAATGGTTTATTAAAAAGAATACGCAATAAATTCGTTTGTAATTAAGTGACCTTTTGAATTTTTTTATCAAATAGTTTTTAAATAATTTAGTCTAAATAAAATAAATATTAGGATTTTCTTAATTAAATAAAAATAGACTAATTATTAGAAATTTATTTAAAGAAATTTTATATAAAAATGGCTATGAATATTCAAATTAGATAGAAAGAAGCTTGTTTCAGAATTCAGCTCGAATTTCTCAAAATATTTTGCTCAAGAAAAATCAATTTTAATCCCTGGAATATTCAGATATTTTAGAAATCATGACTAAAATTTCTCATTGGAAAAAAAAAACTAATTAATATTAATTCATATTTTAAATTTTGTAATAAAGTTTAAATTTCGCGTTTGATCAATTAACAAAAATCAAAAATTGGATCGGTTTGTTTTAATAAGTCTGTTTTATTTCAAAAATTTATATTTTCTTTGCAAAATTTTGTATGCTCAAAAAGCAAGTCTTGAGAATTTTTATCTTTAATTAAATATAATTATACTGTTTCTTAGTATAAAATAGTGACGATAATTACACCAACCAATTGGTTATATAATGCAAAACAAATTTTTATAAAATTCGATTAGTCATAGAAAAAAATTTTGTTTCTTAATGAAAAAAATATATGTACCTATAAGTAAATTTATTATGTTTTCATTTTTTTGTTTATCTTATATTCACTTATTTCTTATTTTTATGATTAAAAACGTAAATAATAAATATGTTTGGATACTCGGATATAGAGTTATTTCATTTTTATGATTTCTAATATTAGGCTTAGTTTCCAATTTCGTTTGTCCATTTACTTAGCTTCCATTTAAATAACTAAACATTCCTACACGACATATCATATACTTTAAAAAAAAACAGGTCTATAAGTCTATAAGTTAAAATTAGTCACATGTTTAGGCTTTAGTAATCTTATTAAGTTGTGATTAATATTCGACCTGAGATTTGTTTTGCTGACAGTTTAAACTTTATAAATGATTAGAGGGAGACTTGATGATTAAAAACTAAACAATATCTGGTTAACCTAGATTACTTGATAAGGATATGTATTTAGATTGGTAGAATATTCCGGTCAGTTTGGATTTGACCGGAATCAATTGTAATTTATGATTGAAATTAATTTCTCAGCTTGATTCACATGAAGCTTCTTAATAGCTTACTAAAAAATCAATAGCTATTAACTAAAGTAATTTTATATCTGTATAAACTTTGTGATAGATAGTGAAAGATGCTTTAATGTAATTGATGCAATTTAAGTTGTTTCCTTTTTTGTTCAAACATTTCTATCAGGTAGATCTGAGGCATTTCTTATTTAAACGAGACCTAAAAAAATATTTAGAAAAATTAATTTATCGTAAAAACATTAACAGCAGTAGATATTTTATATTTATTTAAGATGGTTAAGATAATTTTAATGAGTTGTAAGATAATCTAAATTATTTAAATTGAATTCTTTTTTTAATATTTTTAACATCACTTTACATCGTTTTAACATGTGTTTTTGAGTTTAAATTAGTTAATAATAAATTTTTAAAAATAAAATAATATATTTGGTGTTGGTTCTAGATTTTTGGTCAAAAGTAACAAGTCTATATTTTCTATTTATGAGATTAATGAAAGCATCTTTATAAAGCAATCATTGGGATAAATAAGCATTAACCAAAATTTAATTACTCTTAATTTACAATCAAATAAGCATTTGTACAACTCATATTGATTATGTTTTTAAAAAATTCCATAAATTTATCTTATTGAGTAAATTTTCTATCAATAAATAAATTTGATGAGTTGCATAACTATGAATATAACGCTAAAGAGGACCAGTTAATCAGCTGCTATAAACAAAATCTCATTAGACATTTCAACTAAGGGCTTTGTTTGATTTTTTGAATTTTTTTTATCAGAATTCCGCTCATTTTTTTTGAATGAATAATTTAGACTGAGATAAGATTTCATGCATCTGAAGACATCAAAGAATCAGTTGAATGAGAATAAAGTAAATTAATTTTATCTGCTAGACTATCAGTCTTTATCAGCCTTTTGGTTATCTTTAGCCGCGATTTAGTATATTTAATCTAAAAGATAGACTTGAACTTTATTCTAGCTATAAACAATTAACAATCAAGATAAACCACGTAGTTGACAATTCTGAGGCATCTTAAATGCCGAAAGGTAGTCGATTTACTTATTGGGTGCTCAAGATTAAATTCGACATTATTTCGATAGAGATTTGTAATTAAAAAACTCTTTAGATTTAAAATGCAATTAATAGTTAATCCGGAAGGAAATCAATAATTTTTTTTCTCCAAAGGAAGTAATCAAATAATAGCCATTATAGAAAATTCTCATTATATTCAAATAGAGTCAGTGGATGTAGTATTTTACAACCATAAAAAGAAATTAATCAATAAATCACCTAACTATTTTCAATTGCGGCTTAAGGGAGGGATAGCTTGGCTTTTCTTTAATTAATTTTGTTTGTCAAAGATCAAATTTTAATTTCAAAAAAATATTTCCTATCTTTATTTAAATAAATGGGCTAAATCGTTTGCTTATAGAGGTTATTTTTTGTTTTTAAGAAAATAAAGAGTATTTTAAAAATTACATATTATTTTATCTTGTAGCTACATGTTATTTTAATTAAATATGTGGCTTAGCTATTTTTGATTTAATGAAATCATGCGTAATATTTTGGATTAAAGGTAATAAATAATTCAAAATTTATTTCTCCAAGCTAAAATTTATTCTTATTTTTTATCTCGTTTAATCAAAATACTTTTTCCAAGTATAAATGACATGTCATATTTTTTGATTTCATAATTGATGTATTTTGAAAAAACAAAACTTCAAGATGCTCTTCAAATATCAATATTTTTATATTTTTTATCACAATAAAAAACTTTCATCACGTGATAAACTAAATTCGATACGATTTATTAAATATATTAAGTTTATAAAACAAAATTTTAGACAACAGTCACATAAAATTAGATTTTAAAATTTATTCTTGATTTTAATTCATAAACAATAAAAGTAATAAGCAATGCTTTGAAAACAGGTTAATTTTAGAAAAATATTATTATTTTCAGGTGTACTTGAGTGTATTTTAGAAAAATAAATAAACCATAAGACCGTATGCTTAATAAATTAAAAATAAAAATTTTCTAGAATCTTAATTTAAAGCTTATCTTTAATAATTTTTATTTTTATGGTCAAATATAACTTTAAATGATAATAATTTTAAAATTCGTATTTAATTGCATATGATTAATCAAGATAATGGTTTTTGTTTTGGGCCCAGAGCAACTGATAGCCGATCGTATTAGCACCGAGGCATTTTATAATGCATATCGATATTTAATCAATATGAACAAAGTTTTTCAAATTAACATCTTATTTTTAATTAAGCGCTTTCAAATGAAAATTTTCTATATCTCAATTAATCTTTTTCAATTTATGTTTTTCCTTGCCTTGCAGGCCATTAATTTCAATTTTTATAATTGATAAATCAAATGGTTTACATTTTGATTAGATTTCAAAAATCGTACATCTATGACCCTTAACTATTCATTATTAATTTAGATTTAAAGCAAAGAAATGCCAGTAGTCTACTCGATCAAATGATTTACTCATTTGGACTTTTTTTTTATTAAATTTTCAAAATGAAATTATATCTTCTATTAATTATTAAAACTTTAAATTTTAGTTAATTTTAATAATAGTTTAGTTTCAGTGTTTTTTACCAGGGGAAAATTAATTTAATGGCCAACTCATTTTGTGTATGATATCTGGTTTAATTAATAGGCTGCACAATTTCAAAGCTCGCTACCAATATAAAATTATTTGAGCATGTTAATGATATATTTTACTAAACTAAATAGGTAAATATTTAACTGAAAGTTAATAAAAATTTAATAGTTTCGGCGAAATTGTTTTATTTCATCGATTATTTATTTTATTTTGTAAAACTATTTATTAAGATGATTTTTAATGACTCGGTAAACAAATAATACTTGAAATATTTTTATTTCTGTATATTTTTTGTATTTAAGTCTATTTGAGCGGTGACTCAATACTAATAACTTCTTGGTGGGGTTTTTTTATCAAAGCTAATCTCTTTATATTTAGACGCTTAAAGTTACTAGTGATAGTCAAAAAGTTATTTTCGACAAAAAAAATAGATATAATAATTAATTTTAACTTTTTTGGTTACGAGATACAAAAATTTGAAATATGATTTCAAATGCCCTTATGTTATTTTAAATTACCATTATTAGTTCAAATTAACTGATATTAAGTTTAGGGCTAAATAAAAATTATTATATTTGGTTCTTGGTTATAATTTTATCAAAAAATAACAATTCAAGTAATAATTTTGCATTTAAAAAATTAAATTTGATAAAAGATAAAGATTATAGATATTAGAGGATCAGAGTAAGAAGTGACTTAATAATCGAAACGCTTAAATTAGTTAAGGATTTTAATAATACCAATTTGGTAAATGATTTCATTTACGCGAAGAGTTTATCTTCAGGATTCCAGATCATAAAAGACTTGTCTGTGAAATGCGTTTTTTTCCAATAGAGTGGTATAACATTGGAACGCTTTCTTTATGCATGCAATATCAATCAAGTCGGTTAGAAGTTATAAATAAAGAATTGTCAAGGAAGTAGTTGGCAATTTCAAGTGTCTTTGGTCAAAAAATTTAATTTCGTATATTTCAAAGTATTAAGTGGTAAAAACTATAGAATTCGATTGAAGTGAAGTCTTATTATTGCTCCCCTGTTTGTGTACATTAATCAGTCTAAGTTAGAATCAAAATTAGCCTTAAGTTAATAAAATAGCATGATATTTTGCTATATTCAGAATCAAATATTCTTAAGGTTCTGTCTCAGTCAGGCAAAATTAATTCTCACTGATTTCATTTTTTATGATAAGATTTCTAATTAGCAAAATTTTAATCAATTCAGAAGAAAAATTCAACTTTAGAGACAATGGCCAAAATGCCAAAAAAATTACTCGGTAAAAAGAAATTTGTCAAAAAAACAATATAATTTTTGAAGCCTTTACTTATCAAACCGAATTAAAATAGTTTCAAATTTTAATTAAAAAAATAAAATAAAAAAGATAGGATCAATATTGCTCTAGGATAATCCAGGGGACTATTTTTACTGCATATGTTTTGAATCATGGTTAATTAATAAGATTAAAAGTAGTCAGACCAGAAGAGCTTTGGCTTAAATAAATTAAATCCAAATTTTACGTTTGACTTAATTTAAATATAAATTAGAAATTATTATGTTGGAATATTACGTTGGACGGGAAGAAAAAAACGCAGACCTCTGCGTTAAGCATATTTTTATCATAATTGAATATGAAATGCCCAAACGATTTCAAGCGATTTTAAGCCAGCCAGCCATAAACTCAAACTTAAAATAAAATACCGGAATATTTAATTCTAATTTATGTTAATTTGTAACCAAAGAATAAAAAACTAGAAAAACAAGATATTAGTAAACTAGTAAAATATTTTATTTTTCAATTAATTATTTCTATGAAATTCAATTGCATGAAATGTGTCACTTTGGCCACTGGAGCTATTTTAGTTGGCCATGTTTGTCTCCATTCACTTAATTAACATCAAAATTATTATTTTAGATATTCTTAAATGCTATTGTGTAATAAAATTAGTTTTTTCTTCCTGTAAACGCTATGGAGTCGAATCAAAGCGAAGAGGTCAAGCCGCAAAAAAAAGCCCAAATAACCATTCACAAATTTAAGTCGTGCAATTCAACTGCTTCATCGGTGTCGCCAGATTCCGGCTCGACAAGCAACACCTCAATTATATGCAGCGCATTGGCCAATTTGCCGCCATTGTCTTCCCTAAATCTGGACCTTTTGCCATCAAGTGTCAAATTCGAGCTCGATCAACTTGAATTAGAACTCCTTGAGGGCGACATTACACAGAAAGGCTATGACAAAAAAAGAGCTAAGCTTATCGAACCATATCTTAATATTCTTATAGGTTCAATAGATGAGCCATCTCACAATAAAAGAGCCAATATTCAAATTGTTAGCAACGATTTGACCAAGTCCAAGGAAAAGATACGAATACCAAAAAAAGTGAAAAATCGGGAAGATCCGAACGCTAATCGCTACCATTCAGGTAAAATTTTGCAAAAAGCAAACATTTGTGATCTCTTTTTGTTGACACAATAAAGATGTGAATACTTTTTAAAGAAAAAAATTATTAAATTATTAAATATAAACCTATGAGAATATAAAAATTTTTCATTTAGAAAATACACAATTTATAATTTAATTTCTTCCCTTTGAATTAATTTAGTTTGTTTAAAAATTAGCTAAGAATAATTGTTTGTTTATGTTTGAGTATTTAAAGATAATTAATTACATGAATAGCGAAACCAAATAAGCCTTGAATATTTCAAATACTTCCGGTTTAAGAATTAAGATAAAATGCGAACCATATGCATAATTTTATATGTCTGATCAGTTGAATTTTTTTTTAAATTCTGATAAATAATAATGATATTATTCTATTGATGAAAATATGTTTTAGGGAACAAAAGTTTTTCGATTTTTTACCAAGACAAAGAAGCTAAATATTTGCATTAATCAAAAAGAGTTAATGAATCAAATGAAAAATTGTCAACTATGAATTTTGTTAATAAGGATATTTTAATAAACTATTAAGACTATTAAGGCAAATCTGCTCCAAGAGGTATTTCTTTAGGCTTATCTAAAGTGATTATCTTAATTCAGATGACTAAGATTTTTCTATTTTTATAAAAAAAGAATTTATTTTCTTAACATAACTAAAAAGATGAGTTTATAAAAAAAATAATTATCTTGCAATTTTAGCAGTTTAAAACCAGTTAAATTATTAAAAATTGGAAAAAAAATCTTATCTTAAAATGAAAAATCAATCAAGATAAAATATATATTATTTTATCTAAAGAACTTTTTAAAAACTCTTAATATAACGAAAAATCTAATCTTTACGTAATTATTTAAATTAATAATATCTTTAAAGACCTACTAATTTTTTAATATAAGCTTGAATTACAAATTCTAACACGTTCGTAAATTTTCGGATTTTATAAAATATCATGAATTAAAGCAATTTAAATTACATATATTAAATTTTTTTTTCTTTTTAAAGTATTCTTTCTTTAACATAATTTGGATGAATGACTTTAAAAAAAATTAATTTAAAAAGTTAAAGATTTTCCACTAAATAATTTATTAATTTAAATTGAATAAATTTTTTTTAAGAAATTCGTCAAGAAGCCGTAAAAGCTGCCCTTGCAATGTATTCCAACCAAAAGCAATCTTGCATATTGGCATCAAAGCGAACCACTGGATACGTAACCCCGCAACAAATAGCTCAAAAAGAAAATAATGTGGACAGAGTTCATCCTTTTTCTGATTCTTCGGATGACGAGAATGGTAAATTAGACTTAATTGAATCTCCGGCTAGCAATTGTAGTACTAATGATAGCTTTGCTAATAAATCTAACTTAAAACACGAGTTTTTTGATAATCAGCCATCTGAGTATGTTGCACCAAAGCTTAATGACATATTAACCGTAAACAGCATCGGGACTAGCAGTTGTTCAGCAAGCACTGGCTCTGCTAGTAATACCAGCAGTAACTTAAGTATTCCCAACGAAACTAATAAAATTAATAATTGTCACATTAATCAATTGTACTTTCACGTACAAGATCTTAATTCTACTAAACCAAGTTCTAATAAAATTAATTACTCAATACCATTTCAAAAAACAGATCGCGTTGTGGCTATAAAAACATCTAGTCAGGTAAATTCCAAAAATTTGACCAAATTACAAGCTCAAAATCAACAAATAAAAATTATACAAAAAACAAACGATAAAAATGTAGATGCTACGATTAAAGAACAACACCAGAATACTTCGGACTCCAAGAGTCGTAGTGTTTCCAGTGGTCAGCTCAATCAATCAACTTCTTCAGAAAACGGTACAATACTCTCTTTATTTTAATCCAAGACCCTTTTCTCAATTTATAGCCCAATAAAAAAATTGTGACGTAATAGGATATAAATCAAATATTATGAATTTGGTCCAAACATAATTAAAATTTTTCAAAGCTTCATTTTTTCTAGGTATTAGTGATAGTAAAAAAATAGTTAATAAAAGAAAGTAGTTTAATTATTCTCATTGAATTTAATTTTATTTGCCTATGTCAATAGATTAATAGGATCTAGTGACAAATAACTCGATCTTACTTAGTTCACTAAATTTAACTAAATTAAGAATATGAGATGAATATTATTATTATCAAAGTTAATAATATAAAGCTAAAACTATTATTATCATTTGATTTGAAATAGTTTTTAGAGTTAAATAAATTAATCGTTTAATTGTACTAGATTCTGTTCATGTCAAGAGATAAAGTCAAATTTAAAATTAACAAATTTATAATTATTATTATTCGTTTTAATGTTTTTATTTGATGACGTCAAAATTTCATCAGTAATTAAATTCAAATGAAAAGCACATTTAATTGAAAAAATATATAAAATTTAGCTTATAAAAATACAGCTTAAGTAAAATTCTTATACCTAAGTTTTTTTGCTAAATATCTAGATAAAATCAATTCATTCAGTTAAAAAATTTTACCAAATATTGTCTATAATTGTAAAAATATTAGATTATTATCAAGTTCTATGTTCTTTTTAAATAATTACATGTTTATAGACTCATAGATAACAATTTAATTCAAATTTTAATTTTTATCAATAAATTTAAAAAAGGTAATTTAGTTCTAAATTGATATTTAATTTAATAAAAAAAAATTAGGAATCTTATGATTTTTTCAATTTTAAATAAAAAAATTTTAATTAAAAAATATTCACAAAAAAATTTCATTTTATGTCTTAATGAATCTAATTAAAAAATGATAATTTTTTTTCAAAGTAAAAAAATTAATAAATTAAATTTAATTTTTAAGATTCTCTTGAAATTCGTGTTACGTCTCGAGTATCTGCTAAAATACAACAACTACTCAACACTCTTAAAGTAATCCTCAATTAAGCCTAATTAATTTAAACAATAGTAATTTAATTGAACTAAAGAGACCAAAACGTCGACCTTTAAACGAATATTTTGAAGACAACCAAGAAGAAATAGACAGTAAGTTAAAATTTTAATCTTTTAAAACCGATATGATATTTAAATTGACATTTCCTTTCACCTTTGCAATCAGAGCTCACAGCTTCTCCTCATTAAGTAAATATTTATCATATATCTTAATCCTTTCTAAATCACAGGGCGTTTGAGATTAAGCGAGCCAAAAGAAATGGCTCGTTAAATTAAACGCTTTTTTCTAAGTCTTAAACTATGAGCTATCTACTATGAGCCTAAACGAGTCCTTAATTTATCCAACTCTCATATCTTCACCAACTCTATCGGCCAAGATCCAACTAAACAAAAAGTATAACCGTAAAAAAGACTATTATACTTTGACTGGCCGTAACCAACAGCAGTCACGTTTATTTTCTAAATATTACGTGCAAAGAGTTGGCACTTTTTTAACCCAATATAAAATAAGAGAAAACTTTAAATTTTTACAAATGATTTCAGTACCACCATTGGATCCAGCAGTGCCGAAACCAGAGGGAGGCATGAGTGTACCGGCATGTGGCGAGCCGCTCGTGGTGCCCTCATCATTTCCGCAAAGTCTTGAAGCAGCCATACATAAATTTGCCAACGCGTCCAGCAAAGCTGTTTGTCTAAGTGTAATTGATCAGTATGGCAAATCAATCAATTCAATAACTTATGTCAAATTATTGTCAAGAGCGCAGAAAATAGCCTTTCATCTCCTAAACAAATTGCCCAATACTTATGAGGATATAAATTTAAAACAGGGCGATAGAGTGGCACTTGTTTTTCCAAATAATGACCCAATCGGCTTTGTTGCCTCATTTTGTGCATGTGTTATAGCTGGTCTAGTGGCCATACCAATTGATGTTCCACTTGCTAGGCGAGATGCTGGCTCGCAGAGTTTGGGCTTTTTGCTAGGCCAAGTTGGTGCTTCGTTAGTTCTTACTTCCGAGTTGTGCTTTAAAGCATTGCCAAAAAATCCAATCAACGAAATGATCGAATTTAAGGGATGGCCTAAAATGTCATGGATTGTGATCGAAAATCTAACCAAATCTCCTCCTAAAGATTGGTCACCACCAAATCGAATACCAAACGAATCAATAGCTTATATTGAATACTCAAGCTTAAAAGATGGTAGTGTCACTGGTGTATCCGTAACTAGGGAACAAATGTTAGCTCATTGCCAAACACTTAATGTTACTTGCCAATATAATGAAGGTGAATATGTTGTTTGTGTGCTTGACTATAAGCGTGAGTTTGGTTTTTGGCACGGAATCCAATCAGCTATATTCAATGGCATGCACACTATATACATACCATATTCAGTAATGAAGATGAATCCAGGCATATGGTTGACAACAATCACCAAATACAAAGCATCTGTGGCTCTTGTTAAGTCACGTGACATGCATTGGGGTCTAATGTCCCACAGAGAGCAAAAAGATATTAATCTAGAATCGTTACGCTTACTT
Source organism: Brachionus rotundiformis (assembly GCA_016802295.1). Classification (NCBI taxonomy): domain Eukaryota; kingdom Metazoa; phylum Rotifera; class Eurotatoria; order Ploima; family Brachionidae; genus Brachionus; species Brachionus rotundiformis. The sequence goes on from JAESIW010000137.1 coordinate 5,110,103, forward strand.
CTTGTTGCTGATGGAGCCAACCCATGGTCGCTTTCGTCTTGCGATACTTTTTTAGATGTGTTTCAGTCTAAAGGCTTGAGAGCCGAGGCAATTTGTCCATCAGCTGGCTCATCCGAGACATTGACCTTGTCGATTCGAAGACCAGACAGAAATGGTCCTCAATCGAGCGGACGTGGTGTTTTGTCCATGTCAGGACTAAGCTATGGTGTAGTTCGAGTAGATCAGGAAAACAGTCTTACTTCATTGACACTACAAGACGTTGGCCAAGTAATGCCAGGTACAGTTGTTTGTGTGGTAAAAGTAAACGGCTCCAATACAAATCCAACTCTTTGCCACACAGATGAAGCTGGAGAAATTTGCATCAGTTCTAAATCTACATCAAATGGTTACTATGGTCTTCAAGGCTTAACCAATACAGTTTTCAAAGTTTCACCACATGGTTCAGACAATTTACCAATTGGAAATAGGGAATTTGTAAAAAGCGGTCTAATCGGGTTCCTAGGACCTGGTGGATTGTTGTTTGTATGCGGCTCCAAAGAGGGCTTAATTGAAGTCAGTGGTCGTCGTCACAACACTGATGACATAATAGCCACAGTTCTTGCTGTAGAGCCGATGAAATTCATTTACCGAGGAAGAATAGCAGTATTTTCTCTAAAAGTCTTAAAAGATGAAAGAATTATAATTGTGGCAGAGCAACGCCCTGACTCAACTGAGGAAGAGGTAAATTCAATCACTTTATCTTTTTAAATTCATTTTATTCAGCTTAAGAAACAGTCTAACATTAAAAAATTAACATCATCTTTATCTTTTTTGTCTTCGAACACTAGTTTGAGTAAAAAAAAGTCCTATGAATCAAAACTAGACTTAAATGCTGAAAATGTGAGTCATTTAATGAATGGTTCAAATTTTGCTTTTATTCCTTATCATATGCGTATTATTGTATAAATGTATCACTATAAAAATACATTTTAGACTTTAGGAATATCTTAAATTTCATTATTTTTTTATTTTCAAAAATTAAAATTTTTATCTTTGAGGTCGAAAATTATCTAATTTATAAACAATCAAGGGATCTGAACTTATTCAAAAATAAATTCAGCTATTCAATAAAAAAATTTGTCTTGTTTTTTCCTTAATATTTGATAAAAAAATAAAGACTATCAAAATATATAGTTAGTTTTTATATATAATAGAATTGTCTTATTTATATATAAATATTCGAAAGTTTTAATTTCTTGATTACAAAACATATGATAAAGTTAAAAATATTTTTTAAGTTTTATTTTAGAATCCTAATATTCTAAAATTTTATGGTATAAGTATTTATTTATTGATTAAAAAATCAAGTTATTATTATATTATTTTTATTTACTTGAATTTAAGTCAAATGATTACGACATTTTCAAAAAAAGAATATAAATTTTCTCTCAACTTCCAAAAAAGAATATAAAGATTATTTTCTGAGAAGATAAAAAAAAAATTTTAATTTGTTTCTTTAAATTCACTTAATATTATTTTTTCACAAATTAGAGCTTATCTATTGCTTTCTTATCTTGGCTTCTATGTTGTCCTTTTTAATCGTTTTCTGAATGATTTATTTTTACTAATTAATATTTTTAAATTCAGTGTTTCCAATGGATGAGCAGAGTTCTTCAAGCAGTGGACAGTATTCATCACGTAGGTGTTTATTGCCTAGCTTTAGTGTCTCCAAACACACTTCCCAAGACTCCACTTGGAGGAATACACATACCAGAGACCCGTACTCGGTTCCTCGAAGGCTCACTTCATCCGACCAATATTCTAATGTGTCCGCATACGTGTGTCCTCAATCTTCCAAAGCCAAGAGAGCATCATCCAGAAAGAGAAGTCGGTCCAAGCGCGGTCTTAGCAGGTAGTATAGTGCAAGGTAGACGACTTGCTGAAGCAAAAGGTAGAGATTTATTCGATGATGAATCTGATACTGCTAAAAAATACCAATTTCTTGGCGATATACTTAGATGGCGAGCAGCAACTAATCCAGATCATATTTTATACACTGTAATAAACGCCAAAGGACAAGAGATTCAAAAGCTTACTTGCTCTCAACTTCATAAAAAAGCGGAAAAAATTGCAAGTCTCTTGTCCGAAAAAGCCCATTTGAGCAGTGGAGATCATACAGCTCTGATTTTTCCACCAGGAGTTGATTTAATAGCTGCATTTTATGCTTGTCTGTATATTGGAGCTATACCTGTTCCAATCAGACCACCACATGTCCAAAATGTTCAAACTACTTTGCCAACTATTAAAATGATTGTTGAAATGGCAAAAATAAAAGCTATACTAACTCAAACTACTTTGATAAAGCTTTTCAAATCCAAAGAAGCAAATTCTGTTATAGATTCAAGATTATGGCCAGTTTTGCTGGACATTGAAGAAAATACCAAAAAAAAATTATCGGCTTATCATCGGCCGCCAAATGGGGACCAACTTTGCTACTTGGATTTCAGCGTATCTACAACAGGCATGCTTGCTGGTATAAAAATGTCACATGGCAGTAGCACGGCTCTGTGCCGAGCAATAAAACTATCATGTGAATTATATCCATCAAGAGAATTGGTCCTGTGTCTTGACCCATACTCAGGCCTTGGATTTGTTCTCTGGTGTCTCAACAGTGTATACTCAGGTCATCATTCAATCCTAGTTCCACCTGTTGAAGTTGAAATAAATCCATGTATCTGGCTCGCAACAGTATCTAATTACAAGGTTAGAGATACCTTCTGCTCTTACTCAGTAATGGAATTATGCACAAAAGGACTTCGTTCATCAGTCATTGATTTGAAGGTACATAGTTTATTTTCTTTTAAAGTTCAATCTAAATACAACTATAAAATTAAAGCCTACGTATTCTCATACGTCATCATCTAGTCTATCCTTAAGCTCATTTTTAGAGCCTAATTCTAATGGCACCCTTTTAAAAAGATACTTAAAGGTTATTATATGTGTTTTTTATTTGGTGTTGAATGTTCAATTGTTCGATTTTAGTTTTTTGTTTAGCCATTTGCTTGAAATTTTTCTAATAATTGAATTTACTAATAAATTTTTTCATATCTTATCTATCAGATAATTATCAATCAGAAAATTGTTTAATTATTCTACATGTTCTTTAAAAACTCCATGAAAGTCACATATAGTGAATAATATTACTATTTCGTTGTTTATGTTTAATTATTTAATTATAGATTAATTAAATTAAAATGAAATTTTATTTTTATGGAATTTTTTTTATTTAACTTTAATATTTGTTTTTATTTGTTTAATTTTATTTGTAATCAATAATTTAAAAAAATTTTTTTTAGTCAAAAGGTATCAATTTGTCATGTCTAAGAACTTGTGCAATAGTGGCTGAAGAGCGACCAAGAATTCAGCTAACATCATCGTTCATAAAGCTATTTCAAAGTCTTGGTCTACCAGCAAGATCAGTTAGCACTACATTTGGATGTAGGGCCAATATAGCTGTTTGTTTGCAAGGAGCATCCGACCCGGATCCCATGCCAGTCTATGTAGATCAACGTGCCCTACGCAATGATCGAGTTACAATAGTAGAGAAAGGCAGCCCTCATAGTTTGTGTCTTCTAGAATCGGGGAAACTTTTGCCAGGAGTTAAGGTTGTAATTGCGAATCCAGAGACAAAAGGTCAGTGTGCTGATTCACATCTAGGCGAAATTTGGGTTCAAAGTCCGCATTGTTCTAATGGTTTTTATAATATTAGCGGGGAAGAGATACAAGATGATAGTTTCAATTGTCGTCTGGCCACTGGTGATACGCTGACCTCGTACGCTAGAACCGGCTATTTGGGATTTGTTCGTCGAATAGACTCAAAGCTGTCAAATAGCGAACCTCACGATGCTATATACATTGTTGGCTCTTTGGATGAGACAATGATGATCCGTGGTATGCGATATCACCCAATAGATATTGAGACTACTGTCTTGCGGTGTCATAAGAAAATTTGCGAATGTGCTTGCTTCACATGGACCAATCTTTTGGTCGTTGTAGTTGAACTTGATGGTAGTGAAAATGAAGCTCTTGATTTAGTTCCATTGGTCACGAATAGTGTTCTCGAGGATCATTATCTAATTGTCGGTGTGGTGGTAGTAGTTGATCCAGGTGTAGTGCCCATAAACAGTAGAGGCGAAAAACAACGAATGCATTTAAGAGATGGCTTTTTAAGTGATCTCTTAGATCCTATTTATGTGGCATACAATATGTAGCTAGAAAACTTTTCACCGAAAGAGCCCGATGAATTAACATGTAAATATTGACCGCCTGTAACTGGATCGATATTATTGTTTAGCAAGCTATTGATTTTTATAAATGAGAAAATTAAATAATTATAGCTTTATTTTTTTTAATAATTGTTTTTTTTAACAATATTTTATCTGTTTATAAATTGATCTATTATCTAATGTTGAAAATTGTATTTTATAATAAAATTATAAAACTGTTTATTCTAACTACTTAATCAAAATTTTATTTAAAAAAAATATATATATATATTTTAATTCAATTAATAAAATAATTAATGAGCTAATTAACGAGTTATTAATAAAATAGAATTTCGGAGTTAAATATTGATTATTAAAGACTATCTCTATTAAAAAAAATTTGAAAAACAAAGCTACTGTTATTATAACGATTTTATATAAATAGGACAACTCTTATTTATAAATGTAAAAAAACTAAAAATTGATTCAATAAAAAGAGATAAATAAAAATTTCTTCGATAAATTAAACATCAAAAATATTTTGTTTCATATTTCCAATAAAAATTTAACATTAAAAGTAATTATTTTAATCAAAATGTTTGTTTTTGATAGTTTTTTTTTTTATTATTTCTTAATTCAAAGAAAAAACAATTTAAGAAAATATTTTTTTGGATTAAATATCTTGGTAAAGTCGAAAAAATAAATAGTTTTGAGTTCATTTCATTTTTATGATCCTCTTTTTGAAATTTTTTTTCATTCTTTAATATTAACTATTATAGGAAAAAACACAAGAAATAAAAAATATTTAATCGATGAAATCAAATTTTTTCTATTTCTTTTTTTCAAATATACTATTTATCTGAAAATAGAAAGATAAAAAATTCGGACATATATTTAGTCACATAGAATGTTGTCATGGTAACCCTGGCAAAAGAATTTTTTTCAAAAAAATAAGATTAGTCGTTTCAAAAAATTTTTCAAAATCTCAAAAAATTTAGCTATACACTAATTATTTTCTAAAAATGTCTGATGATGAAAGAGATAGAAATAATGGAAAACATGATTCCAGTGATATTCAAGTTGAGAGAAGTCCAGGTGAAGCCTATGTCATTTTTATTGAAATGAACAATCTTTTGAACAAATTAAAGCTTCTCAATTATGAAGATGAATATTTAATCAAGTGGAAAATGAAAGCCCTTTCGAGGCACTACTTTTCTATCCAAACCAATTCTGGTGAACAATTTCATAGCTTTATTACTCTGGCAGCATGGCTAATACAGCAATCTGGTCATAATTTTGACAAGCCACAGGAAGTATTAATTAAATACTATAAAGAAATTAAAAAAAACTAAAAATTAAAACTAGTTCGATGATCCAAATACTGTTGTGTCAGGAATTCTGAACCAATTAAGAAAATTTGGTTATGATGTAAACTTTGGTACAAATAAAGTAAAAGCTGGATCAGGCGAACAAGTCATTTATACTCTGAACAGACTTGCAGATGAGGCTCTCAAAAACAAAGGATTTTCTTGGAAAGAGTAGATTTTCTTAAAACATAAAAATCAAATAATCCAGCAAACTTATTTAGCCCAGAGTACAACAATGAAATCGATGAACAAGATGACGAGCCGAACAGAGATGAACCTGACGAAGCCGAGCTTGATATGAACAAAATTGAAGAAAATATGCTACGTGTAAGAGTGTAGATTTTATTACCAAAAATCCAAAATCTTCATTGTTAATTATTGAATTATCTCGAATTAATTAATTTAAATTTTAAAAGTATGACAGTGACGAGGAAGATGGTGAAGACGAAAATATAATGAACATGGAAGCGTTGAATAAACTAAATACTATGGTTAATAGCAAAGTGATATAAAAAAATAAATAATTTTTATAAAAGATGAATCTTAATTTTTAAATAAAGAACTTGATGACCGAAAAACGGCATGAAGAAATTTTAGAATCTAACACAGATGCCAATGAATGGAAGTTAGAAGTCGAAAGAGTTTTACCTCAACTTAAAGTGACCATAAAGACCGATCACAAAGACTGGAGAACTCATATTGAACAAATGCACAATTATCAAGAATCAATTGACGATTCTTTAAAAGATACGAAGAACTATTTTGAAAAACTATATGATGAGATATCTAGAACATTGGAGAAAATAGGATCCAGAGAAAAGTACATAAACAACCAATTAGAAGAGCCAATGCAAGCTCTTAGGAATTACCAAGATCGGTTGTCCGAAATAAAGGAAACGTATAGAAACCGATCATCTGGAATTAATGAAAGAGCTCAAGTTTTGGCTAAGGTGACCAATGAGCTACAAAGAGTTAAGGAGGAAATGGAAGAGGCAGGTCAAAGCATGACAGATGGATGTAAGATTTTTTTAAATCTTGGAATATTTTTATTAAGTTTTAAATTAAGCTCCCTTGATCAAAATCAAGAAAGCAATGGAAAGCATCAAATCAGATATGAAAAATATGGACGTTCGAATAGGTGTCTTGGAGCATATTTTAATTCAAGCCAAGCTCCGTCATAAAGATTTGATTCATGAAAATAAAGATAAATAACTATTTTAACTATATTAAAGTAATTGTTTTTTTTCATTAAATAAAAATTTTGTCGAGTTTTTTTGAAATTTTGAATAAAAATTCTAAATTATGATTGTTAAATTAAAATATTTTGAAAAAATAATATTATTTCTTATTATTAAACAAAATTAAAAAATTAATTTTTTAGATTTTAAAACTTTTAAATTAATCATGAATTTTTCAGAAATTTCCAACACACACTCATTATCTATTATTATTTGAGAAATTGAAGATTTATTAAAGAAACAAATTAATAAAGAAAATATTGGTGATCTATCATATTGCAAATAATTATTCATACGAAATTTTATTTATCCCGCTCTATTTAAATAGTCAATTAAGGCACAGCAAAAATAGTTTAATTATAAAAATCTGATCGTGTTTGACGTATTTTTATTAATAAATAAAAATGACTCTAGCCGAATTAGTAAATCACTGATCTAATTGCATATGTTTTATTTGAATTACTTATAGCTAAAATTGATACCTGGGTTTTAGGTGACATTAATTAAAAAAATCCTTTCCTTAAATTTATTTATTTGTTTATATTTATATTATTTTTGAAAAAATGAAATCGTCTGGTAAATTTCCTAATTTGTCTTGGAATAAATCCTAAAATTTTAATCTAAGATTGCGAAAATATTAATATAATATGTAATTGGTGTATGAGACCAGGAGAAGCAATTTTTGTCATAAATTCTCAACAACAGATTAAAAAATTTTGTACCGAATTATGTTTTTCAAGGTGGCGCAGATCTATATTCAAACATGAAAGAATATGTGACTTGTGTAAGACATGTATTAAAAATTTTCAATCACCTTTCTTCTTCCAACTGAAAGAATATGATCAACATTTTCAATATTGCAGCTATGTATGCTTCATGAGATTTAAAGAGCTTTTATCTTATAGCATGATCAAATCAAATTCTCTTAACAAAGTAATAAATCATTTCTTTACTCAAAATGATCCACAATTGCTCTATGGTATGTTTAAGGAAGAAGTAAATTCAGAAAATCATCTTAATTTTGAGTTTTTTCGGGAAGAATTGGTCAAGCAAAATTCTAGTGTTTTCAGTGTATTCGATATTTTTAAACCTAAATACAATTAATTTAATCTTATTAGATTTTAATAAATTTTTAAAAATCTTTTATTTTTTTTAAGAAAATTAACTAAATGTTTAAAATTTATAATTATTATTTTTAAAAGCTAAAAAAATAATTAATAAAGCAGCTAAATTTAACATTAAACATTTTTTTGGTTCAAATTTTCGGAAATAATTGTGGCTTCTTACTAAAATGGAATCCATTTTTTATTTCTTTAAATAAAAGTACTTTGGTATTCAAAATTAACGAAATCTTATTCGTTAAACATTTTGTCTAAAATAATCAAATATTTGTTTTAAGAAATATTTTTTTAACATTTTTCAAAATATAAAATTTTCAATAGAATATTTACTTTTTGCAAAGGATGACTTAATTTAAAGAAAAAAAATTTTCCTAAATTTGTTGGAATAAAGACTAAAACCATCGCGTTCAAAATTTAAATTAAATTTTAATGTTTCAAGATAAATACCGAGCAAAAAATAACTGCATATCTTTAAATCATTTATAAGGATTTATTCAAATATTTGAATACAAAAAAATAAATGTTTTTCTTTGTGTCCGTAAATCTAATATAAAATCTTTTGTTGACAAATGTAAATTTTTATTAAAATTTTCCTGAAAAAGTAAAAAGCAATTAGATAAAATATTTATTTGTCAAAAAATAATAAAAATTAGAAAATTAAGTGCTTTTGTTTCAACTTTTTATTGCGTAACAATGAGCGAATTTGGATAGAAAAATATCCAATAATTGTTAAAATGTAATCAATCATTACATAACTTGGATACAGGTTAAGCACCCTTTTAACTCCGTTTAAGAATGCTTACATTAACAATGTATTATTTAAATTGCTAGATATTTATCAAAATTAATTTTTTATTTTTAAACAAGCTTGAAGGCATTTGAGATAAAGTTTCCATGACTGAATTTTGCATGCCCAGTATTTAGGTTATTGCACGATACAACTAGAATTTAAGCTATCGGTTGTTATAGCATTCGATTTAAATTATGATAAAAGTCCATTCAAACTACTTCGGTCTAAATCCATATAGAAAAAAAGCCCAACAAAACTCTGGAGTAAAAATAAACTGAATTTTATTTTAAGCTTGCTTTTAAATGGCCGAGTATTAGCGTTTGTCGAGTCTTTGGGCAATATTTTCATAAAATCAACTAGTTATTTTTAGCTTAATTATTAAGTTCTAGCTATCATCTCCTAATTTGTTTAATTTCAAAACAAATTAAATGATATTTTTAATTTTAAAAACAAGCAATTTTGCTTCAATTGTTCATAAACAATCCAAAAAGAAACCGTATAATACATCTTTTTATTACTAGGGTTATTTTATCAAAATTGGACTTTCAGAAAAAAATTTCAATTCTGCTAAACACTTTACCAATTTTTTCCAATATAAAGGCTTAAGGTTTTTCACTCCGTTTACATCAAATATGATTTTGTTTTTCAGTATAACAAAAAGGTAACACGAGTAAAAAAAATTAATATTTAACCAGGCAGACACTTTATTAAAGCCATTAATTGGTCAAAATATCATATAATGGTTTCATTTTCTATTTCTAATTATAGTCATATTTGAATTCTATATTTCTAGAAGTAATAATTATGTTTCTTATAATAAGCTTGTTTTAAATTTCGGTTAGCTAATTTGATTTATGGTTGTAAAGGTCTTAATAGTGTAATTAACAGGATTTAATTTAATTTGAACTTGAAATATTTGAATTATTTTTGGTAACTAAGATATTTTTCGGTGATATAAAAATTTTTATAGCTTATCAACAATAATTTTCTTATCAATGATTTCAATAAAGTTAGAATCATTTTTTAAGTTTTTTGTTATCACTTTTGAGATATAAAGAAGTTGATCTATGAATAAGTTAAGTTGAGTCAAGTTACAAAACAAATTTTTACTAAAATCCCTCATTTAAAAGTATTCTTTTTTTATAGATGTATTCAGTGACATTTAATAAGTAAGCGAATAAGTTTAGTTTAATTCTGTAAACTAATATTTGTTCTAAAAAAAATTGTTGCCGATTGTTATATAAGATTTATATCAAAACCGTTTATTTGGAAAGATTCTCAGACAAATAGTTTCTTTTGAAAAAGCACTGGTTTGTTTGTTTACTTATAACTTGGCTAAAATATTTTTTTTACTTTTAATTCGAAATATTTATTAAATATTTGATATATTAAAAAATAATCAATATTAAACTGTTTTGACAAAATTTGTACATAAAGTTATGTAATTAAGTTTGTAAAGTCAAGTTTTTTAATCCCATCAAATTGAAGTTTTCTTTAATTTAAAATAAAAATTCACTAATATCTCAAAAACGATTAACTTGAACGCAAATTTTTACGTTCAAAGCAAAAATATTGCATAACAATTGAACAATTTATATAGCATCTAGTTTTATCCTAATTTAACAACATAGTAATTTTTTTTAAATTACATTTTTAATTTAAATCCGAAACGAGAATAACATCAAACAATAGCCAAGTATATATAATATATATAAATAATATAATATATATATGTGTGTGATTGTTTTTGGAAAACTTAAAAGAGTTTGATTTAATCAAACTCAACTTTTAATTTGCCTGCTCTTGGCAAATTTATTCGATTTAGTGTTTCATTAATTTTGGCCAAATTTGTAATTTTTATACTTAAATCTCTGTTAGCTAAGAATTGTTCATACTTTTTAATTTTTTAGTGTAATTTTTTAATTGAAGTATTATTTAATATCGCCTTTAGACTTTTAGTCATTAATTTATTTGCTTTGATCATTTAATTTTAAACAAATGAATCAATAGTTAAAATTTGTTTTGAATTTATAAAGAATAAATTGGCTAATTGTTATTTTAAAATTTTTACTATTATATCACAAATAACTTTTTTTTTGAAATTAATATTAATTTAACTATTTTAATGATTAAAAAAAATTCAAGTACTTATTATATTAGTTAATTTTAAAGTTACGGCCTTAAATAAAATTATAGTTCACACAATTATTAGCAATCAATATCCTTATTAAATTAATCCAGCAATTTCTTGAAATTTTTGGATATCTGAATTACCTTGAAGATTAACTTTTAATTAAATCCCATTTAGTTCTTTAATTTTATTTAAGATTATTTTATCTATAGAATTTAGAATTATGAAATTTACTTTTTAAGAAAATTAAAAAAAATATAAATTTTTCTGTAATAATCTTAGATTTAGTAATTTCAAAAATCTTAATTTTTAATAAATGAATTAGAAATGCCGACTTGTAGTCAAGCTAAAATTATCACCAATCTTGAATCAGATATACACAAAAAATTATTCAAATTTCCGCAAAGCTCAGACTCAAATCTGGTTGAATTTTCAAAAGATGATACCGAAACTGCCAAAGTAGGCGCCCTAAACCAGAACCAAAAAAACAATCAATCCAATTTTGTCCGAAAATCGAATAGTTTGCGTAGATTCCGCACAATAAATGATTTCAAAATGATTAAGGAACATCAACACATGGTAAATTCTCAAGTATTTAGCAATTCAGTTCTTAATTATCAATCAAATGGAAGAAATTATATAGATTTGAGTTTAGAATTAAAAAAATTGACTTTTGTAGACCGAAGAGAGAGTGTTCCGGTTAATTTTATGTACAACAGTCATTACCGTGGAAGAAATACAATAAATAACAACCAAATGAAAAATATTCCCATAAAGCAAAATTTGACCAAACAAATAAGCAGTGATGGAGAAGATACAGAAACAATCACAAGCTCATCTCGTTCAGCCACTAGTGACCAAAGCTCCATGTCCTCGAGTGATAATAATTTCATGATTAGCTCCCAAAATAAAAAAAACAGCATTGATTCTAATCCGATTATTGAATCAAGGCGCAATAGCGTAAATGAAGAATTAAGTGGTTTGAGAAGACGTGGTTCTCTTTGCTTAAAAGGTCAATTATCTTATTTTCCCAAATTGGCTGTAGAATTTGAATCAGAAGAATCAGAAAAGCAAAAACAAATATCACTTGGCCAAGCTAAACGCTTATTAGCACTGGCATCAATTCGTCCATCAAAGACATTTCACAAATCAATGACAGAAAAGGAAATAGAAGTATTAAAAAAGTACTACGAAAGCATTAAGCCAAGAGTTTCTATCAGCAATCAATTGACTCAAAATGATATTAATAATTTAAAATTAGACAATTCACCTCCATTGGTATACAACACAGCCAAAGTTAATTCGACATCACTGGAAAGTGTGAGAAGCTTTTTGTCAGGCTATCAAAAAGATCTAGAGTCTGGAATGTATAAATTAGACTATGATGGCACAAATGATCCAAAGTGCTTCATTCTAAAGAATAAATTGGACGAAAGTGTTCTAAAACTTCCTGGAGAATTAAATGATACATTTTTTGCATTGGCTGCAACTACGACTGATCGAGACAGACAGAATATAGGCGAAGCTAATCTTTTCCGCATAGTCAATTGGAATGATACTTGTGTCACTTCAGTGGAGAATGTAATTAAAAAAACGCTAAAAGGATCAGTTGGAAATCAGAACACGACCAATTCATCAAAATTGTCACCTACTTCATCAACAATTAGTTTTGAGCATATTAAAAATTTGACAAATCTTGTCTCAAATGTGATCGAGCCAAAGCTTTTAAACCATATAACAGCTAGTGGAGTTGATGTTGGGTAAATTCTTGAATTAAAAAAAAAATTTTTTTTTTACCTTAAAACTAAAAAAAATTGATAAAACTTCAATTTTTTTTCTGATTAATTAAGTATTTGGTATTATTTTTTAAGAATTTACTTTGAAATAATCAATCCAATATCATCAAATATTTTTATATTTAAATTATTTTTCATTTAGAGACTACTACAGTAAATTTTCGGGATAAAACAATTAAATATATTTTTGTTACTAAAATTCGAGTTTTTCTAAAGATTTAATTGAAGTTTTGACATAAACTTAATAATTGTAATTAAAGAGTGTTTTTTTCATTAAAATAAGTGATAATTTTATTTTGTTCAGACCAAATATTTAAAAGAGGCAAATAATATTTAATAATTTTATTTTGAACTTGAAAAATATATTATTTTACTTTTTTTGAACTTTTAATCGCCATTGAGTGAACCGTTCGTTCCAATCATTTCAATTAGTAAATTATCAATTAATTTTAAGTTTTTTAAGTAAATTCTTTCATAAAACTTAAAAAATTATGCCTAGTTAAACTTATACATTTTAATGGTTTAGAATCATAAATTAATAATTTGAAAACTAGCGAGCAAACAAAGAAACTCTTTTTTAAGAGGAATAAATTAATTAAGTAATTGCTCTTATCCGTATTTAAAATTTCAAGAATGCTGTTCAAGATTTAAGAAAAAATGAAAAATGTGTAAATGAAATAAAAATTTAATTAAATTTATATTATTTAAAAATGGCTAGATCAGAATTTTTTATTTAATTTATTTACATTTTTTTAATTTTAGCATTTTGCCTGGTGGTGTGAATTTTGAAATGCCAACTTTTGAAGAAATGGGTATTAATTTGGATTTGCTTCTAAAGAATAACTCGGGTGGTGAATTACCGCCAATAAATGGTGCTATCAAGTCTGATGTTCAAAGTGCAAAGTTAAAGAACTCGGCATATAAAAAATTAAAAGATAAAGTTTCCAAGTCAAAAGTAATGTGGTTTGCTTCACCACCTACCCGAAAGCCTTTTAGCGTTATTTTTGAATATGCTGGCGTCGAAATGAACCATGCTACTATACTCGAAGAAGCTAATAAATATTTAAATGGCATTGGTGGTAATGTAATAAGTCTAGAATTTGTGCCCAGAAGTGTACTTCTCAATTCAGTTTATGTAGAAAACTTATGGATTCTTAACTTGAATGACAATAGCACAAAATTTTATGTAATCACCAATGGTTTGAAAATAAAAGATGAGGTTATTAATTGTAAATCGTATGATGAGTTTATATTTGGTGAATATGAAAATTTTATTCGCACTGAAAAATACAAGCAACTAATTAAGAATCATGAAAAAGAGATTGAAAAAGCAAATAGAAAATTGCTTAAAAAATAGAGATTATATTTTTATTTATTAATTTTTCTTAGTATTTGTCTTAATTAAAAAACTAAAATCTGATTTTTTTTGCTCAGTAAAGCCTTGATCAAAATTTTAAACTGAAAATAAATTTTTAATTTTTTAAATTATTTCTAAAATAATTAATTAAAACATTAATGTATAAAAAATCATAGCCTCCATTGTTTTTAGAATTCTAAACTATTGTACTAATTATTATTTATTTGTTTTATCTGTACCGAGCTAAAAGGTTGCAAAAATTGATAATCAAAACCCAAACTTTCCCAAGCATAAGTAAATTAACACACTTAACTACTACTGTAATTAAAAGTCCACTTCTTATTGTCATCAAATTAATCAATTTGAATGCACCACTAAATTAAGTAATTATGTGCAAAAATTTTGTTTAATTTATGGTGAACAGGGTGTAAATAAAAGTGGTTATAATAATTATCAAAATAAAAATTCTAAACTAATTAGGAATCTTTTTTGAGGTTAATAGATCAGATAAAATAAATAATTAGTTTGAATTTTAATTATTAAACTAGGAAGTTGACTTAAAACTTTTGAATTGAACTGACTTGGCACTACCTTGATAGATGGACTGAGATTGATGTTATTTTGTTTGAGATATTGATCCGAATTCTACAGTGGGTTCGCAGATATATCACCCCGTTTGTCCAGAGCGATAAACGAGATATATCTAAATTGTGATAAAACTAAAAACTTTTTTTATAATTTATTTACAAAACAATCATGTTAGAATAAAAAACAATTATGAAATTAACTAAATTACGGAATTTTAAAATAAAAATTAAAGTTGGGACAATCTCAAAACGTCAAAAATGGTTGGCTGCTTTAATTTTTGAAGCTCTTCCATTTCACGTTTTTTGTAGAGGTCCTTTATATAACGCAAATTTTCTGGTTTAATTGAGCTAAATTGCACTAAATACCTTAAAGCTTTTTGGAAGGCTTCATAACCTACAGCTTTCGGAATAAACTCTCGTTCAGGTTCATCATCTTTGTCATCTGAACCGTTACTTTTTTCCTTATCTTGTGGTAAGTTAGCACAGTCTAGGACTGTATAATCGTTAATAGTATGATGATATTCCACAATAAAAAATTAAAAGTATTGTGAAAATCTCATTGAGTTTAAAATTGAGAGTTTGGTTATGGAAAAAATACATTTAAAAAATTTTATTAGGCGCCATTTTGATGGAAAAAAATGTCTTTGTTGGTCAAAAAACGGCAATTGAGGCTGAAAAAAAAGTTAACGAAGTTTTGGCTAATAGAAATGATGAGAAATGTTTGTGACTAAAGAAATTGAGAAAAAATATAAAAGCAAATAAGGTCTTTGGCTACGTATAACTAAAAATCATAAAATAAAATAACTTGAAATTAACTGAATTAGTATAATTATAATTTTTGAAAGCCTGCTTTGGTCAGTCATGAGTTGGGTGTCCAAAAGAGAAATCATATCAAGTCATAAAATCTTTTGACAAAATTCCTTTATTCTATGAATAAAAATTGGCTTTCATAATTAGAAATTTTCAAAATTTAGTCTAATTTTTTTGTTATAATAAATTTGTGGTTGCTCTTTTGATCCCAAAGATTACCAAAATAAAGTCACTCTTTGCATCATTAAACATTTTTCTAATACTCAAAACCTTTTAATTTAAAGATAATAGCAAAAAAACAAGTTATGTCTATTCAGCTATAAGAAAATATTTTTATATTGACAACTGATTTAAATGAATAAAAAGCAAAAAATTGATATTTGGTTTAGGTCAAAAAGACAATTTTCCTTAACCAAAATCAAATGATTTAGGCAAGACACAAAAAGTATAAGAAGCAGCTGCAAAGTCCGATATTTTGGTATATAATATTTAGTCATTAAATTTCGATTTAGCTCTGAAAGTGGTCTAGTGGAATACTTTCAACTTTCCTAATTTTAAAAATTTATATTCTCTTAATTAAAAAAAATTGTTTTTATCTATTTTGAATAAATTTATTGTTCAAAATTTCCAAACTTGATAGGATAAACTAGAAGCTTAAGTCATTATAATAAAATTTTCGGAAATTAGGGATTTAACTCAGATTATCTCGCCTATTACGAAATAACATGTTGACTTAAGTTTATGAATCAAAACAAATCTCAATATTTATTTGAAGTAAATAATTAAAACTCTAATTAAGAATCAGTTAGTCTCAAACTTAAGGACAAATTAAATAAACAAACAAAAATTAATATTTGATCCTTCTTAATGGGCAGTAAATTAATGTTTAAACTGGATTTATCCAAAGCAAATACTTTATTAGATTCTTGTGAATTTCAATCAAATCAATAGATTTCTTCCAGTATATTAACCATTAAAAAAAATTAATTTTTACATTCACATTTCTATAACTAAACGACTTAATTATGGCAAACCTAATTTTTTCTTATTTTCTTGATAATAAAAAATTTATTTAAACACTGGGGCGTTTCTTTATTTTCCTATATTTTGATCACAATTTATAAAAAACATAAAATTAGCCTCTTTTTATATTTAGTAGAAAACTAAAACTTGAAGATAGATAAATCAAAGTCCTATGTCGAATTCCGCTAGACCACTAAATGAGAAATTATTCTCTATCAATTCCATCATAAGTAATTATTCGTCTAAAATAGATAAAGTAATTAACAGCACAAGTGGAATAAATACAACATTCACTAGTGGTACATCTAACAACTATCTTTGCCATACAATAAACAAATATTTGAGCCAGTCGGCAGATTATTTGTCTCGTTCGGCAACAAATTCATCTTTAACCAAATCGACCAATTTGTTCACTGTGCAAACAGGCCTAAAGAACAGCACTGAAGAATTGGAAACCGATTATCGACATTTGCCAGAAAACAAGCTCATATCCAACAGTGAAAAATCCGAAAATTTGCAAACATTTTCACCAATTACTCCCATTGTTGACCAATCTGATCTCTTTTCAGATTGTTCCGGAGACGTGAACTCAAACTCCGACAAGCTCATTTACAAATCTATAATGATAATTGATGTTCTAAACAAAATGAATTCATCTAACCCAGAGGCGAAAAAAGAAAACTCAGTGCTAAAGCATGAGTGTCAAATGCCTTCAATTAAGAACGTATTTAGAAAGAGTTTTAATAATTTCTATTTGCTTAATCAATTGGAAGGTGATTATTTTTCATATGACTTGGTTGAACGTGAAGCTCTGGAATTAGACAATAGGTCGAGTAAAAGTAATTCACTAAAGAAGAAGAAAAATATGTTCAGAAAGACTGGAAAAATTACCATAAATTACACGCGTAATTTTCGTAAGAAAATACGCGAAAATCCATTTGTTGTTTATAACCAAAATGGCAGAAAATTGGTCAAAAAATTACTCAATAAATCTAAAAATCCAAAACTAATTGTAAGTCCAACTGATTTAGAGAATCTATTTTCTTCGATTAATAATGAATATGAGTATGCTTTTGAGTATTTGAGTCCTAGACAAAAGAATGCATTTAATAGAAAGAAAAAAGTACCAAAACAGAAAGTGGTAAAAATTACCAAGCTTTGTCCATCTGATAAAAATAGCTGCGATAGTGAAGGATCTGAAAGTCTGAGTGAGCAACCATGCTCAATTTGTACTGATAATGACTATCAAAACAATATGAACAATAAAAACCACATCGACTTGAGTTCAAATGAGGTAGACCCAAGTGCTGAATTTGCCAGAGCTGATGATGATTTTGAAGTAAACAGCAATGTCAAATCATCTGATGATGAATTTACAGAAAGCTATTGTGATGTATTGGCAACCATAGATGAAAAAGAAGCCAATGATATCAATGAAACAAATGTAGCCAATTGCCAAGATACTGTTCAACATAAAGAGACCACTTATGAGCCTGAAGTTTTGAATTTGATCATTAATCGTCTGCCTGGTGAAAAGTTGGGACTCAACTTAAAAGTCGAGGATACAGGTTCAGTTATTGTTGTTGGCGTTACTGAAAACAGCGCTGCTGATCGAGCATCTGATTTTAATGGTAATAGGCAATCAATTAAAATAAATGATGAATTATTAGAAATAAATGGTGTTTCATTAAATGTATATTATTTTTTTTCTAAATTAATTAAATACTTTATTTTAATTATTTTTTTTAGAACATGTCTAATGATGATATACTTTTGGTAGTCCAAGAGCTACCATTACATGTTTTATTAAAACTTAAAAGAAATAGCCTGCAGATTGCCACCCCGATTGGTGAAAACGATTTTAAAAATAACGATGAAATAGAGTCTGGTCAATCAAGCCCGAATGATTCAACTGCTAAGGTAACGAGTTTTTATTTTTATTTATTTTTATATTAAAAATTTGTCTTCAAAGGTTCCAATTGGTTATAATTTAAGTACAATTTATTTGTCCAGTTTGGAGACTAAATGTATCATGCCTTCTGACCTAAAAGAAAGTTCAGATGTTGATGGTCTTTACAAAGTATTTATAAAAATAAAATTTAAGAAAATAAATAAATTATTTTTGTTTATTAAAGATGCAAAAAAGCACTCTACAGATTGGAGAACAAGACAATTTAAAAAAAGGTGATATAATTTATTGCATCAATGGAGAGAATATGATCTATTGCAACAAATTCGACTTGGTATCCAAATTGAGCAACTTGAACGGAATAGCTGAATTGTCGGTTTTGCGAAAAACTAATTACGGGCCTCATAAGGACCAAGTGCCTTACCATAATGGCATATTTGCCCAGAATTCAATCAAATTAGCAATGCCCAAATACGACAAGCCATCGATTAAATCCAATTCAGAAAATGACATGCACAATGTTGGAATAAATTCATCCAAAACAGATATTTTTACGGACGAATTTCGTCATTCAATGTACAACATAAGAAGTGAAATTGAGAATAATGATTCACAAGTTTTTAAGGCAACTTTGGTTCAGTGCAAAGATCTTGAAGCTGAATTGAATAATGCTCAGCCAGAATCAATTACAAATGATAATTGGCTTTTGTATGATAAAAATTCAACTGAAAAAATACTCAAGTCATCAACAATTGATTCAAGGAAATTTGAAAAGACTGAAAATTCAATAAGTCAGACCTTTAGAGACACAGATACTGTAAATCCAAGGACAATTTTAAGCGAACCAAGTCTACTTTTTGACCATGGCACTGCAAGATCCTTAACAAGTTCGAGCTGTCATTCAGAGCGTTCAATGATCCAATTGAATGCAGTCTGTATTGAAAATGATGTTTTAGCTAGAGATGAAGAAAGCGAGTCTGAATTCAACACCAAATCAGCCAAAGAATCTGATTCATTTCCCGAATATTCAGTAATAGTTCCTAAAAATGAACCATCTCAATCAGATTCAAATAATTACATCAGTACTTGCCAAATTCAGATTAAATCTTCCAATGTAGCTCAGAACAAGGTAGCTAATTTGAAAATAGTAAAGCCGTGTAGAGTGACATTTGATCCAGATTTGTCCGATAGTGAAGTATTTAAAGAAAAAACAGTTCATCCTAAATCAACCGATTTGGAAACATTGATCGAAGATAACTTTCCAGTTGAAATAAAAGACATGACTGAAAATGATTGTGATTTAAATAGCCCTAGGATTACCAGTCACTCAAGTGATTATTGTAAATTAAGTGGAAAGGGTCTAAATGACACTGATCATGATAATTACGAAAAATTTGAACAAGACTTCGACCAAGAAGTTTTGAGATCAATTTTAGACAGAATTATTGAGCATATTGAAATGTCTAATGAGGATGTTAATGAGACATTGAGTGACATGTCTAGCTTTGGTTTGAGAGAGACATTTGAGGAACATGAAGCAAGCAAAGAGATTAATCCAGATGAGACATCAGACACCATATTGGAAGAAGCAGATCTAAAAAATAGCCATAATTGTGAATCTGTTTTTGAGTGTGAAGAGCCCAGACCAGAAGTTATAAATGACCATAAGACTGATGAGTTAAGAAATGAGTCGACTTTTTCTCGACTTTTAAAATCCGATTCGGATAGTTCTACTTCCTTATTAAAGCATTCCACTCAAATTGGACTTGATGACACCCAATCTTGTCTGAACACAAGCGTACCACCTGCGCCACCTTTGCCAGAAAAATTATTTTCATTTATTTCAGATGTATCGGCCATTCACGCTTCTCATGACACATGCAAAACAATTGAAAAGACAAAGTCTAAGTGTCAAAATAATTTGCCTTTAAGAGAGACAAGTTTGCCAAATATGAATTTGGAAATAAAAGAAAATATTTATGACAAAGTTGAATCACCTGTCAAAAAAATAACTAAACCAACTGATAGATTTAATTCATTAATTACACCTCGTCCATATAATTCTCTAAAAAATTCAATTGTCAAACAAGACAAATGTAATAACAACTATTGCAAAGCTTTGATCTCGTTCAAAAAACAGAATTCAACTTTTTCAAAATTTTTCATTATTCAAACTAGGTCATTGTTCAATGACCAAATAGTTTATAACAGAAGCACCAGTTCATTTGGTAAGGCAGTATCGCCTAAGTTTGAAAAAGAACAATATCAAAACTCTAACAATACACAAACAAGTATTGCTACAATTAATTTTAAAAATGAGAAAACCAAAAAAGGTAAGTAAATAAATTAATTTGAAACAATTTTTTTACAAATATGGTTATCATTTATTTTTGGTTTTTGTTGGTAAAGATTGGTGAAAAATCTAATTATTAAATAAAAAACTAAATTAAAAATTAGTAAAAATCTTTTTTAAAAGTTTCGAAATAGAAAAAAAAATTCGTTATTAATTTTATTAAATGTTTTAATTTAATAGATGATTTAGTAATTGATTATGTTGAATCTGCTTGTGACAAACAAATAAAACAAAAGACTTCAGTCCAAAATAGTCTTTCCTCATCCAATTTAGCCATATCAAACACGACTTTATGCGGAAATGGTACTGTTAACAACAGTATATGCGCTAAAAATGATCTTATTGCACCATTGGAAGACACTGAACCAAAACATAAAGATTTTAAACAACCATGTTCAGTTAAAGAGAAAATAATGCTTTTTACTCAAAATTCTGAAAGTAAATCTAAAATATATGAATCCAAATTATCCAAATCAATGCTTGTCACATCGACCCCTTCGATAAACGAATCTATAGATATCAAATCAAATGTATCTATTAGTATACCAAAAAATTTAAACACCTCTTTTTCAGTATCGAAACAAAATTTAAGTGATTCAAAAAAGTTCCTCTCTACATCATCATTGAACAAAAATTTCGTCTCACAGCCAAACATTAGCTTTATTGAAAAGCGTCCAGAGTTATTAGAGAGCATAGTGATCAAAGACGAGTCAGTAACAAGCATCAAAAAAGAAGATAGTTTGCCAAAATTCAAGAGTGTCAAAGATAAAATTGCTTATTTTAGTTCCAAGAGTTGTAAATCAGACGTAGCCAATTCTACAACAATTTTCAAAAAAATTATTGACTCTCCAAAAGTATCGACTCACTTGTCGAACAAGATCGATGTGACCAAGGCAAATGAAATGGCCGCATTTGATCCAGTGTCCGAAGACTATGATAGCTTAAAAAATGCATACAGGCTAAATTCAATGGCACATTCTAATATTGGCAACAGTAAATTTTGAATTTTGATTAGAAAATTCTGTGTAAAATTTTTATTTTTAAATTTAGAAGATAGTTTAGGTAAAAGTTGCATGAATTTAAAAACATGTCAGAAAGAGTTTATGAGAGAAGTCAAACAAAGATACTCAAGCACTAGTTTGTTAAATACCTACAATAGTTCAAAAATGGAGCTTAAAGATTTTATCTATTCGAATGAAAACAAAATAAGTGACTTGATCGAAAATATTGAGCAAAAAATGAAAAAGAATTAAGAAGCACCTTAATAGCATTTAGCAAAAACCGGTCTTGGAAAAAAAATAGATTAAAATTTAATTATCTTTTGTTTGACTACAGTAGTTAGTTAAAAACGCATCATGATAAAAACTCGGAGGAGATTAGTCTTTTTTTTTATTTATCATTTAATCTAGTATTTAAATTTTAATAAAAAATTGAATTAAATTAATTAATAAAATTTAGTTAAATATAATCAATTTTGTCAGGATTCTTATTTTAAAAATTTTGGAACATTTTAATTTATAGTAAACTAGGGTTTTTACACCACAAGCAAAATTATAATACTTATTCAAAACCTTTTAAAATTTTGTATATTTAGTAGTATTAGTAGTAAAATAGAACTGCGACTTGAACTTGTATTCAAGCTCAAGTATAGACTACTTTTAAAAATGAGAATCTATTCGAAAGTTTAATTTTTAGCCTTATACAATATTTTGATTATTAATTATGAAATAAGTCGCTTTAAGATTTTCTTTCATCCAGATATCCAGTTTAGCTTTTAAACTGTTCAAATTTCCTGCATTAACTATGTCAGTTGGTAATTTGTCCCATCTGTTAAGGAAATTAAGTCTTCACTTCATTTTCTTTCTATAAATAGTTATATTTTCTGCTTTGAGCGTACCAAAAAGCGTCTCAAAATTATTAACAATTTTATACATTTGGATAAGATCTCCTCTCTGCTTTCTTGTTTTAAGATTGGTCAAATCCATTCTTTTAATCCTGTTAGTATAACTTAATGTTTTCAACTCAGGAACCAGTCTAGCCGCTCTTCTTTGCACTTTTTCAACTCATTTATATCTTTTATATATTTGAATCAAGTCTCCCCTTAAACGATGATTCTCAAGGCTCATAAGATTTTAGTAATTTAATTTGTCTACATAAGACTTATTTCTAGTAGTGTCAATCAATTTTGTCTGTTTTTAAATCCTGCCTTCAGATTCCCGTACAATCGAAATCAGGTCTCGCAGTAAAGTATAGATAAGTCTTAATGATTCTTAAGTTAAGGTTCTTAAGATAATTTCTTATCAAATCCAGTATTCGGTTAGCTTTCATAGCTGCTAAAGTAGATTGTTTATTCCATTTTAAATCATTTTCACCCAAATCTTCTTCTGATATCTCCTCTAGGAAATGAGATATAATTTGGTTTAATAATGAAAAATTAATATGAAATAAATTTCGATTCAAATCTAATCCTTAATGCTTAATTTTAGAAAAAATAAAATCTAATTGTTTATTAAAAATGAGTACAAAAATGGTTTCTTATTTTTAAATTTTCATAATAGTCATAAGAATGTTAATTAATTTAATTTTTAGCCTTATACAATTCATATTTAAATACTATTTAGTACTTGGAGTATTTTTTAATTAAGTTTATGCATTAATGATTACAATTGATAGAGTATCTAATTGATAGCAATATAATAGAATTTTTTCAAACAGATATAATAAAATTGAGTCCAAAGCTTAGTACACTCTGTTTTAAAATGAATTTAATTTCACTTGTATTTTTATTTTTCATCAAATTCTTGATTGTTAAAATTTACTATTATTTTCAGGCTATTTTTAATGTCCTAAAGAGATGTTTTAATTCTAAAAATCTCAAAACAAAATATTATGATTTTTACATACATTTTTGTTTCTTTTGGTAAAATATTCTCAAGAACCAAATTTAAAAAATTCTCATCAATTTGTGATTTTATTCAAATACAAATTTCTAAATAAATAATTTATCTAAATTATTTCTTTATTCAGCGAATATAATAAGTTATTTTAATTAGATATTAAATAAAACAATAAAATCGAAGATAATTTTCAACTACCTGAAACTAAAGAAAAATATCTAAACAAAGAAATTAAAATGGAGAATTGAAATAATTTTATATTAAAATACCTAAAGTAAAGAAAAAATTTTAAGTTTAATTGAAGACGTTTCTGAATTAGTCAAACATGTATTTTTTGGATCCACATTAAGAACCTGTCGTGTATAAAAACTTTAAAAAAATCATATATTGCCAAAATAAGAAAACAATATGGCATCCAGAACTGGTAAAGAAAGTCTGAACAATCTAAGCGGCTACAAAGATTTAGAACTTGTGGTTGATACTGCTTTGAAAAGAGCAAATTTAGCTGATGAACCTGTAGCTTATCAGACTGTTAGCCAAGCAACTTTACCTGAAAGACAATTTACTCGTCAAAGTGTTCCTCTCCCTTCACCTGTTCGTGTAACCAATGAGCGAAATTGCACATTCTTGCCACCAATTTCCTTGGACCAATATAAATTGAACAGTGATCCTAATCCAGAGGTAATCAGAAAAAAACCAAATGAGAAAATCAGATATCAACAAGACTTGTCTGTGAGATTTTTAGAACCTCCAAAGGCCCCTAAACCAGGTGATATTGTTGTAAAACAATTACCAAATAGACAAATTGCTCCAGCTCCACCCCTTGTTGTTCGTCAAGCTCCTCCAAGACCAACTACTCCTGCTCCATTAGTACTTAGAGAACAGCCACCAAGAGTTCCAAATCCAGTATCAGAAAAAGTTGTTCTCATTCCAGGTAAAGTAATTGCTCCACCATCAAGAAAAGTAGTTGTCGAAAGACTACCACAAATTCCTCCAAGACCGCAAAATGTTTTCTTGGAAAAATGGTTGCCATTTAAAGCTCAAAAAAGACGAGTTGTTTATCATAAAGCGGAGCAAGAATGCGTATTGCCGAATCCAAAAAATGTTGTTATTCAGTGGGAAGCACCAGAAGTTGAGGTACAAAGATCATACAAAAATTTGGGAACTCAACAAGCTGATCCAGAAGAATATTCAAGAAGATTTGGCTCTGATTTATTACGACATGATGATTTTAGACAAGCCGCTTCAAAATTAGGAGCCCCTCAAGAGGTTTTGAGCTCAAATAGCCATGTTCAACACGATTTACCCGAATTAGAAGGTGAAGTAGAGTCTCTTAGATTGGTAGATCTGGACAAAGCTGGTCTGTCAGAGTACAGATCATATTTAAATAGATTAGGAGTTTCAACAAACTACACTAGATCTACCACTGGTTTAGGTCAAATTACTTCAGCTGATACCTCTAATTTGATAACAATAGCTCAAGCAAAGAATACTGCAAATGATTTAAATGGTGGAACTGAAAAATTGCTCACCGAAAGTGATCTAAGATCGTACTTCAACTCATTGGATACAAACCATGATGGTGTTTTAAATTATGAAGAACTAAGAGCTGCATTGTAATTTTTTTATCTAATCAATTAAGCTTAGACGATTTGAAATATTTTTTTTTTCAATTTATTATTTTTAAAAAGTATTAGAATAAATTTATTTAAATAGTTTATTAAATATAGACTTTATGAATTAATTAAACGTCACTGTAATCCGGTACTGACTGCGCTAATTTAAAAAAATAATTTCAAAGCAAATTGGTTATCATATGGTTTATTTATTCCGTCGGTCTTTTTTCAGACAGGATTATAAATTTTCGAATATTAATGAATTAATAAACTTACATATTTAAATTAATCAGACCCTATTATTTAAATAAGAATTTTTTTCTAGTTCTTATATTGAATAAAGTACCAAAAAATGATCTTATTAATTGTCATTTGCACTCAAAAGTTTTTCAAATAAAAAAAATCATTTAATTTAGTAAAAAAAAGATTTTAAAAAATAAATTTAATCAAGTTAATGATATTTTTTAATAAGTGCTTGACTTATTCAAATAATATAATTACTTAGGAGCACAATAGAACGATTGAATTAATAAGAATTGATTTTTTTATTTGATGAAACTGAATAGTGCTCGAAATGCTCAATAAGTCAATAATTGGCCTCGGACCACTATATCCATTGTACACGGATAAGATTTAGAATTATTGAGCGGAATTTATAAATTAAAGTAAATTAAATTCAGACCACTAGCGTTAATTAGAATTCATTATTTCAAAGATAAAAGATGAATAAAAAAATCAAGTCAAATTTAAATCAAAACTAGGAAAAATCAGCATGCAATAGTGAGGGGGCTCTGTAACGGGAATTCATTTGTTTTATTTCTTTAAATAAACTAATGACAATCTAATCATTTGTTGATTTATTACGAATTATCTTTATAAAAGTCAATTCGAATTGCTTTTTTTTTTATTTTATGCTTAAAAATTCACGGTTCACTTTGAACTCATTAAAATCAATATACATTTTCTGCCCATTTAAACAAATGAATTTTTAATTAAATACAATTTAATTGAATTTTGGTTTGTTTTTACATTTAAATTTTTTTCTCACATTAAAATCGATATAGATTGATTTCGGAATAAATATTGATCTCAAAATTTCCTCTTTCATTTAAGCTTTTTAGAAGTTAAGTTTTAGAAATGGGTGCTTAATTACCTCAATCAATATGGTCAATAAAAAAATTATACTTATTATATTTTTTGGCATTATTACATGTGACCAAAATGATCAGCATTTTAGGACAAGTTTAACAGCCAAACTTAGTCAAAAAGCTAAACTTCCATGTTTCGTTGAAAATGGACACAAATTTATATGGATGAAAACAGATCAAAACGAAGTAATTAGTGTGGGCGAAATTGTAATGAAAAACAGTGATTCATTAAGCATCGAGACTGAATGTGGTACTGAGTTTACAGTTTCTTCAGGATGTTGGGTCTATCTATTGATTGATAACCTAGAATTGAAAGATGAAGGTGTTTATGTTTGCCAGAAAGACACAATGCAGTCAACTTATATCAATTTAACCATTTTGGGTATTAGTAAATTAATCAAATTATTTATAGAATTTAAAATTATAATTTAGTTCCGCCATACATAAAAAATGAAGCTGAATCGTCAATGGATATCGATGTAATTGAGGGAAAAGATGTTGAATTACTCTGTGATGCTTTTGGAAAACCAAATCCAAATATTAAATGGTTTGCTAAAAATGAATACTATATAACATGTAATTTTTTTATTACGCTATAAAGATAATTAGATTGAAGCTCAATAATTTATACAGTTGTTTAAAAAAAAATTATTTATTTATTTATATTTTCAATTAATAAGAAATGTACCAGAATTTAGAGTAAAATATGCTAAAATTACGTAAATTAACAATTTTCATGTAGGTTTAAAGCTTTATTTTTTAAAAATTTAAATAAAGCTTTTATCAAGAGTAAATTATAAAAAAAAATTTACAGGTTTATTCAAAATTTAAAATAACATTTTTTTAAGCTCAAAAAGTTTTAATAATAAAGAATGTTTCGAGAAATTCAATCAAAGAATATGAATGTATTGCTGATAATGGAGTTGATCCGTCAATAAGTAGAACATTTAGTTTAAGAATTTTATGTAACTTATATTTGTCTCCATCAAATTTGATAGCTAATTTTACAAAAATTTAGTTCCCCCCTCAATAATAGAATTTGAAGTGGATAAATTTAACAAGTCAGACTCGTTAGAGAACTTTAAACTAGTAGTAAAATTTAGTGGCTATCCGATACCGAAATTTAAATGGGTTATTGATGGGGATTTTAAAAACAGTTCAATTGATTTAGACCAATTTTCAAACGATTCCAAAAGAGATAGTAATGTGTTTTGTTCATCGATTAATATAAAAGTTTGTTTATTTTAATAAGTTTTTTATTTAATATTTTTTTTATCTATAAAAGAATTTGAATAGAAATTCTCTGATTGAATTCAAGATTGAGAATGAGCTGGGTACCTCAAATTCAAGTTTTAGACTTAAAAACATACCTAAATATACAACTAGGACAAGAATACATAAATTTTTTTCTGACAAAAAACGTACTATTTTATCTAGTAAAAATTAATAAACGAATAAAAATTAAATCTATTGAATATTTATTTAATTTTAGATTCGTCAGTAAAAAATATCAGCATCGGTCATAAAACTTTGATTAGCAATTTGAAGCTAAATTATGGTAAAGTGAACAAAGCTAGCCAGATGAAATTATTTTCGCTGATAATTTTTCCTAATTTTATATTTTTAATTATTTTTAAATAATTTTATTCAAAATGATATAATTTTATATTATGTTTTTAAATAAAATAAAATGACAATTATTTAATAGAATATGATTTTTAAATTATTAAATTAATGGAATATTATTCATTACAATTTATTTTTTTTTTCTAGATTCAGTTTTTCAAACTATTCAGCTCTGTCATGCGATTCACATAAATGAGTTGGCAAAAAGACTGCCGACAAAAAACTACAAAAATATCTTTTTACCAAGCACAAAATTTAAAAGCATTCTCATATAATTTATTTTAATTATTGCTACCTTCGAAACTAGGTGTTTGTTGTCACTTCGCCAAATTGGTAAAAGTAATCCTCATGATTAATTTGATTTTACTTTAATATAGATATAATCATGGAAACAAAACAAGACGAATTGAAAAATCATGAAAACATGATTCCTATTGAGCTTGGCGATAGAACAGTTTACATAGTTGACCAAGATGAACCACCTCAGATTGTGCAAAAAGGAGAAGGCTGGAGAGAAGCAATGGAGGGCATTTGGGCATGCACGGTTTGTCTTATGTGCATCAATAATTTATGCTTTTGTATACAATGGTTTTCATAGAATTTAATTATTTTCTCTTTAATTTAATTTTTTATTAGTCAATATAAAGCAATTTTTATTTAATTTTTAAAGGTTTTGAAATTTTGGTAAATAAAGCTAAATATTTAGTAAAATAAATTAAAGTCCTTGATTCTCTAACTCATTGTATATTTGAATTGCGGTACACATTGGACAAAAAAGTGCTGTCAAAGAATCGCCACAAATTGAACCTTATAAATTGTTTCTATAAGCTTGTGAATATATATTAAGAAATATTTGATATTTACCTTTTATTCTAAAAGCAGTTCTTAACTTGGAACGCAAGGAAATCATTGAAGCAGGTAAAAAAAATGGCGTACATAAAAATTCATCTGTTCTTTTAAATATAGAACAAGTGAAGCAAGGTAGACAAAAGTAAGCAATACAGCATATTTTTAAGTTTGAACAACAATCACACAAACTGTGAGCCCATTGGTTTTCGTAATTCCAGACTAATAGAATAAAATGATAAAAATTTATAAATTTAAAAGAAAAAAATGTTTTAAACCATTTTCGGCATCTGTAACAACTATTTGTCCAGAATGATTTTTCATAACCAAACTTTTAAATCTAAAAGAAAATTAAAGAATTTTATTTTTTCCTTTTTTTGTACTAATTAATAAATAAACATACATGATTACAAATGTTCATTGAGAATTAATTGCATGAGATTTTCAGACATTCTAAAATAAAGCCTTTACCTCATTTTAAGGTTTATCATGAAATCACGATAACAAATTTTGGTTTTAAGTATAAATTCTTTATTTTAATTATTTGTTCATATTTAATAAATAAATTAAAATTTTGATGATATATTCACCGAGGAAATATAAAATATAAATATTTAATAAAAAAAATTCATATAAAAATTAAATTCGATTGTTTTATCAAAATAAAGTATTCAATTATGTTATCAACAAAATTTCATTAATAAAATAAAACTGATAATGAAAGATCAAAGTTCTTGTTTGTCCAGCTCATGCTTCATCTGAAGTGCAGCACATATTGGACAGCATGATGTAGCCATTAAATCATGGCATAAGCTTCCTCGGATTCTAAAACCAGTTCTTAATTTTGCTCTTAAACTCATCAGGCCACCGGGCATGCACCACATGCAGCAACATTCATTCGTTCTCATAAAAAGCTTTCCTAACTTTTTGAATTGAGGATTAGAATCAAATTAAATTAATTGATGAAAAAAAATAATTACGAAGCACATTGGACAAAAACATGCAAAGCAGCATGTACCACAATCAACACAACAATCTGACATATCTCGGCTCCAATGATTCTCATAATCCCATACCTCTAAATTTGGTTGGGCACTTTTGACCCGATTAGACATAGTTGGTTAAATTAAAATATCTAAAACTGAGAGATTTCTAATAAAGATTGACTAAAATAAAACTAATTGAAATAAAGTCTTAATATTAAAGCTTAAAGAAATTTATAAATTACAATAATGACATAATTATTCTCATTATTTTGCAAGGTTTAGAATTTCAGATTCTCTATTACCATACCAACAAAACGAATTGCCAGAGAGAGTCTGATTTTTATTTTTATTTTATTATTTTTTTCAATATTTTATTTTAAATAAAGTAAATAATTAAGTTCTTACTTTGTGACGCACAAATCAGAATCGAATATTATGTGGTTCTAGAAAATAAGGCTTCGAAAAGATTTCTCTGAAATTTTAATTTTTAATTAATAAAATTAGTTTTTAATATGTCAATCTAAATATTAATTCTGATTAAAAAAATTATCAAATTATTAAGATAGATTTTAAAAGGATTTATATATTTTATTTTTCATTAAGATTTTAATTTGAAGAAATTTAGTTTTGAAATTTTAATTAATTAAAACAGCTTTTTTAAGTATAATTTTTTTCGCTAAATTCTTTGATCATGGTTTAATGAAGATTATGAATTAAAAAAATTTATATTTCAAAAAATAAAAATGATTTTTATTAAAATATCAAATAATTTTCGATTAATTTGAAAAATGACTAATTACCTCGGTCATTTAAAGTAAACTTTTAAATATTTTCAAATGATTTTCTGTTTATAGTTCAACTTTATGAATACTATTCAAAATATAATTTTTAGCAAAAAAAAATAAACATTTTTGACAATATTTGTTTAAATTAGACCAACTTAACATTTAAGACTTACATGATGCTTTTTAAAACAATTTCAACTAATTTATTAATTATTATAATAAATTATTAATAAATTTTGATAAAAAACTAAACAATTTTTCTTTATCAAATAATAACAAAAAAGATCACCTTTTTTAGGATTATTATGGCATTTAGTGATATAGATTTTAATTTTTTTAACAAATTTGCTCATGATGGTTTAATACGAATTTTGAATCAGCATGAAGTATAATTATGGAATCATGAAATTGAAAATTGGTTTATCTAGAATTTTCTTTATAGTGCCCTAAAAATTTAGTATTTTTAAGAGAATTGACTAAGATAATTGATGAAACAATCAAAATCAGTGAACTTAAAGTAAATAAAAATTAATGTAATAAAAATCCTAAAATAAAAACAAAAGGAAAATGGCGTATCAAAAATGTTCTTTTTGGAAAATACTTTACCAAAAAATCCAGAAGAAAAAGATGTCGAGTATAAATAACTGATAGAATAAATGAAAATTTGATATAATAATTTTATTAAGATGGATTTATATTATAAGACCATATGCGGAAGATGTAAAAAAAGTGTGTCAACATATTAAAGATGATTTGAAAAAAAACATTAGATTCAGATATCCGTATAAGATTGTTTTTGCACCAAGAAAAGTAAATTTTTTAAAAATCTTTCATTTATATCTTTGTTGCTAAATAAATATAAAATCAATTCAAATTTGTAAATATCTGGAATTCAAATTAATGATTTAAAATTTTTAAAATATCTCTCTAGTTATATATTTGTGATCTATTGTTTGAGCAAGAAGGTATTTATGAATACGTCACGTTGACTGAGCTTGAAAATGATTTGATTCGTATAGACGAGGATGTCTTATCCATGGAATATGCTAATTTTTTACCAAATTATTTCATGGTAATAATTATTAAATGCCAACTAGTAAATTAAGTAAATTGTTCAATAAAAGCATGGTGATCAAAGTTGGTTATGCACAATTGCAAAAAGTTTGATAAGCATTCAAAATTGGTTTGGAAAAATTCCAAATATTCATTTACATGGTTCTTGTGCAAAAGTAATTAAACAATTAAACATCGATTTAAAATTGTTTTGAATATTAAGTCTGTCTATGAATTGACCCAACGCTTTAGTCTATTGCAAGAAAACTCATTTTTTGATAGTCACAAGATAGATCAATTAATATTGATTGATCGAAACATTGATTATATAACTCCATTTTGTACACCTTTAACTTATGAAGGTATTATTGCCGAACACTTTAAGCTAAATGTTGGCCATATAGAGCAAATACCTGATGAAATCAAGAGCAAAAAAGTTAAGCTGTCAAATAATGATAAAATTTTCGAAAATATTAGAGGAATGCATATTAGTGAGATATTCCCGCATTTAAAAAAGCTTTTAAACGATTTGAAAACTGTTCATGAAGTAATTTTAATACAATAATTGTTTTTTTTTTATGTCAAATATAAAAAAAATTAATTTTCTAGAAAAAAAATGAAATTAGCTCAGTTTCAGAAATGAAAAATTTTGTTGAAAGCGACTTGAAAAAATATACAGAGATGAGCAATTTGATAAATTTACGTAGTTAAAAATAATATTAATTTTTTTCTAAATTAATCTTGTAATATCTTAGATCTAAATATCTGCGAAGTTATAATCAAGAAGAAAACCAACTTAGAGCTATCTATTTATCTAAATGTTGAGCATAACATTTTGACAAATAGAGATTATAATAAAAGTTTTGAATACATTGAAGAATTGATCAACAGACAAGTGACTATTTTGAAAAGAGTGTTTATTTATTTTCATTTTTTAATTTTTAGTTTGATCTTCATCAAATTCTCAGATTGGTAATTTTGCTATCTCAAACTAATCAAGGTTTACAGAGTAGTCACTATTCACAGATTACAAAACAGATTTTACATGTAAGATAAGATTTTTAGTTTTATTAGTTGGTGAATTTACAAATGAAAATTCTAGAATTTCGGCTATGATAAAATTATTCTAATGACCAATTTAGAAAAAATGGGACTCATATCGATTGATAATCCAGAATTTAAAAGAGAAGACTCTAAAAACATTCTTAAAAGTATTAATAAAAATTTCCAAATTTTCCAATATAAAATTTAATTTTAAGTTTCTCAGCAATTAACTAGCAAATTAAAAGGAACTAAATATGGGACCATAACCAAAAAACTGGACATCGTAATTTATCGGCTTGTTAATTTATTTTAAATAAAGTCTATTTTTTAAAAGATACCTGGAAATATTGACCCTTTGCAATTAAAGTCTACTTCTAGATCAGTAGATATGTCCTATGCTTTTAATGGAAACTACAGGCCAATTTTATGTCAATACATTGCTCAAGTAAAAAAACATTGGTATTTTAAATGCTGAAAATTTTCCCTTTTAGATGTTGGAAAACAACCCAAAAACCAATTTTGACGAACTTTCAAAAATATTTCCTGGAGAATATGAAAAAATATCAAATTATCCTCTATCTGTCCGAAAAAATCCAGCCCGGAATCAGACCGTTTTAATTTATTTTTTGGGAGGTTGTACATACACAGAGTTGGCAATTATGAGAAAAATGGCTTTTCAAAAAAGTAATGTTTAGCAATCTGTCAAAAAAATATTAATTTCTTTTTTTTAAGATTTAAAGTTTTTATTTGCCACAACCTCATTTCTCAATACTGAACAATTAATTGAATTGATGAAAAATTAAACATTTTTTTTACATTACATGTAATTGACACTATTCAATTTTATAAACATTCTTAATGTAAACCTATTATTTATTGCTGAAATTTTTAATGAAATAAATTTTTTAAAATGATTTCATTGTTTATAATAAAAAATGGTTTTTGAAATAATTAAAGGAAATTAGACAAAAATTAATAAAAAAGATATTTATATTAGTTTTTGTTTTAGCATTGAAAATGTTTTAGCTGTTTAATTTAAAATTTTTACAAAAAAAGGCATCATTAAGGTGTTTGATAAATTCTTTTATATTCTTTTATTGTGTTAAGACAAATGACACCTATTGTTATAATTGTAATTAACATGTTTAAAAGAAAAAAATATATCTTCTCAATCAATATTTAAGAAATTTTGTCCATAATAATTAATATAAAAGTAATTTTACATATTTTATCGATTTGTTATCTTTTCAGTTTTGTTTTCAAGGCTTAGAATTTTCATTTTATCAAGAGACATAAGAAAATTTATAAATTTAAAATGTCTCATCCGACTATGAGAAAAATCAAGAGTCTCATTAATAAAATTACCTAAATATTTGTTATTATTTTAGATAGTTGAATCTTTTCTTTTTATTGGCGATTTTCATTTTTTGTTCAATTAAAATATAATCTTGCAGGTACTATTTTAGTAAATAATTTAATTTTATATTTTTTAGCTTTAAAGTGAACATTTTGTTTTTCAAATTTAACACGTTTAACAAAAAACAAAAAATATCTAGTTTAAAAGCACGTTTTGAATTAAATCAAGCATATTTTTGAAAAAAACAAAAGAAACTATCTATCCTAAGTTTGTTTACAATACCACGCAATGAAATACTTTAACATTTTCCAAAAATTAATAATTTTAATTGTTAAAATTCCATATTTTCTAATAAATATGGAAACATTTTAGACACATTTGACTAATTTTATTATCTAAACTTAAAGTTTTGATCATATTTAAATATTTTGTCACGTATTAGCAGAATTTTAAATTGTAAGCAAATTTTTTTTTTCTCCAGATCTATTTATAGAGCTCGAACTAAATTAAAAAAATTAATTTTATAATTTAGAAAATAGCCGAATACAGAAAAAAAAACATTTTGCTAATTAGAATTAATTTGTTTTTAATGTTAACCACTTCATTTATTTTATTATTAATTAAATTTAATTTCAAGTAGAATATATGGGTAATAATAGATAAAAGATAAGATTAGAGTATTGTGGGCAAAAAAGACTTTTTGAAGCTCAATTTTGATACAAATTTTGGTAATTCATGAAGCATATTAGTTCAGGCATGGTATTCAAAGTGTTTCAAATTGGTTAAGTAATTAGAAACCTATTACAAGTTTTGATTTAGAAGTCTAATGGAGAATAAAATTTTAATTGACGTTTATCAAAAACTTAAATTCAATCAAAATTTTAAACATTTAAAAATAGATTTTAATATTTAATGATGAATAATGAGGATGATTTAAAATTTAAAGCCGAAATCTGATAACCAGATGAAACAGTATAAGACTTGAATTTTTTATTATAACTAAAAAATATAGATATAAATTATGAATTTTATACTATGCTTAGGTAATGTTCACTTGTGAGCAAAAAATTAGGCAAAACCATAATTATGCCATAATAATAATTAAATATATTTAATGCTTCATTTTAAACTTATTCTTCATAATCAATAATTTGTGAAAAAATTTAACATTAAAATAAAACTCGAATAGAATAAAATCTGGTTATGTTTATGGTCGAGTTAAAATACTTTAACAAGTTTTAATCACGTTTTTAAACAAGGTATTTGCCTTTTAATTAATTTGTCTCTTATTTTCCATTGAATAGTTTTGAATAGATAATTTTTGTCTATAATTAACATTTCTTATCGAACAAATTTACAACTTCATAACAATACAATTTAAAAAAAATACTATTTAAAATATTTATTTTTTGTTTATATTCTAGTGTAGGTTTAAAAACGAAATACTCAAATTTAAACTCAGATAATTAATAAAACATTTTTTTTTCTAAATTTTTAAGAAGCTATCAGTTTTCAATTAAATAAAAATTGTTTTTAGATAAATATTTTATATTTAATTTTTACTAATCGCTTATGAGAATGACCAGTTAACAATTTCATAACTTTATTAGTTGTTGTGTGGCAAATATAGATACATTTATTTGATTCCAATTATTTATGAAATCTTAGGTCAGGAAAAACGTAAATACATAATCCAAAGCTAGAAAAATAAATCTAGGAAACATTGTTATTAATAATTCTGATGCTGACAAATTCAATGAAAAAATATCGATTTAAGCATGTTTAGAAGAAAATTTAGTTCTATTTGGTATGAACTGAGGCATTCAAAGATTTGCTTGTTAATTATAGCCTTGCTTGCATTTATATAATTATTGAAATACTAGAGTTACCAAATATCAAATTTGACCGGCTTTTTGCTAATTATCACCCTTCTAGGATAATATTTAAAACGAAATAAAAATAAAATCAAATTCAATCGAGCAAATACCAAAGTTATTTGTTTCGAGTGAATGGATTTATTTTTATCACAATTTTTAAATTCTATATTGATAAAGTGAAATAAATTTTTCTAAATTTTTAAAAGGTGTGATTTTTTATTTTTGATAGCGTTTGATTATAAATTTGAATCATTTTGAATGAATTTAAGAAATCACTTAATCAAAATTTTTTCTCATTTTATTCTCTATTGATGCCAATATTATTCTTAATTCATCTAGTTAGCTAAATATTTAAATAATTTATTTTATTTTAGAAGACAAAAGCGAATTGAGCTTTGGCAAAATAAAATTTAAAAATTTCAATAAATTATAAGAACAACAGCATCAAACAACTAGAAGGCATGCTTATAATTTGATCCGATCGAACATGGTAACTAGATCATTAATCATTCTTGCTTATTATCAAATTTTTAAGCCAATCTTTCTGCACAGCAAAGTCTATGACATTAGCAAATAATTTCTATAAGGCATATTGAATACAGTCTTAGGTAACATGCTTTAAACGAATGCTTCCAGAGGATTAAACATTTTAAGCTATATATTGGATTTAACAATATATTTAATTGTATAATAAAATTAAATATTTGTGTAATAAATTGCATAAAAAATCGAAAATTATATTCCTAATTTGCTTTAGTTGAAAATCTCGTAATGCTTGCAGTTATCATGATTTCGTTTAATTTGCATTTAATTTCCAAAGCTGGCCAAATCACAGAATGGATACTTTGATTAAAGTATTAGCTAGATTTTTAGTGAAAAAATTTAATTTGTCATTAATTAATCATTATTTGTTTAAAAAGAATACGCAAAAAAATATGATATTTGAGATTAAAGGTGTATCCAGACTGCAAGTGATATTTTAGCCTGAAAGGTGTTTTACCAGGTTAAGTTTATTTTAGTTACAGTATTTTTGTTTGTTTAAGACTTGAAAGAATTATTCAAGAGATAAAAAATTAATTTCGAATTTAAAAATTAATTAAAATGGTTAAGTGTAGCTGTTTGAATCAGATAGAGCTCACCTCATAGGTTTGATAAATACTCAAAATAGAATAAACAGCATGGCTTATTTGCTTTTGATTATTTAATTTTTAAAGACTTTTGGAAAAGAGTTAACTTTTATTTTATTGACGTCAATGCTAGACTTACACAAATATAAAAATAACTTAACTAGCGTAGGTAAATTTCATTACTGACTATATTATCCAGTTTTTACACCTGCTCTCAATGATAAATTTGGCCTAGCGTAGCCATGTCACAGACCAAATAATTTTTCAACAAAATTAGAAACATGTTATATCTAATTATATCTGTTTAGAAAGCCAACATAAAAAAAAAGAGTAGGATGTTTTTGCTGATAATATTTCTATTCTTATTCAATAAGCAAATATCTAAGTTGAATTATCATATCTTCTATTCTTATCTTATGAATTTTATTTAGCTCTGAAGCAGCCTACTCAAAGCATTTTTTCTTGTTCAGAAATTCAACTCCAAAACTAATTTAATTTAAGTATAAAAACACACTTGAGTTGTTCTCTTCCTGATTTAGCAAAATATTCACTAGCATTCAAATATTTAAATATTGACTTTTCGACAAACATTGCATTCGACCAATTTCCTATCGTG
Source organism: Brachionus rotundiformis (assembly GCA_016802295.1). NCBI lineage: Eukaryota > Metazoa > Rotifera > Eurotatoria > Ploima > Brachionidae > Brachionus > Brachionus rotundiformis. The sequence goes on from JAESIW010000137.1 coordinate 5,147,807, forward strand.
CCAACCGAGCATGCGCCAACTCTAAAATCAATAAAATATTCTAAATTAAAACAGTCTATTATTTATTAATTTAGTTACTCAAATTTAATTAAAATCGAGTATGTTTATTATATAAGATATAAATATTGATAGGGAAACAGTCGGGTCGTACCCAAATTCAGCGTCTAATTGACATAGTGATTTCTTAAATTAAGAAATAATCGGATAAAAATAAAAATCAATATAATAATGCTTGCATAATAGTTTATTTTTTCATTGAAAAATAAGTAGGAGTACCTTAAAGACTAATCTATCTATTTATTGAGCTCTAATCATTAGACAGAATAAAAATTTAGCACAATTTTAGAAGGAAGTGAATGAAATTAACTAATTGGTTTCCAATAAGCATTTATTGTTTGACAGTCGCTATTTATTAAAACAAGATTTTTGTTAATGTTTATCTAAAACAATTTTCAAAAAAAAATTCAAAGAAATAACAAATTCAAATTTTCAAATTATATTAAATTTGTGTAGGCGACTTATCAACAAGTCTGAATTTCCAATTTTTTTTCTAATGCTGTTTTATTCATAAATTTTAATCGCCTACTTGCTTTCACGCTTAAGGCTTTCCAAAGAGTTATTCAAATTTTATATTATAAATAAATTTTTTTTTTTTGTATTGTATCAATTCTTACTATTTTTAATAAACAAAAGAACCTACGCAAATACCTGTTTTTATTTAATTAATTATTAATTTTAGGAACTCAGTCACAAAACGAATTTAGCGCATATATTCCACCACGATGAATCTAATCAATATATGAACAATTTGAACACCAGCTATACGATTTTGGTCGTAATCGCCGGCATTTTATTAATTACCATTTTGACATTAACTATTTGTTTGCTTATTATGGTAATTTAGTGCCATAACTACTAAAAATGGCATGCTAATACTTTTTCTTCATTTAAGATATATTGCTATTCCAAGCAGGGCAATTCGTACAAAGCTGCTTCAAACGATCTGTCATCTTTCACATATTCATCAAATTTATCAACATCCTCTCACTCATCACTTATCATCAACAACACTGATTCATTATCGAATACATCTCAAAGTACAAATTCTGATAGTTTAACTATTTCAAAGCCATCAATAAAAGAAATTTCGATATCATTGCCAATAGTTAAACCAAATTTTAACGAACTGAAGCCTCAGCTAAGCGTTGAGTCAAAAATGAAGGCGAAAACTTTATTCGAAAGGTAAATTTTCATTATTCTTTCATTTGTATTCAAATTAAAATGTATTATCTATTCGCTTTTGTATAGAAATAATTAATTAATTTTTTTTTTTTTATTTTAGTAAGTCATTGTATACAAAAAGGTAGGTTCAATATTTGGCTAGTTTATTTAATTTAATTTTGTTTAAAATGCAAATTAAAATTTATATTTTTCTTTCTAACATTATTTATTAATAAGCTGTTTTTTTTTTGTGTTAAAAAAATTTGTTTAATATTAATTTATATTTAATTTTGTTTGTCATTTAGACGAGGCTCGAATAACTCATTAACGTTGACAATTAACCCGATGAAAAAAAAACTCAGTATTAACAATCCATCAAAAGATTGGTAAGTTTATAAATTTTATATATTTTTAAATTTTAATAAATTGAATATTGATTAAATAATTTCTTATCAAGCTTTATATTTTTATTTTTAATTGTATAACTGTTCAAAATTAATTTATTAATTATAAAAGGAAATTTTATTTTGTTCATTTTATTTATTAAGATAAAAGATTTGAATATAAAAATAAAGTGTGTAAAGAAATTATCTTATAGCGAAAAATACTATTTTATAAAAATTTAATTTTGTTTATGTTTTTAAGCTTGGAATATTTGTCAAAAGCAACTAGGTTACTGACAATACCCGAATTGATCTCAATCTCAAAAAGTGGAAACAATCTTTATAATGAATTTTATGTAAGATTTATTTTATTTAAGAAATAGATGAATTAATTTTTTAAAAATAAAAGCTAATTCCGTTCAACCATGCTGAATTATTTGTCCAAGGTTCTAGTATAAAAAATCGCTATAGAGCCATAGTGCCAAACGAGACCACTAGAGTCCGTCTCCCGGTGAGAAATAGCGATCCACTTAGCTCTTATATAAATGCAAATTATATAACCGGATACAAAGAAGAGTCCAAGGCTTACATAGCCTCACAAGGCCCAATGTCGAACACAATTAATGATTTTTGGTTCACTATTTGGAACGAAAATGTATCCTGTGTTGTTATGATTACCAAACTATACGAACGAAATAAAAACAAATGCGAATTGTACATACCCGATCAGATTAACAAAACCGAATATTACGATAATATTAAGGTAACAGTAAACCAAATTAAAACATTTGACGATTATGAAATTCGAATGTTAACTGTTTGTTGTAATAATGAAACGCGCATCTTATATCACTATTGGTACACGGCATGGCCGGACCACAACTTGCCCGAAAATCCAGACGCGTTAATTCAATTCATAAAACAAATTGAAATGATTAAAAAAAATGATGATACAAAAAAATCTCCTGTGCTGGTCCACTGTAGTGCTGGTGTTGGTCGAACAGGCTGCTTTTTGGCAATTGCAACCGGTATTAAACAAATTGATAACGAAGCTTTAATAGATATAGTTGGCATTGTATGCAAATTAAGAAAAGAAAGGTTTGTGTTTTTTTATTCTATTATTTATTAAATGATAGATAATTTATTAAACTAATTAAATCTTTGGTATTTTTTTAGTTATTTAGTTGAAGTAAAAAGTTAAATCTAAAGATAAGAAAATATCACTATTAGAAAAATTAAGCTAAATTTTTTACTAGGGCGGTTTTTATTATTTTATCGATTTTTTTATCTCGAGAATTTAGCATCATTTAATAAAATATTGATAACAAATAAAAAAAAAAATTAGTTTATTTTCAAAATTAATTATAAAATTTTTAAAAATATTTATTTGAAGAGGTGGCATGGTCCAAACACTTGAACAGTACGAGTTCATATATCAAGTTCTTGCATACTATTGTGTGTATTACAAGAATTTTCCATTATTATCAACCTCATCTGAATGTTCTCCAGCATTATCAAGTCCGTCTTCATTGTGCTTAAAGCCAATAAATGAAAAGAACTTTTTCGAATTTACGGCACAAACAAATTGAAAGAATACAATTTTTTTCTTTGTTTATAATCTTATATATATATTTATATATATATATATATGTAGTATTTGTTGTTTTGTAAAAAATTATTTGTGTAAATTTAAAAAATCCCAGTGATTAATAGATTCCATTTAAAATAATTCAAGTGAGCAATTGATTTTTTACAACCTTACTTGGTGCTTTAAATACATACTTATTTAGATTACAGTACGCTTTAAACTACAGTATCTTAGACAATTAAACTGACTAGTTAATCAATGTTTACCTATGGTTGCATTCTTAACTTGAGATTTTCATATGTAATTAACATAGTTATTTTAATTATTAACTGCAGAAAAGATCATAAAACAAAAATTCTTTCCTTTTTTAAAATTATGTTATTTATTTATAAAAATGTTTATCTTCTTTATTAATAAAATGTAAATAAATATATACGAAAATGATTTTTTTTGTTTCTCATTTAACTAAAAATTTTAGTAATAGATATTTTCAATCCCATCAAAATTAGTGTCAAGTATAAAATTTAATTTTAATCTTTTAGCATTGGTTTTATAAATTTGGAATAAAAATTAATATTTAAATTAAAAATTAAAATATTTTCACTTAAGTGACATGTCACTAAAGTCGAGCAATTACGTCATGAATCAATTCAAAAAAGATATTTTTTTTAATAAACTTTATTTCAAATTCTTTAATAAAAGATAATTATTTTATTGAATAATTATTTTAGTTATCGATCTTTTTTTAATTAGATACTAAAATTCAAAAAATATTTTCTAGAATAAATTAGAAAATAAAAATCACCAAAGACGATTTTAGGTTTTTACAAAAAAATTACAAAACTAATTTTATTTTTTGTCACAATTAATAGAATTTTTTTATTCTCTTCTCCAAATGAATATATTACCTAAATTATTGCTAGCTATCAGATCATTACCATTAAGGCTGAGTGCTACTGATCGGATTATTCCCTTTAATTTTTGATTTGACAAAGTTGCTCTATAAGAGTCATTTGAATTCTGAGAGTCTAATTTCCAAACGTAAATTTTGCCATTACTTGTTCCAACTGCCATAATCTAAAACAATTTAGATAAATATTTTTATTTGAAATAATACTTTTAAAAAAATAAATTTACTCTATGACTAAAATCTATGCCAAATCTAACGAACCAAATGTCACATTCTTTAGCTTCAAACTGATGGAAAATAAATACATTTTTACTGGTACGTGATACAGAATCTAGTTTTTCATTTATTAGACCCGGTTTCCATTCGATTATACAATTTTCACAGGACTTTGTACATCAAAATGAATGTAGTTGAATTTTTAAATTTAGTTTTTAAAAATTTACTTTTGATAGTACAAGATCGCCAAACCATCTAACACAATCAACATAATTAGTATGAATATCCCTGGTCGAAAAATCTGGAAAATTTACAGATATTGTCGGAAATGATCTTATAATTATTAAATAAATAAAAAAATACACTCTTACTAAATAAAAGTACTTGTAAGAATTGTCAAAGTCTTCTGAACTATCAATTGCATTTTTTAATTTTGGTGTTTGAATATTCCATATTTTTATGTAATGGTCAATACCACAACTAATTATGTACCTTCCTTTTAAGTCAATATCCTTAAAAACTTATTTTTAAAAAACTAATTAAAATAAAAATCTTGACTTAATTAATTACTGAGCTCAGAACTTGGTCTGTGTGTCCTTCTGCACCGCCAAAAATTGCAATACAAACTGCTGTACTTATATTCCACAATCTCAAAGTATGATCTTTACTCGCCGAAAGAAGAATAAAATTTTTATTTGGGTGAAATTTCAAATCATTTATTGCTGCTCCATGGCCAATTAAAGCGCTTTTAAACTGAGGTTTAAATGGTGAAATTGTTCTTATGATGCCTTTTAAACCAGCTATGGACAATAATGGTTCTTGACGATCAGAATCTAATGTCCAAGCGCAAACAAAAAAGTTTTCTTGAGGCTTTATTAAGTGTTAAATGTTTTTTTACTGTAATAAAACAACGATAGATAAAAATTACATCTGCATCTAAATATATATCAATTGGATCAACTTCACCAGTTGATATTATATATTCATAAAAAGAACACTAAAAATTAAGTTAAAAGGAAGTTGTTTAAAAATTTTAAAAAATACTTGATTAGATCCAACCGATGCAAATAAAAATTTTTCAGGATTTTCTTCAAATGGTCGGTAAATTTTTACATCATAAATATTGAGATCACCTTCGTGTTCTTCCTTAATTGGATTTTATTAGGTTTTTTATTAAGATATTGAAAAAAAATTAAAAATTACCTTTATCATATTTACAAGTTTGTATTTTGGTTTTTTTTGATTATTTGAAATTATGGGTTTTTTTATTGAATGATTTGTTTCGACCTGGACTTCTTGATTAGCCTGCTTTAATTATAATAAAAAATCATTGACGCGTTCAATTTTATTTTATTTTTACAGCCTCTTGACTCAAGCTGGTATCATCACTGTCGTCTACATAGACCACAGAAATATCGCTTGTATTGGCACTTGGTAAATTTTGATTCAAATCGTGATCACTACGGTCGACTTCAATTTTTACTTCCAATTTTGTATTGGGGGATTTGGTCTCCGAACTATTGAGATTAAGTGAACTACGGCTACGGGTTGTTACATTTGGTGAATTACTAGTTTTTTTTGGAGACTTCTTAGTCGAAGTCGAATCATTCGACTTGTTCAGACTGCTTTTCATTTTGTAATAAAAAAATTTATATTTTCAGTTTAATAATCAAATATTCAATTTTTTTTTAAATGGAAATAAAATTTAACTTTAATTTAAGACAGTTTTTATACAAATATATTATTTGAGTTTTTTTCGTTTTTTAATTTTATAGTACTGTAATTAAGTAAATTAATTAAGCTATTAATGAAAATAGAAAATTTTAAAGGTACTAGAAAGCAAACATTAAAATAAATTTTTTTTAAAAATTATTCCGATCATACTTTGGCTTGTAAAAAATGATAAGCTAACTAGCATTTCGATCAATTGTATAAATATCAAAAATAATTTTCCTATTAAATTAAAATATAAAATGATTAATTAAGATAACAAAAATTTTTGAAAATTTTCTTAATTTAATAAACAAACTATAAAAATTAAAATCAATTCTTTAAGTTTCTAATTATTTAATATAAATTGGAGAAATATTTTTAAAATTGAAAAAAATGCTGATTTTTTGTTTAAACAACAAAATAAACCAAACTCAACCAGAAAATAATCATTTTTCGGCTGCCACATTGAATTTAAAATTTATTTTATGTTTTAGTTAATCGATATATATTAAATATTTGAATGATATAAACAATCTGTAAAATCAAAAGAAATTTTTAATTTTTCAAAAACCAATAATGATATATCAATTACATCTATTTCAAATTTAAATTTTAGATTATAAAAAGAAAGTTTTTATCTTTAACAATGTTTAAATAAGAATTAATCAATCATAACAAATAATCATAGATAATTTATTTAGTTTAGAATAAGAATTATTCGATTTAAAAGAGAACCAAGTCTTATAAATTTTTTCTCTTATTTCGAATAAGATTGTTTCTCATTAAAATAAAAACACATCTAATTTGATATCATATTATGTAATGAAGAGTCTCCAAATTTTTTTAAGATAATCAATATTTGATATTGTTGCAATCGAAATTTTTATAAGGCTCATTTAAATAAATTGAAATCGTATTAAATTTATTTCTAAAAGAAGGGAAGTCAAAAATGAAAAATAACTTAGAATAAATAATTATTTTCAAAAAGCATTAAAGAAATTTTTTGTTTATAAAATGATATTTATATATAAAATTGCTGTTTTCAAGAGAAAAGCTTTATAAAATATATATAAATTGATAAATTTTCGTCAATACTACTCTCAAAACATTACCTTTTTAATTATTATGTTATAAATAAACTTGAATAAAAAATATTTAAATTGATTTCAAAAATTAAATTTTTGAATGTTTTGAATAAATTTGAATAAAACAGCTTTAAGCGTTTACTAAGCAATAATTCGAGGTGAAATATTTGTTCGATTTAAAAAATTTTATGATTTAAATGTTTATAAAATGTGTTTAGTTTTCAACGATTTTCTATTATATTTACGAATATAAGCGTTTTAAAACACAGTCAAAATGGCCCAATGGCAATGATAAATGTTTATAAAATTAATAAATATCGAGCCAAATAGATATACATTTAGAAATAATTTAGAATCTTGGTTCGCTTTTACTATTATTCATTTAAGATTTCATTAAAAATAATATTTTTATTTGATAAAATTTTATGTAAAATAATATTAAAGGTAACATATTTTGCCCGAAAGTCTCTCAGAAAAGAAAATAAAGAACGATTAATTTATTTTTCTCGTTTTATTTACATTCTTTCATAAAAAAGCAATTAAAAAAAGTCACTTATGAATTTTTTTTAAAACAAAATTATGTTGTAAAATTTACATATTTTTATTTGACAAATTTCAATGTTTTCATTCGGAAATTAGTGAGTCATAAACTCACTCTTTATCTTTGGAATTTCATAAACTTAATGAGAAAAAATTCCAAGTCGATAACACACTTTCCACTTTTATCTCACTAATCAAGTTATTAATTTTTTAATACAAAATAATTAATAACTTATTTATCTAGAAATCATCTTAAGTTTTTTAATTTCCTACATTGTGCTTTAATGGCCAAACATTTGGCCAAAAAGTGTATTTTTTCCAAATAAAGGTCTGATAAATTTTCCTAAATTTTAATTTTTTTGGATATTTTTCCTCTTGGGCTAATTTTTATTGATAAGTTAGAAGACACGTGTAATTTGGGCTCAATTAATGATAAGGATCAAGTAATAAATTAAGTGCGTGCAAGCAAACAGACAGTTTTGAACAAAATCTATTGTAAGCTGTTTAGTTTGTTATATACAAAATTAAGTCTAATCATAGAAAAAACATTGAGTTGAAGAAAAACAATAACATTATAAGTTCTTACTATTTGAATTTTAAAAATTATAATTTTTGTTAATGTGTACAGGGAGCATATGGATGTTAAACGCGAGTGTATGAGGCAGGCGATTGGCAAAGTGTGCTTGAAACCAAACATAATTTTAAAATAATTATTTGTTTGTTGTATAAGATCAAACAAAATTTCAAATAAAAAACAAATAAAAGTGTAATAAATTGCAATTAAATTTAAATACGATACGAAAAAAATGAATGTTAGAAATTATGTTCTTTGCCATAGTGGAGAAGTTTCAAGATATTTTTTTGAAAAAAAAATAAAAAATAATTTTTGCGTGTATATGTGTGTATGTGTGAATGAGCCGAGTTTGGATCAAGTTTTTTGCTAGTATCAAGTCTTTAGTTTTATTTTTTGGTGATTTTTGGTTGTTGTGAGTTTGTTTTCCAAAGTGATTCGATTTTTAAATTAGCATAATATTGTTTTCTAAAAACAACCAAAAAGTTAAATTTAAAATAAAAATAAAATTATTTTTGTTTAAATGTTTCATGAAATTTTAAAGTTATTAGAAGCCGTGCACTTCAAATACAGCGATCACGTTTCGAGTTTTTTCCATCTCCTTCCAATATAGGTTGTAATTACCTCGATTTTTTTAATTGATTATAGTTTTTTTAAGAGCTAGAATATTTTAATAATTTATCTTTTATAAGTTGTTTGTTTAGCTTTTAAAAAAGTTTTTTAGGCGCGCCAGCATATTATCTGAGTCTTTTGGCAAAATTGACCACCATGTCAGCCAGCATTTGCTGATTGATGTCTTAATTAGCTCGCGCTAGTTAATAAATTTAAATTTATGCTTTAGAGATTTTAATATAAAGATGTTTTTTTGGTTTTTTCTTATTGTAAACAATTTGACGCCAATTTAATTTAAATTAAGTTTTAAAATTTATTCTTAGTTCTGGGCTCTTGTGCATAATTGGCCTCCAACGAATACGCTTCATTGGTGGCAATTGCTTCTACAGGTTTTCTTATCCAAATAAAGATTTTTTCATTTAAGATAAACCAAGTTTTTGTATCGAAAATTTTATAGGAAAAATGAAATTAGAACATTTAAATCAACTGATCGATACCAAGGCCAAGGAGAACACCGAGACCAAAAAAGACGCCCATGCTGACGCCGCACTCTTTAACAATTTCGTTCACTTACAACAACAAAAACAGTACGAATACCTGATGAACGAGTTTATTAATCAGCAGCAAATGCAGCTCAAGCTTCAACTGGAACAACAAATCCAAAACTTAATTCCGAACACAATTGACCTAACAATGCTTAACAACATACTTTTATCAAATTCAATGACAAATAGTGGCCAGAGCAGCACAACAGCCCAGCAATGCTCGTCCAAGTCCTCTTATCCCTACGCTCGAATCGAAATCGACTACTCAAATGAGTCGACTGAAAAAAATTTTGTCTATTTTCTGAACAAAAAAAAGATAACCATTGGTCGCAAGCTCAATCCCAATTTGATCAACTCGGACAATATTAAACTAGCTGATATTCTGATCGAAAATTCAACATTGGTATCACGGCACCACTTTTCCATCGAGCTCAAACACTCACTTAAACCAATCTCAACCAGCTCAAGCTCGGACTTCTGCTACATAGATTCGGAGGACTCGGAAAACTCGGACAACGACGATAAAATTGACACAAATAAACACTACTATTGGAAATTGTTATGTACCAGCAAAAATGGCCTATTCATAAACACAAGGTACATACAAACAGGTAAACATGTCCAACTTCTTAACAAAAAATACACTTTCCGCTTTCCCAACACGAACATAAAAGTTTATTTTGAGTCCTTGGTCGACACAGTCCATGCTTGTACACCATCGCCAACACTTACCACGGTAAGCTCGGAAGAGGCCGAGAAACCGGCACTTGTCGAGCCTAAAAAAGAGCCCAAATCAAATAATAAAATAGCTCAAATATTAATGCAGAAACAAATGGAACAACAACGAAATACAGAAGTAAAAAAAGATGAGATAAATCATGATGAATCGAGTAACCACAGCAATTCGGACAAAATAGAACAAGATAACAGCTGCAAAAAGCCACCATATTCCTATGCCCAGCTAATTGCCCAGGCTATCAGCTCGTCCAAAGAACAGCAGTTAACTTTGAGTCAAATTTATCAATTTATATCTAGTAATTACAATTATTACAAATTGGATGACAAAGGTTGGCAAAATTCGATCAGACACAATTTGTCACTAAATAGAAACTTTGTCAAAGTGGCCCGTCAACAAAACGAGCCTGGCAAAGGCTCATTTTGGCGCATTGAATCGTCCAGTGAGCTTAAAGTCAAAGAGCAAGCATTTAATAGAAAGTCCAGATCGACAACCCCGAACGGAATTAACCGAGTGACTAATCAGTCGTCGCCCAACTACTCTTCCTCCTCTTCGTCATCAATAAACGATGCCAAAGATGAACACGATAAAACAGGCAATGACCAAAATCAAATCCTAATGAATTATTTAAAGGCACAAGGTAATCAAATACCTTATTTGACTTTACAGCCATTGGATCAAATCCAAGCTATTCTGAGCAATAATTTGTTCAATTCAAATCCAGCTCTAGTTCAATTGCTTTGTCAAAATATGGTACAAAATCAGACCAATTTGGCAAATCAAAATTTACTCGTTATTCAGCCTCAAGTACCTCAGGTAGCCATACAAACTGATAATTCTGTTAAATTAAGATTGTTACTAAATGATGAATCGAATGGTTTAAACTCAAAGAGAACTATATCACAGGTCTTGGATAATAATGAAATTAGTCACGAAAATGCAAACAAAAAGTCTTGTCAAGAAAGCGAAATGGACAATTCTAAATTGTCCAATTCGACTTCAAATCAGAGTGATAAACAAGAGTACTAAATCGGTGATGTATATTAATAAAATGGCCTTTTTTAAATTTTTTTTAAATAAAAGTTCCAGTTTTAGTTAATTGAACTAAACCAAAAAAGTTTTTTTTAAAGGAGATTGCTCATTACCAGCATTCAATTTAATCCCAGTGTTCAATTATTAACTCAGTATAAGCATATGAGGTTATTTAAGGAATAAATACATTTGCTCTATTAGAGATTTTGTTATAGCTATTAAACCAAAATTTTGTGTTCGGTGATTTCCAATTTTAAGTATATTTTTGATTAACTCCGTTTTTTTTTTTGCACTTTCATTCAATTAAATTTAAATTTTAGCAAGTATATTGTTATCTGTTCTATTTTTATTTTATTTTTCTTATGTTCATTAAATTTTAACTAATCTAATTATTGAAAATAAAGTTTAAAAATTTATTTATTCTTTTTTTTTTTGGTTATTTATTTAAACATTTCTTAATAAATATATATTAAATTATTATTTTTTTATTTGATTAATTTTCAAACTATTTTATCTTAAGTTTATTAAATGAGATTGTTTTGAGTCTTTTTCATCTTATAATTTATTAAAGAAAATTAACATAAATGTTTGGATTTTCTTATTAAAAATTAGAATTAAATTTTAGGAATAAAAGCCTAAAATTTTGCTATTTAGCTACTTAAGAATTTATTCTATAAATAATTTTCTTAATCTATCTAACTTAAATTTCATAATTGAATTCAAAATAAATAAAAAAATAATTAATTGATTTAAATTTTATGTTAGAACTTTGGTAGCCCATTTAAAAAGATCAATAAACCATAAAAAAACAAGAAAAATTATAATTTTTGATATCAATACATTCTCTAATTGTTTCAATTTACATGCAATAAAACTTATTTATAATTTTCAACTAAAATAAAATTTTAAAAAATGATTTATTTATTTTATTTTATTTTTATCATTAAAAAAAGTCAAGTTTTTTTTGAAAATGATTTTAAAAGCTTAATTTAATTTGCTCGAAAAACGACCATAAAAATTGTGTATTTATCTCATGTTAAACAATGCTAAAAATCAAATTTTCTAATTAGCATATCTATTCACGTTAAAAAAACATATCTTCAAATTAAACAATTTCCACAATATAACAATAAATTTATTGATTACTTTAACAAAAAATTTATATATTTAAATAAATCGTAATTTGTTTTAAAGATTGTTGTAATCTTATGTTACACAAATATTTTCAGCAAAATTTAATTATTTTAAAAATATTAAGAACAATTGTTTATGAATATTTTATAAATAAATTATAATAAAAAGATTCAAATTCCATAATGATCAAATATTATCTGATTAAAAAGAAGCGAAAAAATATCTTTAGTTATATAAATTTTTCAGCTTTTGCCTTAGATGAGCTTTTAAAAATGACGCATAAAAAACATCTTAAATCGCAAAAAAATGCATTTTAAGCCCAAATAAGTGTATGATAATAAACTGAAAATTCTATCTTTAATAAATGAAAAGCATTTACTAAAAGAGAAAGTATTTTGATTATCAATTTGCTTCAAGCTTTGTACTAAATAATAAAGCTTTAAAAAAAAGCTATTAGATCAAGAAAAAGTCTGAATTTTTTTTCGTTTATAAATGTTTGCACAAAATTTATTATAGAAAAATTAAATTCTATATTTAAGAATATTTTTTTGGATATCTATTAATGTTCTACAATTCGAAAAAAAATTAAAATTTAACATAATTTTATTTTTTAAACTTAATAGTAATTTCAAGTAGGAAATTCGGAATTTTTTTTTCATTAATTTAAAAAATCTTGAATTTAATGATTAATCGAATTTTCTTAAATTCAACGTGACGTCATCTAGCAAACTTTTAGATTTCTTTTTACGTCAAATTAAATCTGATAAATTTACATTTATTTTTGTTTAATTGGGGATTAATTTGAAACAAGTTTAAAAATAAATTTTTAATGTATAGATAGCTTTTAGATAAGAAAAAATAATGTTCTGTGTTTAGACATTTTCTTCATTACTTTTTTCATTTTTTATTATCTCACGACAAGATGATTTTTTCTAATCCGATTAGAAAATATACATGAATTATGTCTGTAAGAGAAATGATATTTCATTTTTAATTTCTCATACATTTTTTTCTACTTGATTGTCATTTTAATATAAAATATAAACCCACTTTTGAATGTACTATCTGATATGTATGTTATTAATCTTAAGATGACGCTTTAATTTTCAATATCAAAATTAAAAATTTGACGTTCAGATATAACCTAAAATAAAAAGTGTTCATATTTAATTATTTCGTGTTTATTTTTTTATCAATTTATTTAATGTCTCAATTATACAAATTAAAAAAAGTAATATAAAACAGAAAAATGATAGTGAATTAGAGAAAAATTTAATACCGTAGTTAAATTAATATTATTTTATTAAATAAATAAAATAAAATAAATTATAAAATTTAATTTTCCTATTTAATTACATTAAAAAGTAATTGAGTAATTTTTTTTATAATTTCAAACATTCAAATCTCTATCTATTTAACTGATTTATTTTATTTTATTTCGTTTGATGAGGTGAATAAAACGATTTTAGTTATAAATCAGAATTATTTCCCGAATAATTTCCACATTGTTCGATCATACGATTTTTAGATTTTAATTGTTTAGAAAAAGTCTTGCGATTTTTCTCTAAAGAAATCAAAATCAACATTGCTTAATGATTTTATTTTTGTTAAATATTAAATTTCAGTCAAAAATTACGAAATTTATTCAAAAAATAACCATCATTTCCCTGCAATTGTTGAAATAAATATGCATCAAAATCATATTTTTATTAACCTGACCGAGTGATTAATCAGACATGACATTTCCTTTTAATAAAATCATAGTTGTATTCAAATTCATAGTTAAAAAATGGGGTGATTTTTCAGGTAAAAATAAGCATAATTATTTCATTAAATTTCATTTAAACCAGAAATCATACCATTTCAAATTTGCTTTTAAATATTCAAGAAATTATCAATTTTTTTTGAAGAATCACTTTTAAAATTTAGAATTAGAATGAATTTATCGCTAGTAAATGTTTCCATGGAAACCGCTAGTACAACTCATAGTTATTTTGAAAATAATTCATAAACCTTGTTTCCTATCTTTTTTGTGAATTTTTTTCACGATGTTTACCAAGAGCTTGGCCAAGTTAAAAAAAAGTTTTATAAAGTTATAATTTTTTTAAAAACGTTTTCTAAATCTCTCTATTAATAAATAATCAAACTACACGTGATTATATTAGTTTTTTTTCAAGGAAATTAATTTTCATTTTCTGAATCTCGTACAAAAGAATTAAGTTTAATTCAATTTGGAATTTAATAAGCTGTTCAAGCCGTGCATTTTTTTCGGGCAAATCGAAAAATGTGATATTCTTATTGAATTTAAAACAAAGGCTTACAGTTACATAGATACAGGTATAACATATTATTTTGTTTATTTTAGATAGTTTCTAATATTAAAGTTTAAAATTTTTAATTAGAATTCGAGTAAAAGCTAATGTGAGCTTGTTTTTAGAACTTAAAAAAACAAGAAAAGTATTATAAGTTCCAATATGAATTTGACATTCTATTAACTTATGACGTTTATAAGTCATGTTACCATCAAGATTTTTGAACAAATATTTTTTGATTTTTTAGAAAATAAAAATTTTAAGTTGAAGTTGATATAATTTCTTAATTGGAACTTAATTAGAATGAAAATTCTGGAAAATATATCGATTAATGCATTAAAATTTTATTTATATTGATTGCTTTAGTTTTTTTTTATTATTTTGCTTCATTTTTTATACATTTAAAAAGTAAATAGTTTTCAATAAGCCTAAAAATATCAGCTAATTAGAATATATTTGTCTTTATTAATTTAATTTATTTTTGTTTACATTTTGAAAAAAAAGTAACTAAGATGATTCAATTTTTTGGTATAATTATATTTCATCAATTTTATAAGTACCTAGAATTAGAAAGATAAATCAAATATTTTAGTTTTTGTGAATTTTACTGGCTAAGCATAACTATATATAATTAAATTTCTTAACTACTTGATTATATATATTGATTTAAATCTGACTTAATGAGGAATAATTTGAGACAATTTACATAAAAGACTATTATCTAATAGGGTATATTAATTTTGAATTTTAATTAAGAATAGATCAAATTTCTTTCAAATAAATTGTCCCATTTTAATATAATAATTTTTTTATTTCGAAAAAAATTCATGATAAGCTCTTGTGCTAATTTAGTTTTAACTAGAACATTTTCAATTAAGATAATTGACTTGGGTTCAATGTTAAAAAGTTAAATGTTTAAGAGAGTACAGTGAAAATTTTTAAATAAAACGAGTATAACAGGTTAAGCTTATTTTTTAGGTTTAAAATTTTTTAAATTTAAATTATTTTAAACTAATCATAATTTATTCATTTTATTGAAAATCTAATTCAACTTGAACGATAAAAAATGCTAAAAAATTTTCTTTTTTTTTGATTTGCAAATCCAAAAATAGTTTATTTCATATATTTCGATTAATAAATAGACTTATTATAATAGATAATAAAAAGAGCTATACATTGAAGAAGAGTAAATGAAAAAACATACACCCAAAACTAGATAATAAAAAAGATAATAGATTAACTAGGAAAACGGATAAATTGGCATTTTTTATCTTTTTCATTTTAATTCGGATGCCAGCTGCTATCGAAAATCGGAAGTCAAAAAAATCAAAAAAAAATAGTAAAAAATGCGATACAAAAGATAAAAACATTGAAAAAGACTTGAACAACAACAAAAAAAACATGGAAACAACAAGTGTCCAAGATTATCTCAGTATCCAAAGCAATAGCACAGCATCGCTGAACAATGTAAATAATTCCTGCTCTTCCACTTCATCGACTATCACTTCACCCGAGATATCCATGGCAAACAATGCTTTGCTTCCAATCAAGTGCAAAGTAACTTCCAAGTCAAACATTAGATTTCACCAGTTGTTTCCTTCCATTTCTTTGGACGAATTTGTCATAGCAAGTAATTTCATGGCACTAAATTTAACCACTAAGAGAGTTATCTTTTTTTTAAAGCTTATTCGTGCGCCTATGTAAAATCTCTCAACTTGTACCAAGGTGTCATGTTTCTGACCAATAACTATATTTGCTTTTATTCGAAGATCTTAAACCACGAGAACATTTTAATACTCAAATTGACCCATGTAAATTCAATTGTAAAAACTATGCATGCACTCATATTTCCGACCGCTATCCGCATCCAGACCAAAAATTCGACCTATTCATTTACATCGTTTCGTTCCAGAGGCAATACTCTTGACCATTTACACGATTTATTGCAAAAGTCTAGACAGGTAATGCTAACAAGTTCAATCCTGGTTCTAAGGACTGAACTTTTGAGTCTTTGAAAAAGACTAAGTCTAATTTTTGGTAATTTGCAGAGACAAGTTGACCAAATGAACAATGGTCTAAGCGAAAGTTCTAACTTGAACACCAGCAGTTTGAGTGGGGAAAAGAATCCGGACGAGATAAACAAAATAGAGGAATACAAGAAAAAATTAGATGAGACTACTTCTATAAATCGAACCATTTCAGAGTCAAATTTTTCAGATGACTCGTCTCCAAAACCGGTCAAATGTGCCAAAAAGAAACCAACCCGTGTGGTAAAAAAAACCGATTCAACTCATTTTACCAGTCCACATATACCAAAACAGCAAGCTAACAATTTATCTTAGTAAAATTTTTCAATTAATTTTGTTATCAATTTTTAATTTTGTATTTTTAAAGTGTTCTAGATTTTAAAAATAACACCGTCATAGTTAGTTTAAAGCACAAAAAAACATTAATACAGAGTAATTAAATTTAAAATTTTTTTCTCAAATAAAATCTAATTTTATAATTCTAGGGGTTAAAATATTGTTGAGTTTATTGATACCTGGATTTTTTGAGTGAGTCTATTATACCTATTGTTTTGAATTTTTTAAAATAATTTTTTCAATTAAAGCATATCAAGAATTGACGCCCTTCTTCCAATTTGTTTCCTAATGAGTATTCTTTTATTGTTGAATGCTTTTGTTTTATTGAGTAAAGTGAATCAAGTAGATGACATTTTTAATCAATTATTGATAAAAAATGAATTTTAAAATGATACTTGATTTGAACCGGACTTTGTCGAAGCAAAATCTAAGATGAATTTTTAATTCGCTATGGATTCAAATGCGAGTTTTATTTTGAAAAAGTAATCATGATCACATTCGTTCTTTTGATGTCAAAATTTTTTATTTACCATATGTTTTACCAGTGATTTAATGAAAAAAAGTAAATTAACTGCTGATTTTTATATCATAAAAAATCTAAATCTTTAATTATATGACTTAAAGAAAATAAATTTAATTTAAATCCTTTTTTTGAAAAATTTAAACTTATTTTTATATAAATATTAAAAATTAACAATGATATTTCACTTAATAAAGTGATTGAATTGAAATAAAATTTATCTAAAAAAATAAAACTATGGGTATTTTTTATTTTTTTAAATTAAATAAAATACTACTTTTAAATTTAGAAGAAGGCTTTCAAATTCAGAATTGGAAAAAAATCTATTTTAAAAATGATCAATATTTCCATATTGAAATAACTTTGTTTTATTGTTCTGATGGTGAGTTCTTTTAAATAAATCTTACTCAAACTTATTAGTATTTCTACAAGGCTAAGTTTTTCTCAAAAAATCAACTTTGTTCAAATATTTTAAATTAAGATGAATTTAAAGCGCTTATTACATTATTAATATAAGAATTTATTTTAAATTAAGAAATTCTTAAATATTACCTGCTAAGACTATTTAAAGAGTGTAAAAAAAGTTTGAAATGTAGAAGTGCAAATAGACTTACCAAAAATTTTGCAAAACAAACCAATTAAAGACATTTAAAATGATTTTAAACTTAATTAAGTTTAGGAAAAATCAAAAAATTAATTTTTTTGATAATCTAAAGAATTTTTTATCAATAACATCGCTTTGCCAAAGAGTATTGGATTTTTTTTGCTTGTGGTAAAATCTAGCTAGAAAATTTATAACATTTGATATC
The DNA here is from genome assembly GCA_016802295.1 of Brachionus rotundiformis. Classification (NCBI taxonomy): domain Eukaryota; kingdom Metazoa; phylum Rotifera; class Eurotatoria; order Ploima; family Brachionidae; genus Brachionus; species Brachionus rotundiformis. Next base: position 5,166,097 of record JAESIW010000137.1, read on the forward strand.
ATATATATCAATTGGTTTAATTACCATAATAGAATATTTTTATTACTTTCTTAATTTTAAACTAATAATTAAAATAAAATATATATTGATAATTAATAGTTTTGGAACAAATAAATTGATTCAATTTAAGACTTTTAAAGTTTTTAGTAGATTTTTAAAAAATATAATTATAAAATGATTTCTTGAAAAATACATATTTTGAATGTTTCTTAAAAAAATCAAAATCTTAAAATAATTCTTATTCTTTAAAAATGAACTTGAATTTTAAACTCATAAAAAAATCTTTGCGACACATTTGCTAAATTTAATAAATTTTATAATATATTGATTCTATAGCTAAAATTTATACATATTGTTTAGTTATATTTGAATATGGTATTAATTCTCAGATACAATTGAAAATATTTATATTCAAATATTTTTGATAAAAAACTTTTTTTATTATTTAATATCAAAATTAATTTATAATTTTTTTATTTAAGAGTAGGAAACATAAATAATATTTTAAAAACTTAAAATTAATAATTTTATTAATTTTGTCTTTAAAAGAATGGTTGAAATTTTTTTTAATTTTTATTATTTTATTTTTTAATGAATTTGAAAAGAAATTCTTTATTATAAATTTATGCATAACACGTCATTTAATTAAAATTTTAGAAGATATTTTTAAAAAATCGAGAATAATGACAGATTCAGGCGAAGACAAAATGCAATTTCTCAATTCGGGAGGTAACTTTTCGGACTTGGAAGGCGATTTAAATGCACCAAACCATTCCAGCTCAAATTTTAAACCTACAACAGTATTAAATATGGGTTCAAATCAGGAAATAATATCTACTTTGGATGAACCAGTTAGTATTACTATTACTAGAGATTTAAAAGCTGTGGCATACAAATTTGGTCATGTTTTTTTCCCAAAACAAAGTACTCTTTTACTCAAAGATTGGGATCTATGGGGCCCATTAACACTTTGCGTAATTTTATCAATTTCATTAGAAGGCAATTATAAAGTAAATTCAAATGCGCCAGAGTTTGCTTCAATATTCGCTCTCATTTCCTTTGGAGCAATAGTAGTCACCATAAATACAAAATTATTATCGGGAAAAATTAGTTTCTTCCAAAGTATTTGTGTTTTAGGCTATTGCTTACTTCCGCTGGTAATTGTGGCAATTTTAAACGATATTATAATGTTTATAACTGGAAATGCGTCAGTTATTTCATTTGGTTTTCGTTTTATACTAATTGTAGTTTCATGTTTTTGGTCAGTTTTCGCAAGCACAGCTTTTCTAGCAGCAGATACAATCAACTTAACAGATAGGAAAGCTTTAGCTACATACCCAGTATTTTTGTTCTATTTTGTAATTAGTTGGTTGATTATTTTGCATACGAATTGATTTTTTAGTTTGAAAATTAAAATATTTTTTTAATTTTGAATTTTTTAGATTAAAAACTAAAATAGGAATAAAAATTAAAATAATTCAATGTTAAAAAGTTTTTTAATTTAATTTTATAATAATTCTACATGGTTGGAATTTTTAGTCACCAAAAATCATCATTTTTCTAAAAAGTTCTCTTTCAATTCTAAAAATACTCTTTTACGATATAAAAATACTTTTTTTGTCTTAAAAACTATAGTAAAATTAAGATGCTTATTTTTTTGAATACTCTTTAATTTCAAAAAAAAATTATTAATGTAAATAAAACTAAAAATTTTAGTGGAGATCATCTACTTTTGCGTCTGTTTGACCAATCGCTCGAATTGAAGTTGTCAATTTTATTTAGTCAATTTAAATGCCTATTTCATTAGCAGAATTCGTTCAATGTCTCTTCGGGATCAATCATTTTTTTTGTTTTATCAGAATTATCTTTAGAAAAGTAAGATTTTTTGGTGATAAAAAACTAAAATTTGTACTTAAAATTCTTTAAAGCCATATCTTAGTTTTTTTTAATAAAAAATTTGCAATATCAGACGGCCACATGTTTTGTTAATTTTTTATTTCCTTTCTGTTTTATGATTATTAAAAGATTTTTAATAATATTAAAAAAAAATTAATAATTGGTACATTTGTTGATCTTATTTACTGTTTGTGAGATTATTCAAGGCGCCTAAGGGAGTAATGAATTTTTTGTTAATTTTTGGTTGATCTGTTGTCCATAAGTTGTGTATGTTTGCTGTTTCTTAGTTATAAACAGTCTATACGGTATTTACAAGAATTGTAATTATGAAAATAAAAACAAATTAGACTTACTTTTTAACAATAGTGGTATCCCATTAGATCCTTTTCCTAGATTTTTTGGACATGATTGAGACCCAAAATCAAGCTTCAGCAAATACTGGAAAAACCTTTCGAATAAAATTCCAAGTAGGTCTACTATCATCAAAAAGAAATATATCATTCTCACCGGAAGTTAATACATTAAGAATCTCAATGTTTATCAATGTTGTTTCTTACTTTTTTTATTGATTCTTGATCGTTAGGTTTGTTTAAAAGTTTTTAATAGTAAGAGACCGACTAATTAAAAAATTCCTAAGAGTTTTTTAATTTTTGAAAGAATTGATTATATTTTTTAGTTTACTAGAAATAAGGTAATAAATTTTTCTACAATATTCGGTATTATTTTTATTTTAATGAGCTTTTTAATTTCCTTTTAAGTTTTAATTGGACTTTAAAAAAAATTATAAATTTATTTTAAAATTAATTGTCAGTCGGTTAATCGCTATTGATAAAGTTTTTGCTTTAGAATTTTTTTTTAATTTTTAAGATTTTTTAATGAAAAATAACAAAAAAATGATTCAGTTTCAATTTTTTATGTTTTAGCTCTGTTTTTTTATTTCATTTACATCTTTTCATCATGTCAGTGTCACCATATGTTATGAGTTAATGAAACTTTTGATTTTTATTTTTTTTTTAAAACCTTTAAATTTCTTCCTATCTAAACGATCTTCACATTTCTGATCTGAATTAATTTCTGATGGTTTTAATGAAGTTCTTAATTTTTGTTTATAGATATTGCGCTTTTTCAAAAAATGATTATCCATAAATTAAATTAATGAACAATATTTCTTTTTTCATTTATTAATTTTTGATTTTTAATTTTTTTAAACACTTAATAGCATTGTTTGAAAAATAATATTAATTACTTAGTTTTTTTTTTCAAGTTTAACTAAACAAATAGCAACATCGTATGTTGGTAATTTAAAATATAAATAAATTAAAAATAAAGCAATAAAGTTAATATCGAACGAATTCACTTTTGAAATCCATATCAAAAATAACAACTTTTTCTAATAACATCATTCATCAGATTTTAAAAATTATAAGATTTATTTAAAAACATATTAGCAAATTGAATAAATAATTACTTTTATTTAAATAGAAATATTGATTTATTTTTTATATATAAATTCGAATTTATTTACATCGAGTAAAACATCAAAATAGATATTAGTAGTAAAAAAAAGTCTTCATTTTAACTATAATCAATTACTTCATCTTATTATCTTTTAAGTACATTTAGTTTACAGGCTAAAACGAAATTTAAATACCGGTAAGTAATAACAACAAATAATTTAACAATTTTTTTTATTGTCTAAATTAACATCGATTTGAATTTGTTGAGATTGTTGGGATTTGTAATGCGTTTGGATTTGTAGTGGTTGATATACTTGCTCCATCACAGTCAAAAGAGTTTGCACCTGAATAAGAAAGTGACGATTGCTTTTGAACATGGTTAAACCGGTCGAAAACAATTCTATTCTGCTCGGTTATCAGAGACTGAATCTGATTAGGCAGCATATTAAGTTGATTCTATTATGATTTTTTAAAATTAGCTACTAATTAATTTTAATTAATTTATTTAAATCAAAAACCTGTAGCAAACATAACTTTTCTTCTAAATTTCTTAATCGATTTTCCAGTGAACTTTGATTTGAATTTAGTTCACAAACTGTTTCATATACACTTGTCTGAGTCTGGAAAAATATATGTTTATAAATTTTTTAATTAATTTTAAATTTGAAAATAACCTTTGCCAAATCGATTAAAGTGTTGACATTATCAGTAAGTTTTCTTTGATCTAATTTCACTTTTCTCAAGCTTGGTGGTCAAGATTTGATTAAACATATAAATTTAGATTCGAATTAATTACCTATGAATGGCTTGTAAAAATTTTCTCTGATGAGTTCTCACTCTAGATGGATTTATGGTATCAACTAGTTTGGTGTATTTATAGATAAGCCACGTTTCCCTGAGAACGTTGGCAGCGGCATTTTTTAATCTTTTTGTTAATTGAGTATCCATCATAAAATTATGAACATGCTTTTCAGCTCTTGAAAGTTCTAGTTTTCTTGCCAATACAGCAACCATAGTAGCAGTGCAGGAAACACCCATTAGACCGGAGACTACACAGACCGCTCGACCACAATAAGTATTCGGCACCAGATCGCCATAGCCAATGGCAAGAAAAGTAACCGCTATCAACCACATAGAATTAAGTAAATTACCATGTTTTTGGTCATGGAAACTAAAAAAATATGACTTAAATACAATAAAATTTTTTTATTTGGTCTTATACCTTTCGCATGCTCTCAGAGTCCAGCTGGCTATAATAAATAAACTTAATATGAATACAAGCAGAATTGTGCCGGGACATATGGTCATCAAGGTTTTGACCACGAACCGTGTGTTAAAGTTAATCCGATTCAGAGCACCAATACTTCGACTAGAAGCATCCGTAAATAGCTTACTATGTAAAAGCATAGATCTACAAATTAAATATAATCTTAAAAACATTGGTAATGATAGAACCAAATCAATAGGCACTATGGCCGGTCTTTCTTCATGTGAATTGGCCGGTTTGGTAATCCAAGTAAAACTAAAATTTCCAGGAATTGGATGAACACAACAAACTATAATTTCAGCAATTATTTGTGTAATACGCTGCCATGTCATAGCTATTCGCCAATCTTCGATGCAATTATCAATTATAAATAGCTTTGAAGAAAAAATTAATTTTTAATTTTAAATTAATTTACGGTTGATGTTGTGTGTGACCAAAAAATTTATTCTATCAGCAACTTGGTAAAATATTTTTACATGATAATGGGCAATTTATCATCAAAATTCTTTTATTTTTTTCTAGAGATAAAAAAAGCTACTTTATCTAGTTTAGTTAGATATTTATCTATATTTCAATTTTTTTATTTTTTTTTTAATTAATATTAAAAAAATTCAAATGATTCTTTAAAATCCTTTTTTAACAATAAAATTCTGATATTTAAATATCGACGAAAAGAAATTTTACCAAGAAAATTAATGGTCACATATTTACCACACTTATAATTCATTATAAGAATATGTATATTACTTGAACTTCTAAGGCATGATAAAGCAATATTAGTGATACCAAGATTATAGTGGTACATGTAATAAAACTCTTTGTTATTATTGAATAAATAGAGCTCTTGTCGTATAAGCCAGACATAGATAATTCAGTTTCAATGACCATTAAAAATATCCCAGTCATAGCAAATATAAGCGCATAGTCGGATATTTGACGTCTTTTTTCAAAAAGTAACTTTCTCTTTCCCAGTCTGTATCCTACACTGGACTTTTTTTCCTTTCGATTCGAGCTGTTACTGGCACTTCGAGTTGGCACTTTAGATGAATTGCACAGTGCCGAATTTTCGTTATCTGACTGTACATTGCTTTTGCTTTGGTAAATGTTGCTTGGATTTGGTGTCTCGAGCATTTTTGTTGGTGTTGGCTCATGTGCTTTATCCACATAGACTGCTTTTAAAGATTCAAGCTTTTCCATATCGGCATCAATTTTTTGTAATTGAGTGTGGTCATCTTTGGTCGAACTTTCAACCGATTCTTGGTTAATACTTTTGAATTTGTTTAGCTTATTTTGCTGGCTTTTATTATGCGGAGTTGGTTCTGATTTAAAAACAGTTGTCGTTGTTGTTGTTGTAGTGGTAGTCGACGGTAACATGTTTGTCGAGGAGTTGCTAGCCGAATTAAGCGAATTAGCCACAGGATTCTTATGGGCTGATTCTCTAGAATTATCATTTTTTAATGGATTTCTAAGTTGCTTGAATGGAACAGCCCCGTTAATCTTTATTGACTCGATTCCAATGTTGACGAACTTGTCGTTTGATTTTTTGGTTGTTGTGGTCGTGGTGGTTGTAGTGGTAGCAGCAGGTAGTGTAGCGGACATAATCGTTGGATTCGATGAACCGATTGGCTTCATCATTATGGAAACCGATGGATTTATTGACGAAAGATCTGTGTTAAAGTTGCCAGAATTAAGAACTGTCTGTGGTCCTACTTGGTTCAACATAACCGTGGCGCTAGGAGAAGTGGTGGTGTTTGAAGTGGTAGTTATGGTAGTTGGATTGTAGGCTGTGGTTGCAAGAGCTGCTGAATTACTCGGCACTATTAGCGATGGGCTTGTTGATGAAACTGATGTGTTAGAATAAGGAGAATAGTTTTGGTTTATGAATATGCGACCTGATGCAACCTGGGATGATTTAGGCTCAAAATTGCCGCCTCCAAATGAATTCTGGGTTGATGAAATATTATTAGGTTTGAGTGGCGCGTATTTATGTGAATTATAACTATTGGGGCAATAATCAACTACACCAGCTAAATCACTTTTGTTAGGGTTATCCATTATTTGTCACCAAATGCTAATAAAGTTAAGGGCCTCAAAGAGATTTCTATTTTTGAATTTTTTGAAAAATTAGGCTTCAATTCTCATAATTAAATGGGTCCATTATAACATGATTTCGAGCTATTTTTACTAATAAAACTTATTTCTTAGAAATCTAAAGAAATTAAACAAAATGTGCTATACAAATTATTAGATAAATGCTTTTTGTTTTATTGATAGCTTATTGGCACATTTTCTGGGAAATGTGATGAAAATTAAATGCTAAAAATATCTTAATAAAAAAAAACATTTCTAAATTTTTATTTTTAAAAGTTTTCTTAATTTTTTACTGCTAATTTTAAATAAACAGATTAACTATACTATCTATAATTGTTACATAATAGATAATAAAATAAATGTTTTGTTCAAAATGTTCTACCTACACATAAAGTCTAAGAAATTTCTTTCCATTTATTTAATCAGTTTTTAATAAAAATTCAAATTTATAAGAATTAAAGATAAATTAAAATTTTAAGAGATGATTCTTTAAGAATTTTTAAATTAAATTTTTAACATTAATGCTTTGAAATGCTTAGTTTAAATCCCCTAAAATGCTTAAATTTTCATTGATTTTTTTAAGGCTGAAATATCAAAAATCTAAATAAATAATATATTTTTTTTACATCTTTAAAATAATTTTTTATTCTATTTTTAACAGACAATTTCAAATTAAATTGATTAAATATTCAAAAAATTTTAAAAAAGCAAACAGTAGCTTTTTAGTTTAACTATTATTGATGAATCGATTATTTTTCATTCAAAAAACCAATAAATATTTACAGAAATAAGCTTCTAAAAGGTTCCAACGCTTGTACACAATTCAGATATCAATTAATAATCTAAAAATATGGCTTAAACAGAAACTTGGCATAATTGAGCTAAAATCTAAATTTGTTGATCTTATTTAAATGAAAAATAAAAACAATTTTTTTATCAATTTGTTCAAAATTTAGATTAGAGAACCACAATTTTATATTTTATGTAATGAAATCATGACATGTCTGAAACTCTTCAGATTATATCATCCTAATCCGATTAAGAAACTTGATCTGAAAAAAAATTGTGTCCAAATTTGGAATTTATTTTTTGGTAAAAAAAAATTCGTGCTTGCGCACAGATTAATAAAATCCAAACTAAAATATCAGGCATTGTTAATTAAAATCTAATTTTGATAATGATAAGAATTAAAGAAGCAAGAGTAAATAGATCCTTGTGTTAGCAAATCCAGATTAAAATTTAAAACAGTTCTCTTTTTTTTTCAGAAAATCATGTAAATAATTTTAATTTTTCATTAAACATTAGAATCGATAATAATTAAAATAATGAAGTAAAACTATTTCTAAAATATCTTAATCCCTGGGTAAAGTGTGATTAGAAACAAAATGTTAATTGTTTTATTTTATAAAAGCCTGAACCAGCTACACAACCGAGATACTTCTCCTGAAATTCTACTCAATCAAACCCTAACTTTTATTTCTGTTCAATTTTACCAAATACTAATATTGATAAACTAATCTTTAATCTTAATCTCTATATGTTATTTTCACAGACTTTTATCTTTTAGTTCTTTAAAACTTATTGGTTTACAGCATATTAAGCTTGAAACAAAATACCGAGCACAAAGCTTTTGAGATGAGTATTTTCATTATTTCGCGCTTATGAACTCGCCTAATTCGGCATCAAGCACCATTCTAAATAGGTTTTGAATTGCCCTTACATATGGTGCAAATCACTTGCCTTTTTGTTTCGCCCTCATCACTTGCATTATGAATAAAAAATTTTATCTACAATGTGCAGAATTAAATCTTTTAATAATTGGAAAATTGTTTCTTAATATTTTTATACAGATAAAACTTGAATAGCTTGGCGCCTGATGATGCTTGATGTAAATTTCCTTGATAGATAATTAGAGTGATTGAATGAGGGAGTTTGAAGGCATGTTTAGAAATGAAGTGAGAAAATGATATCTTAAGTTATACCAGACAGCTAATGTTAAAAGCATAATTTAAGCTATTTGTAGTTTATCATCAGGAGGCATAATCATTTTATAACTAATTAAAGGTGAAATGAATTTTTCAAATTTTTTAAAAACAGTTATATTCATTTTTACAATTAAATTAATTAGAATTTAATTATTCTTATCAAATTAAAAAATAATAGAAAAATTTATAAATATTGAAATTTGTGTACAAAAATTGTTCCTTTTTAGTTTTTAGAGAGGAGTTAATATTCTTTTTAAACAATAAATTTAAATTTTATAATAATTTTAAATTAAAAAATTGTTAAATATTGCTTTTACCTATTTAATTAGCTTTTACATATTAATCATGAATTGCTACATTACAGAGCTTAATTAAAAAAATTGACATTCAGGCTCTACCGAGCAAAGCTTTCAAATTCATTCACGAATAAAACCAAACGGATATGAATTTCCGTAATATAAAATTTCATGAATTTATATAATTTCAGATACAATTTAATTAAGTTTTTGTTCATCACAGCATTGGTCCCCAGAGCTTGTTAACAATCAATCAAATCAAAATAAAAATGACGATTGGTAAAATTTGGATTTAAAAGTCCGTGCCTCGATATGGCTCCTTTTTTTTCTTCTTAATCAGATCTCTATTTTTTCTAAATAATTATCTATATTCACCTTCAGAAAAACAAAACTAAACAAAATCGTTAATAATATACTTAATAAATATTCTTTATTGCCAGCTGATTAAACTAAATATTATTTTTTCCAAACTATTAATTATGTTTATTATTTTTAACTCAATACGAGTTTTATTTGATAAAAAACGGGCGTAAATTAAATTTAATATTTGTATTAACATGCTAAACAAATCCTTGTTTAATCCGACATCCTTTAACAGGTACTCAAAAATCTAATTTTCTGCTCTTCGTTTCCAAAATTTGCATATGTTTCTAGCTTTTTAAATAAATGCTCACGTCAAACGATAAATTATAAGATATTGTATCAGCATTTCTTTTTTAGGTACACTTTTTTTAAAAATTGATTTTAAATTACCAGATAAGATAAAAGTTTTTTATTACCAATCTTCGACATTTAACTAGGAACAAACAAACCTGTAACAAAGCTTATTTATCTCGAGGGGAAAAATTTAATAAATTTTGATTAGAATATTAAGCTAGTTTTTTTTATAAAAAAATCTAAAAATCTGCTTGTCTATACAGCTAATTTTCGCCTATAGAAACTATACGATTGCACAAGAAGAATAATTTATTTATAAAAAATCAATCATATTAGCACATCGGTTTATGTGACTAAATCAAGAAGAGATATTCTGTTCGGAAATATATCATTGAAATAAGAGCTCATTAGCATGCGATTCCGATAGGTAAACATTTTGGTTCAAATTTCCACAATTGAAGAAAAACTCCAAAGCAAAACTGAATCATTTGGGCATAAATAAGCCCATAATATTCGTTTAACAAACTCTTTGTTAATTTTAAATGGGAAATTTTAATTTTTAATAATAATAAAGGCATCTGTTTGTAAAGCAATGGCTATTAATCCAAAATTCTAAAATATGGCTCATGTATGTGTTCACCAGTTTAAGATAATTAACTAAAAAAATTAACTAATTATCTAAAAAACTCAAATTTCTTAATTTAATAATAAAAAATGCTAATGATTAGAAAAATTTGCCTCGAAACGTGATTTTTTTTCTAACAAGCTTAAATAATTATTTAATTAAACTTAAGTATCTAATGAAATTAATTTGATCAAATTAAAATTATATTTTTGTTTTTAAGTTAAAACAAATAATCATACAAAAACATTGCCAATCTATCTAATCTATTCTTTTCTTAAAACATTTCGATGGTGAGGACGGAGATAAGAAAAGCAAATTATTCATTTCCAATTTCCTTTCAATTAAGGTTACAAGGTGTCTGTGAAAAATATATAGATTATTTTAAAAACGATTGTTTAGAAATGATATTTTATTATTGTGAAAAAATTTTCAGTAAATTAAAAATAGAGTCCTAAAAACAGGAACAAAAATATTCAAAAATTGAAAGGCGATAATTTTCTGTTGTAACATAGAATGGCAAATTTTCTAAAACCAAGCTACAAACAGTGTTTTTAAAATTGAATGAGAATATTTTAATGACTTTTTTACAAAAATAATTAGAAAAATTTATTTAAGTCGTTCGTAATGGAACCAAAATCAATTTTGTTTTAAAATATTGATTTTACGTGCTGAATAAATTTAAGGTATTTTATTATCTGAAATTAATAGCGTCGATAATGAGACGAAAATTTTTAAAAAAAGGATTTAATTATTTTCATTTTTATTGGAAAAATCTGCTTTTGATATAGATAATATGCCTAACTTAATGCTTTGAAATTTCGTAATGTTTTTTTTTTGACCAAAATTTTAAACTAATTCTTCAGAATTTTATTTTTTGATTAATTTAAATTTTTGGTATTTAAACAATTATTTAAGACAATAATAAATTTTTTTAAGTGAAAAATTAAATATTGACAAAATAAATCTGGGTATTTTTTAATAATTAGGTACTAAGTAATAAAAGAGCCCTCGAAAAAGCAATTTAAATATAATTAGAAATCAGAAAATTCATTCTTTTATATTTATTATCCTAAAAATTTCTTTGAGTTTGTATTTCAATTCTAATCACTCATTTCTTTAAAAAAAAACTTTTGTTTGAGCTTCTAAATATAATAAGTAAGCTTTGCAGCAAACACGTCTTCTTTATTTTTATTTTCCTGTTGCCGCTTTTTCAGGATATTTAAATATTATTCTATTCTACTTATTAAGTTTGAATTGAAACTATATAAAACCAAATTGCTTAAAGGATGATCATATCTTCGATGACAAACTTTTCACATATCACATATTAAATTAATAATAGACTTAAATTCTTTTTTTTATAAAATTCTCTAATAAAATTCCTTATGCTTAATTACTTTACTTGAATGAAACTTTTTGTAATTAAATAGAAAAACGCTACATAAAACTGCCAAATACTGACAAAATAATCTCGAAATAATTGTGATTAATATGACAAAACATGATTAAATATTTATTATATTTTCTAAATTGAAAGTAGAAAATTAACTTTTCAAGTTACTTTAAAAATAAATAAAATCCAAAACAACTTCTAAAGTTAGTTAAAATTTTGTCGGTAATCATAGTTGTAAATAAAAAATTTCTAATATAAGCTTTGAATCCTATATACCTATAACCTAATAAAAATGTCATGGGAATACTTATTTTTGTACATTTCAACATTCTTGTTAACTAATTCAAAATTTATTCTAATTAATAAACTTATTGAAAAATCAAAAAATAAGATTTTGTTTGTCTTTAAATCAGGTAAGAAAATATTTTTTTTCCACTTTATTAAAATCAAGCAATCAAGAATTTTATCCAAAAACTTTAGGAAACTTTAAACGAATACATTTATAATCTAATTTTATTTTTGGCAGGTTTTTTATTAAAAAATTTTTATAAATTTTCGCCTGATTTTAAATTAGTTTACTTTTTTTATTATAATTTAATTTTTCAATTGACACACAGAATTACTAGGTGTTAGGCTCAGAATTTTAGATAAACAGTCTTCAAGGACAGCCATTAAGAAATATTGATGGTTTATGACGTAAATCACTAAACTTTGGCAATGTAGAATAATTCTAAAACTAATAAATCATTAGTTTTTCGATGCACTTGATTTTTTTAGCTAGTAATTTCCTACGATAGCTGAATTTATGTATAAATCTATAAGCATAATCTTTCTTCTAATTACTTTAGATAATAATATACTGTTCTTGTTAAGTATAAAAAATTGTTTCAAAAATGATTAAGTATGCTTAGTGTTAAAACAGATCGATAAAATATCAAGCCGTCAAATGATACTGATCCAGCTCAAAAATTTGTATTTTTTGAATAATTAAACATTTATTTAAAAATTTATTAAATTCTTTAAAACTCAGTTATTAAAGTAACGCTTTGCGTATTTTATATCAAATTTTCCTATAGGGAATTTAATATTTACATAATAATATCAAATAATTTCTAATCAAAAAATAACTAAATGCGACTCTCCAGTAACATTTTATATCGAAAACAATTTTCTATAGAAACAATACTAGTAATCGAAATGACAAGCTTTGCTTAAAAATAAATTTATTTAATTAAAATTGTTCTATAGAGGATAATTTCTTAATTTAAGTTGAAAAGATAAACTAAATAAAAAAAAACTTTATAGATGCCATCATTTTTTTATCTATTTTATAATATTTTTATTTTCTTTGATAAATATATAATAAATCGTCGATGAAAATAAACAATTTTATTAAATATAGTAAAAAAATAATAATAAATTATATAACTTTGATTTTAAATAAGGTCTAATTGTTTAGTTGGGTACATTTTTGACTCAAGCTATTTATTTATGATTTTTTCTTCGAATAATTAGTATTAGAAAATTTTGATTAATAAGCATTAACTAGCTTTGATTAAATGACTCGCTTATCTCACATTAAGCAAAAAAAACATTCTTCAAAATAAGACAGCAAAAATATAATAGTTGGAAAAAAAATTAATTTTTGAGAAGAATATAATTCAAAATTCTTGATTATCTGTCAGCTATTAAGAATTCTTCAAATAATGATAATTAAATTATCGATTTATTTTTGAAGAATTATTTTTATTTTATTTAAACGTTTGATATGATCATACTGATAATAAATTGAAAAAAAAATCTGTTTCAATTTATTTATAGAATGAATTTAAATTTTAGATAATCTTGAATTTTTTTTTCTATTCAAATGCTAATGAACAAAATAAAAAAACAAGAAACTATTTAGGAAAACCTTTTCTAGTATGTTAGTAAAAAATTATCTTCTTTTAATCGATCGATGTCTTGCTTAATAATAATTATTAAATTTTTTAAACAAGAATTATTAGAATTTTTCTTTTTTATAAATCGATTTTTATTTATAGCAAGAAAAAATTACATTTTTTTACACTAATAATTTTTTAAATCAGCATTTTTGTCATGAGAGCTTTTATTTAAGAGAATTATTCTAAAATCCAGGAATAAAGTTGTGCGAAAACAGCATTATTGAAAAAAAAATGAAGAGTTTTTATAATTATTAGTTATCTTTGAAATGAATATGGTTCAATCCATTCAGGCAAATAAAAATGCCTTACACAATAATCATGGGTGAAAATAATGCTGAATTAGATAAACCTTGCTTTCTTTTAACTATTTAAAAACTCTGCTTAATTTCATCCAAATAAACAGCTTTTTAAATTCTTAATTTGTTTAAACTAAGAGATTTCTCAGTTCTCAAAATTTAATTTTAATTGTTTTACGCCGACAAAAATCGGCTTAATTGCTTAGTTACACCGAAGGTGCTTTTCCAGTATTTCCGGGTAAATAGATTGATCATAGGTAAAGATCCAATTAATTTGAAAGCTTATTTCTCGAAGCGTTTTTACATTTACCATGCTATCGTAATTGAATGCTTATTACTTTTTAATAAATTCAGGAATTACGTATGACATTAATTGGAAAACATCTACCTCAAATGTAGCACGTTCAATGCATTGCTTTTCTATAGGCATGAACTTAAAATCTATTTAATAATTTCAATTGCTTCATAGAATTTTATTTTTATTTCTATCCGGCACAGCCATACTCCCTCACTTTATTGTCAATCAATAAAATAATGAGCTTAAATTTAAAACGCAATTATTTTTTAATAATATTTATCTATCTTAGCATTTCTTTATTTTACATTTTAAATCAGATAAGTGGAAAAAAACATGTTCCATTTGCTAAGTGAATTTCATCAAGCCTCAATCAAAAGTAAATAGTTTATTTTTGATTGATAAAGTAAGTTCGAAAAATGAAAATAACCAAATCGCAAATCATAAAAAATGCTAGAAATATCAGTTAATTCAATCACAAAAATCAAATAAAAAAATTGATAGAAATAAAATGAGAGAAAACAGCATATTTATTAGATTTTTATTTTAAGCTTTATTTGCTTATTAAACATTTCCTTGATTGCAAAAACTATAGAAAAATAATTTAAAAATTTTTATAAAAAAAAATTAAATAAAAATTTTAATTCGATTTCAAAACTGAGATATTTATAGCTCCGATTTTTTATTCCTTTAAATTAAGTAAGGCAATTCCATCTAGCCTAGATAAAGATTTGATGATGTTTAATAAATCCTTTAGAAAATTTCAAATAAAAACGCACTGAATAACTGTTGAAAACACTTTTTTATGACACAATCTCTTAAAGATGATATTCTTTTTTAAAGAATGGTTTATACATAATCCATAATATATTGATGATTGAAATTTAATACATAGATTGTTTTTTAAAGATAAGTTTGTTAAATCACTTTGGAATTTTAAACAATGATTTTTTTTAAATAAAAAAAATAAACACTTTTTTAATTAATCGAAGCGCTTTACTTAATTTGAAAAATTATGCTAATTATAGACAAATTTTTTAAAATATTTTAGCAGATTTTGTATCATATTTTTAAATAAAGTTTGATTGGATTTAAGAATAGAAAAATATCAATTAAATGACATGACATTGACTAAACTAATTTATCAAGAAAAGGAAAATGTGAAAATTTAAAATTTTTTTTTTCTAAGCAATGAATTAGAAATTATTTGACAATATATAATTCAAAATTATAATTACTGATTAACTAGAAAAATGTTAAAATTGATTATTACATTATCAATTATTTTTCTTTAAATTAAATTAATTTTTTAGTTTTTAATCTAATTAAAGCTCACACTCAATTATAAAATTATGAAAAAAAAATTCCAATTTTCTTATCCATCGCTTCAATAAATTAGATTACATATTATGAAAAAATATTTCTTATTTATCATTTTAATTTAGAAAAAAAATCAAATTTAAAAAAGTACAAGAAAAGGATAGAGAAAATAATATCTTATATATTTTATATTCTTTATTAATAAAACCGGTAATTAATGAAAATTAATGAAAATATAATTATATTTTAGTGTCTATAAATCTAAAATAGCTTTATAATCTATCTTTTTTATTAAACTTATTAGCTAATTGTTATTTTAATTAAAAAACCCAGAACTTTTTTCTTTTAAGCAGATTTTCAATTATTGTTTTTATTGCATTTTGCGTCATCAGTTTTAGTTTTATTTCATAAAGTTTTGAATCAACGCTTTAAATAAATATTTAAGCGGAAAAATTGATCTAAAATTTAAGTGTATAATTATTGGCATCGATAATTGTTTAATATCAGAGAAGTTTTTTAAGCGACTTTAAAATTATTAGTAAATAATCTTAATGGCTAATAAAGAAAATTAATTTTTAAAAGAAAACTAAATAAATATTTGAACGGAAATCACTTAATTTTAAAATTTAAAAAATAAATGACAACTTAGTAAAAATCTTTGAGACATAATGAATGTAAAAGAAAAATAGATAAGACATAATTGAAAACATCATACTAAGGATTAAGGAATAAAATTTAGAATTTTAAAATTAATTAAATAAACTGATAATATTTTACAATTATCTTTAGTGCTAGGCCTTTAAATATCTATTTTTAAAAAATATTTATTTTATAATTTAACTTTGATCTTACAAAAATAATTTTTTAATAAAAACTTAATAAAAATTATGATAATCTATACAAAACTATTCAACTAACCATATGAATAAAAAATTCAATAAATTCATTGAAATTTTTTTACGTTTTAATAAAACTCTATGTTGACTCATCTCGTGATTTTTGATACAAACTAGTTAACCCATATAAACTAGTAGTAATCCATTAAATAATAACTTGCCGGATAAGAGTAAATTTTTGATTAAACAAAATATTATTGTTTTTATAATTAAGAATTAGAGGTTTTTTCGAAGAAGGATAAACAAATGCCTAAACAAGCAGCAACATCGAGTGGTAATGCTGCTCGTGGTTTAAGAATCCGATACAGGCGGCACAAGGAAACGTCTGAAATAAGTCCATTAATTAAATATCTTCTATTCGGCTCAAATGTAATTCTCTGGGTAATAAGATAAAAATTTTTGGAATTTAACTCTTAAAAATTTTTTGGTTAAGCTTTTCGGATTTTTCCTTTTTGGCGTGGGAGTATATGCATGGATAGAAAAGGATACGTTTACCCGTTTGAGCAATCTGTCTGTGATCGTATTCGACCCAGCATTTATATTCCTTGTGGTTGGTTCTTTTGTCTTTGTTATTGGGTTTTGCGGATGTGTTGGTGCATTAAGAGAAAATACTAATTTACTTCTAGCCGTAAGTAAATACTCTTAAGCCCAAGCTCTTAAAATAAATTATCTTTTTAGTTCAGCTTTGCTTTAGGAATTATTTTTTTTGCTGAACTTGCACTTGGCATTCTAATATTTATGTATAAAGAAAAAGTCAAAGATGAGGTTAAGCAAAATTTGGTATCTATGATAACCAGCTATAGAGAAGATGAAGACTTACAAGATTTGATAGATTGGATTCAACGAGATTGGTTAAAATGCTGTGGAGTTGCGATCCCAGATGATTGGGACCAAAATCAATATTTTATGTGCAAAATTATAGATCCGTGGATTGAATCATGCGGAGTGCCACCAAGTTGTTGCTATCCAGAATTTACACATAATCGTCAATGCGGATACGGCGCTAGGAATAAAACACTGCTTGGCAATGAAGTTGGCATTAACAAAATTTACCAGGATGGCTGCTTGAAAAAAGGAGAAGAATGGTTCAAAGCTCATATCTTAACGGTATCTATAGTGGTTGTTTGCTTTGCTGTTCTCCAAGTAATTTTATTAAGAATTTTTTAATTTTATTTGAATATTTTAATTCGTAGATACTTGGTATCTGTACGGCTCAGAGTCTCAGAAGTGATATCAATACTCAAAAATCAAGATGGTATCGAGATCACCCGAGATATAGATAGAGAGCTAAATAAAAAGGTTTTATCAGATAAAACATTTTAAAAGCCCATTAAATTTTTAAACTAAAACAAATATGACTTTTTGTCTTTAATTTTTTTGTTTAAGAACAAATTTTAATTGAATTTTTTATTTTAAAAAAAGCTCATTTTCAAAATTTCGAATATTTTTTGGCTCAAATTTTTGTAATTTTCAATAAAAAAATTTTTATCATTTTTGTTTAATTAAAAAAATTTCGATCAAATAAATTCTATCTTTGGAAAAAAAAATCATAATTTTTAAACTTATCGATTATCACTATGGTAACCATGACAACATTTTTTTCGGGTTCAAGGTAAAAAACTTATTTTTTAAGTCAAAATATTTGAATTTTCTTGAATAAATTTAATTTGATTTTATTCTTAATTTTAATACATTGGAAAAAAATGGCTGAAAATGATCCAGTTCTCATTGTAATTTTTAGTTTTTTGTCAAAATTTAAATAATATTCAAATGTCTTTGTAGGGTCAAATTTTATATTATATGCGTGAAGGTTATTATAATACCGCAGTTAAAGTTATCAGTCATGGCTTAAGAAACTACATTAATGATAATATTCTGAAATTTTATTATTGTATTGCTCTTATGCTTCAGGATAAAAATTATGAGGCCGTAAAGGAGCTTGATTCATTGAAAAACCGCGAATATGTGTCCTTAGGTTCAATGATTGCTTTAGTTTATGCTCATAAAAAGTTCCAGTCCCAAGACAGGGAAGCTATAGTGGAACTCGATGCAAAAATTAAAGAAACTCGACGCAAAGCAGATGAGAAATCATTATACTATGCAGGTTATTTTTGGTACTCGGTCAACCGACCTGACAAGGCAAAAGAGTATATTGACCGAGGTCTTAAACAAAACGATTCATTTTGCCAAGTAAAACCATAAAAATTTTGAAATTAAAAATTTTAAAAAAAATTTATACAAGAATTTATGTGTACGGGGATGGATCGAAATTTTGACAGATCCAAAAAAAGCCCTCATTTATTTCGAGAAATCTTTAAGTGTAGAGTCGAAATTTTTCGACGCCATGCTTGGAATGTCAAAAGGAAAAGAAATATTGAACCAGTTCTCTCAGGCTTTGGATTGTGTGAACCGAATTCTAGTTAATAATGCCAATTTGGTTGGAATTGTGGTCGAAAAAATGAAACTCCAATTGTGCTCCCAAGATTGGGATCAATGCAATGAAGTGTCGCTTAGGGCTCTTTCATTAGATTCTGAATGTCTAGAGGCGTTTAGATATCAAATATTAGAACTTTTATGTAGAGATGGCAGATATGCAGATGCAGCTGATGGAATCGCCAATCTTTTGAAAAAGATAGAAAAAAATGAGCCAAATAGCCATGGTTTGTATTATGATTACTCTAAAGTATTTGCAAGAGTGGTAAGTTAATATTAAAAATATTTATTCAAAAATTTTTTTCCCAAATTTATTTAGTGTGGTAGAAGTGGAATTGTTCTTAAAGAGACCGAAAAATACCTGGAAAAGGCCATTCAATTAGACAATGAAAATATGACTTATTTAATTGAACTAGGGGCACAAAAAATTGCTCAAGAAAAATATAAAGATGCGATTAAATGCTTTAATGGTGTTCTAAAAAAGGACGAATCAAATATTCCAGCATTGCTTGGTAAGTTAAAATGCCAAATGTATGAGGAAAATTTGGAAGATGTTGGGCAACAATTGGAATTCCTGGGTGAAACCATGGAAAATATAAGCAGTCATCCGGAATTTCCTTATTTAAAGGCTATTTTTAATAAAAAAATAAATAATATTGAGAAAAATGTGAAATTAATCGACGAAGCAATTACGACTCATTTCAAAGCTTTGAAAGTAAGGTTTTATTTTTATTTCTTATCTAAAAATTTGGTTTAGGGCTTACCTTTGGGAAAAAGTTATTTTTATAATCTGAATCCAGATTTTGTACTCGAATTGGTAAAAGAATACATGGCGTTCGCTCCATCGACAGTAAGTGAAAAAATATTTATTATAGACCTTTAATATATAAATGATTATTAATTGAATATTAATAATTAGTCTTTTTTAATTTTTTTAAAAATAAATTTTTGTTTACTAACAAAAAAAATATTTGTTCAAAATAAAATTAATTTCCGTATAAAAACGCAGCCAAGAGTTATTTTTCAAATTATTAAAATAGAACATAAAATTATTGCTAAGAATATATTTTTTTCTATTTTTCTATAAAATATAATTCAACGTTAACTTTGATTAATAGCCTTTGGAAGATGGACAACCAATTAATTCTATTTTGAAAAAATGTGCTGCAATTTTGGAACCATTAACCAAAGCCGTTCCGGGTTTGATTCATGGTATTTACTTTTTGGCAAAAGTAAAATACATTTCTGGCGACATTGATCCAGCTAAGCTAAATCTACAGCGTATTTTAGACAAAGATCCGTCTTATTCGGATGCTCACATTCTAATGGCACAAGTAGACCAAATAATCATGCTAATTAATTTTTAAAATTATTTTCCATACAAAGATTAACCTGAGAAATAACGATTTTAAAGCAGCTAACCAGTCTTTAGAGTATGGTTTAAGCTACAACTTTTCAATTAAAAATCATCCTACATACCACTTAATAAAATCTCGCATCTACAAACAACAAGGAAATGTACAAGAAGCTTTGAAGACTCTTGTTTTAGCTATGCAACTACCTGGAGTGAAGCATCAATCTAAAACTACTAATGAGATAACAATTCAAGACAGGGCTTCGGTATATCTCGAATTGTCTGAAATGTACCTTTTAAATAAGCTCCAGGTTTATTTTAATTTTTTTTAATTTAATCAGTTAATTTAATATTTAATTAAGCATGAAGCAACAAAAATAATTCAAGATGCGATAAATGAATTCAAAGGTACCAGTGAAGAAACTCGAATATCTGTTGCAAATGTTGATCTGTTATTGAACCGTGGTGATGTTGATAATGCCTTGGCAATTTTAAAAAAAATCGAACCATCTCAACCGTACTATGTTGAAGCTAGAGAAAAAATGGCTAAAATATACTTGAATAATCGTAAGGACAAGCGTCTTTATATTGCCACATATAAGTAAGTAGAAACTAAGAAAACCAATTTAAATTTTACATTGAACTTTTATTTATAGGGAGTTGGCGGAAAAATTCCAGAACCCAAATACTTTTATTTTGTTGGGTGATGCTTATATGGATATAGTGGAGCCAGAAAAAGCAGTAGAAGTTTATGAAACAGCTTTGGTGAAGAATCCCAAAGATGCAGCTTTGGCAAGAAAAATTGGTCAAGCCTTGATTAAATCACATCAGTACACCAAAGCTATTAGCTATTATAATGCTGCATTGAAGTCTGGGCACCAAAATTTACTTCGTTATGATCTTGCCGAGCTATTTAATAAACTTAATCAATTGGATAATGCGGAAAAAGTTATATCCGAAGCTTTGGCTGAAATTAGTAATTGAATAAATCTATTAAAGTGGATAAAAGAATTTAATTTTTTTTGTTTAAGATGCTGATCCAGAATATCTCACCATGGTCTCTAAGTGCTATCTTCTTGCCTATGACATAAATTCAAAGCGGAATCGTTCTGACTTATTGCTAACCTCTCTCGAAAAATCCAAAGAGTTTCAATTGAAAGCAATTAAACGAGCTCAAGTTGAAAATCCGGACATTGTTGAAGAATTAAAAAAAAATTTAGTCAAGTAAGAAAATATTTTTAAAAAGGCGTGATTTTATTTATCTTTAAAAAGTATAATAAATATTGAATTATTGATTATATTTTTCTGCAAAAATCAAGATTTTTAACATTTTGTTCATTAAAAGTTAAAAGCTGAAATTTATTTTTTTTAAAATTAAATTATTTATAATTTAAGTTAGAAAAGTAAATATTTTTTTAAAATTAAAACAAAGTATTCAAAATGTCAAATAAATAATTTATATTTTTAAAAAGAGTAAAGCTAAAGCATATCAACCAATTCAAAAAAAGATATAACTCCATCTGTTTCACTGTAGAGAGATTATCCCAACCTTGGAAGCTTACGAAAGGCACGATCTTTGGAATTTTGTCCAGAATAAGATAAGATTTTAAATAAAAGAAAGTTAATCTTCTTAAGAAGTTTTCCTATCATGAACAATTTGATAATCTCACCTATCATCATTTATTCGCTTAGGGTCAGCAGACCTAATTAATAGAGATAATCATTGTAGCCATGTTAACTTTTGGCTGAAGTTTGGTAGTAAGGCTTTTTACTTTTTGTTGGATAAAATCAGCCGATTCCAAATATTGGAAAGAATGGAAAAAAGTTTCTTGAACATACTTTTGTTCTAAAATTTAGATGTTTTCTTCAACTAGCCTAAGAGTGAAACGAACTAGTTAGCTTGAACTTTGTTCTGTTTCCACAAGTTGAGATTGCGCAATAAGATAACTCCTTAGTATTTCTCTTTGGTTTTGACCTGATACTGAGTCTTGAACCATTCTGAAAATGCAAATAAATTTGTTGGAACAGATTTGATTCCTAATTGTCGATGATTCCAGTTGCTTTTCAAATATTTAAAAATTTTATTTGTTGAATTAAACTGTTATCTGTTTTTTTTTTAATTTATTTAATTATTTAATTTTATAGGATTCAAAAGAAATTTTTCGAGCATCATGCAGAAAGTAAAGATTACAATTCTGCTGAAAAAGCTCTTAAAGAAGCAATTTTACAAGACGAAAGTGACAAAGAAGTAAATTTAAATTTTAAATATTTTATTGTTCTGTAGGCTTTTTTTATATTCAAGGCACAATTAATGCTAGCAGAGCATTATTTGAAAACAGAAAATTTGGAAACTTGTACTCAATTATGTAATCATTTGAATAAAACAATGTCTGATCCGGACGTCCAAATCCTTGCTGTATTAACCATGAAATATTTTCCATAGTTTATAAACTCATTTAATCTTAAGATTTTGGCAAATTTGAATTTTAAAAAAGGAGATGTTGAAGCCGGAACAGCTCATTTTAAAGCTTTGTTTGAAAAAAAGCCAGATCATTATGATGCTTTGTGTACAATGATCAAATTTTTATACCGAGCTGGAAAAATTGAAGACGCCAAAGAATTTTTTGATAAAATAGACAAAGAATTTCCTAAAGCTCCCACCGAGCCTGGTTATAACTTTGCCATGGGCACATTTTACCAGTAAGTAAAAAAATTCTTAGTAGAAAAAAAAGCTAATGTATTTAATTAGACTATCTTCGAAGCCTACTGAGGCTCTAAAATACTTCAATAAATGCCGAGGAGACAAGACATTTGGAAAAATAGCATCTTTGATAATGGCTGAGTTGTGTCTAAATCCTGATAATGAAATTCGTTTTGAGGAAAATTGGAGAAAAAATAGCTTGAAGTATCGAATGATTAATTAATTTTAATTTTTGTTTAATTTTTTTTAAGCCAAAAACAAGACTCTTCAAAAATAGCTCAAGAAACAGCGATAAGGCTTTTACAAACTTCGCAAGAGAAGCCAAATGACTTGAAATTTAAAATAATGGAAAATTATTGTATATTGCATTCAAATGATAAAGCATCATTGGAAAAAGCATTGGAAAATTTTATTCAATTGGAAAACACTCATGTAATTATTTACTCAAATTCTATTACAAATAATTAATTTAAACAAAAAATATTGAAGAAAGATCATCCAAGCGTGCTAAAAGGTATAGCTGAATGCTACATGCTACTCAGGCAAGTGCCAAAAGCTAGAAACTATCTGAAACGAGCATGGACAATACCATGGAGCTCAGAAGACGCGGATGATTTGGAAAAATGCTGGTTACTTCTGGCTGCTACTTATATGAGTGTAAAAAAGATAAAATTTTTAAAATTGAAGATAAATTTAAATTATTTAATTAGAATGGCAAATATGACCAAGCTCAGGAATGCTGTAAAAAGTGTCTTGATTATAATAAAAGCTGCCCTAAAGCTTATGAATTTATGGGCACAATACTAGAGCGGGAAGCGGCATATAAAGACGCATCGGATTATTACTACAAGGCATGGACATTTGGAAATAAAAATCAGCCAAATGTTGGCTTTAAATTAGCATTCAACTACCTAAAAGATAAAAAATACATCGAAGCAATTGACATTGCTCATTATGTAATGTTTTTTTTATTGATATAATTTTTTATTTAAAAAAAATTTTTTAGGTTATTGAGAAGTTTCCAGATTTTCCAAAAATACGCAAAGAAATATTAGAGAAGGCCAGACAAAGTTATAGAACTTAAAGCTTAACATAAAATTAACTTTCAAAATATTACTTTAAATAAAATTTTTTAAAAAGGTGGCTTAAAAAAATTTTTAGCGTTTTTTTTTTTCTTTTATTCACTGTATCTTAATTAAATTAATAAAACCTCCAGCCACTATAAAAAAGTTTATTCATTTTTATTAAGGGCTTTGATAATTTCTTCTCAGTCAAATTAAAAATGAATAAAATTTTTAATGCTTGTTATAATTAAAATAATTTTTATCAAAAAATCTATTTGTTAGTTTCATCAAATAACTATTTACCAATAATCAATTAATTTTGCTGTGCATTATTGGCCGTCATACTAAATTAAACTTACAATAGAACCTTAATATAAAGATAACGAGCCATTATTATATTTCTAAAACATTAAAGCATATTGATAAATATTTCTTTTTTAAAGAGACAATAAACTCCTCTTTAGAATAATTTTTAAAAGTTATTTTTTAAAAAATGAGCATTTTATTTAATTTTTTTAAAATTTGCTTAAATTCTGAATATTTCAGTAGTTAATTAATTTTGTTTTTTTTAGTAAACTAACTAAATGAAGCTTTTGTAAGAAAAAATGTAAGTTAATTATATCTTTTTGTAATTAATAATAAATTATATTAATAAACAAATATCGAAACATTGTTCAAATAGCTCAGTTAAAAGTTATTTCTAATTTTCTCAATATTAATTTTATCAAAAACAAATATTGTAACTAATAAATTTTACATTTTTGCTTTGGTTGTTTGTAAAAAAGATATATAAACCATTTTTCTAATCGTTGTCAAACAATTTAGAATAATCGACTGGAATTTTTTATTCTAATTTCTAAAAACAGAAGAAAAATATCTTTCTTACATAACATTTTTTAAGATTTTTCAGCTAAAATTTTTTAGATTCTCTGTGAGAAATGGATCTAGAAAAACAGCCTGTCACAGCATTTGATGAAGTTTATCGAGCATCAAACGAAAACTTCAAGCGCTATTCCACTAGGCTTTCATATTCTAAATCGATAAACTCAAGCTTGACAACCACTTCATCAAAATTTGCTGATAGTGTTCCAAAGACCAGCTCGCAAATTTCAAAAACTCAGACAGGAGTCAGACATATCAACATCAAGTTTCTAGTTCCATTGAATCCAAGGCCTGCAAGTGTCACCCTAAAAGAATTAAACGTGGAAAAAATTTCCTTAAAGCCTCGTAAAATAGTATACAAAGATAAATCAGAACAGGTATTGGCAAAAAATCAACCAAATAGAGAGTCAAAGATTCATAGTAAAAGAAACAGAAAAGATAAATTTTCCAGGTCCTATCCAACTGTTTCAGTTTTAAAATCTGATAAAAAACCTAGAGAAAAAAGAAATAATTTAAAGACCCGTTTTGATGAGAGCGAAAATTTTAAAAGACATTGCTATGATAAATTCATTCCAGAATTGGACAATGGATTTGAATCAATGCGTATTGATTTGAATAGCTTAGAAAAAGATGATTTTGATTGTAAATGTAAAGAAAAATTGTCGACTGTGACAGTTGGCTCACTTTTTGAATCAAATGAAATGATTATTGACAATTTATATGAGTCTATAAACACCAACGACAATGCTCTGGTAAACATAATTGACGTAATTCGGGTTCTTAACACTTGGAATAAAGTGAACCGAAATCAGTATACTCACAACAATTTGAAAATGTTCCTAAAATCAATCGCTAACAGCGGCTTCATTGACTATGAACAATTTAAATCAGCATTTTTATTTAATTTATTAAATTAAATTTTATATTATTGATTATTAGATTTATTAAGATTACCGAAAATTTAATTTCGATAAACTTAATTTAAATTAAAATTACAAATAAAAATGCTTAGTTTAGAAATGATATTTTATTTAAAGTTTAAAAATAAAATATTTTTTTAAAGTAAAAATAATGCCTTATTTTCTAAAGTATTTATCGTAGTATCTATAAAAACTTGGTGGTAAATAAATGCTTTATAAAATTACTTAAATGTTATTACTATTTACCGTATGACGTTTAAGTAATTACGTATGTCTTTATATACGGATTTTATAGTCACCAGTCATAAGTCAAGTCAATTAAATGACTTGAATTAAATAACTAGTCTAAAACGACAATTATTTATTAATTTTTCGTTTTTAATGAAAATTTAAATGTAAAACTAAGGTTTTTTAAATTTTGAAAAAATTTATCATTTATTTGCAAATTATAAGTAATTTACTTGATTTCAAAAAAAAAAGAAAATAAGTCAAGTCACAACTTTAACTTAAACTCTGACTTAAAAAAAAGTCTGAATTAAACGCTATTATAAATTTATTATAATGTCAATTCTTATTTACAAAATAATAATAATTATGAAAATAATACAGCATTAGACCCACGGAATGAGAATATATTTTGTCGCGCTGTGGTAGCTTTCAATTTAGAAAAAAAAGAAAATTTATTTTAAAGAAATTTATTCTCAAAATTAAATAAAACAAAATGTTCAAAAAATTTATATTTAAATCAAAAATTGTCAAATGCAAGTTATCTGCATTTTAAAACATCATCAAATCAGCTTTACAATGATAATTGTGTTCATTTTTTTCTATTTTTTAAATTAATTTAATAAAAAAATTAATTTTAATTAATAATTAAGTAAAAAAGGCTGATTTTTTTTACAGAATTAATTAAATGCCAATTTAATTTACTACATTATTAAAAAAATCAAATAAAATAAAATTAAGCTAATTTTTGCGTTCATTTAATAAATCTTTGATGACATCATGTTAAAGTATAACACTTAAGTAATGCAAAATAGCTGAGAATTATATCCCTTAAAAAACCCTCGGTTCTTAAATAATTAATCAAAGATAAATCAAGGCAGAATAAAATTTAGCTTTCAATTTTCTCTAGATATTTTACAAAGTAAATAAAATATAATTAAGTATTTAACTTTAAAATTGTTAAAATTTAAAAAAAGCTCCATCGTATGAGCAGGTGTTCATAATTATTAGCTTTTTCATGAACAACAATGATCACCAAACCATGAACATAAAATTTGATCAAATTAATTGAATCTAGAGATACATGTCTATTGCGAAAATGCCAAAAAATCAGTAATTTACCAATGACTAAATAAAAATTCTAGATGTTTACAATATCCAAATTTTGTCATTATTATTTTTATAATTTTATCGATTATTAATATTTCTGATTTAATTAATTTTTTAAAAATCTATTTAATAATATCAAAAAAAATTTTTTTTTTCTTTCACGGATTTGGTGGTCAAAAAGAATAAACCAGATTTTTTGACAAAAATCTCAATAGTTAATTTTTTAATTAGAATCTTTTAAGCAAATTTTTAAATTAAATAATTATACATAACTAAATTTACTTTTGAACAACTGTTTTTAAAAACAAAAATTTGCAATAAAATTTTAATAAATTAGTAAAAAAATATGCATTCATTCAATCCAATAAGTCTTAAATAATAAAACTAAACTGAATACGTATACAAAATTAAAAAATATTTATCTTTACTATTTTTCCGATCAACAAGGACCAAAATGATTGAAATAACCTGTAATGATCGTTTGGGTAAAAAAGTTCGTGTAAAATGTAATCCCGATGACACAGTCGGTGATCTAAAAAAGCTAATTGCTGCTCAAACAGGCACAAATTGGGAGCGTATTGTTTTAAAAAAATGGTACACCATATACAAAGACCACGTCACATTAGCTGACTATGAAATCCATGATGGAATGAATTTAGAGCTATATTACCAATAAAAATATTATTTAGTCATTATAAAAAGATTTATTAAACATGTACATTAAAATAAACTAAATTTTATAAATAAGTTTTAAATAGAATAAATTTGGTGCTAAAATACCAAGCAATTTCCTCGAATAATTAATAAAATTTTAATATTTTTAAAGTGTTGCTTTAAGATAAACTTAGAAATGAACATTGAAGCGCCCAATAATGGAATCTACACTGTCCTTGGTGAAATAAACCTTCTAATTACAAACTTAAAAAAGCCCAACAGCAAATATTCTAATTATGTAAATATATATTAAAATTAAACAAAATACGAATTAAAAATTTTAAAAGGAAAATGTAAATGATCCGCTATTGCGGAATTTCTACGAGCTAAAGGCTCTTTTAAATGAACGCATTGATCTAAATGAAATTGATCCAAGCACTTTTCTTGGACCATTTTTAGAAGTCATAAAATCTGAGGAAACGAGTGGTCCTATTACTGGTATGGCCTTAACATCGGTTAGTAAGTTCATCTCATATGGATTAATTGGAATAAACAGCGAAACATCCTCCCAGTGTGTTCAACAGATAGCTGATTCCATTACCCATGCTCGCTTTGTTGGAACTGATTCTGCTGGCGACGAAGTTGTCCTGATGAAAATACTAAATGTCTTGAGGACTTTGATGCTCAGCTCAATTGGACTGTATCTAACAAATAGTTCAGTCTGCGAAATAATGCAGTCTTGTTTTCAAATATTTTTCGAGCATAGGCTATCAGGTAACCAATTCACGTGTACCAGACTTCCATTTATTTTTTTTTACATAGAACTTCTTCGTAGAACTGCTGAAGGTATATTGATTGACATGGTTCAATTGTTGTTTGCCAGATTACCTCAATTTAAAGATGAAATAAAATTTTCATCTTCTTTAAAGAAGTTGACTATGAAAAGCGATGCTACAAGGTCAAAAAAGAGCAAAAAAAATCGCCTTAAACAAAAAGAGGTCCAAGAAAATAAAGAAGAGAATGAAAATGGTATAGTCCAGCCAGAAGTTGAACAGTCAAATACTGAAACCAAGACCGAGCCAGAAAATAAGGAGACTGAAGATGATGAAAAGAAAAACTTTTATTTGTCTGACTCGGCCAAAGAACGTAAGAAGTCATTCAGTGAATCGTCATCAGGTTCAAACCGAGTGGAATCTGAAGACCATAACATAGTGAGCATGTCCGAAACATCGGACTCTAATGAGAAAAAAGTCGAAAATGAACAGCAAGATACTGATTTGGAAACAAGTGGAACAAATGAAGACTCTGAATATGTTAATCCAAGAGGAGTCAGATTTGTCCAAGAAAGTTCAAGCAGTGTACATGTAGCTAGCATTCCATATGGTTTGCCATGTGTACGGGAATTGCTTCGCTTTTTAATTTCATTAATTAACTCTCGTAATTCTGAATTAATGGTTTCGATGGGTTTAAATTTAATAACTATTGCACTTGAGTCTGGCATTGACCATTTGGCATCCTATCAATCTATGCTTGCTTACGTCAAGGATGACTTGTGCAAAAATTTATACAATTTGTTATCTTCTGAAAGATTAATGATATTTACTAATGTTTTAAGGATAAGTTTTTTTCTATTCGAAAGTTTAAGATTTCATTTGAAACTTCAATTAGAGCATTTTTTAATTAAATTAATGGAAATTATCAAGTCTGAATCGAATCGCAATACTCAAGAACAAAAAGAAGCTATCATTGATTTTATTCTTCAAATGCTTAGGATACCAGGTTTTACTGTAGAGCTTTACATTAACTATGATTGCTCGCTAAACTGTAGCAATCTTTTTGAAGAATTGACAAAACTTTTGTCCAAGGTAATTTTTATTTTTTTTTGGACAATTAAATTTATATTAAAAAATAATTTTAATTTGTTTAAAATAATGCTAAAATGTAAAATGAGAGTATAAAGATTTGATAGATTAAATTAAAGATACAGAATAAATATAAGAAAATTGAGTTTGACCGCCTACTCTAGCTATTTATTTATTAATTTTATTAAGCGTTAATTCTGGCAATGTAATAAAAATTAAAAAATGTATAAGAAAAGATATTAAACAAGTTAATCAAGTTAAATAAATAAATTAAAAAATTGAATAATTTTCTTTCATATTACAACTTTGAATTCTTTTCAATTATTATTTAAAAAATTTTAGTTAATAAAATAAAAAATAATATAGATAAATTTTGATTACAAATTAGGAGAAGAGACTAACTCTGATAAATGAAAATTCCAAAGATAAGATTACGCAAAGTTTTCTCATGTTTAAGGTTAAGGAATTTAAGCATTAAATAATATTTTTATTGTGACAATTTAGATTCAAAATTATATATCATCATTTAATTCAAAAAGTTTTCTTTTTATTAAACAAAAAATCAAATTTTCTTATTTAATTTAAGAATGCATTTTCGGTCCAAAGTCTTCTCACAACAAATTCACTATCATTAAGTGCTTTATTGACAATAATTGATAATATCGAGTTGGAAAACTCAATAAAACAGAGTATTTCTGAAGAGCGTTTAAGTAGTTTTCATAAATCACTAAATAGCATTCGAGTGCCACCATCATCTGGATACCAAGCTGCTGTGACCAAAACCAACAATACAGAATCGAAAACCCAAAATTTATACAAACCACGTGATTCGAGTCAAAGCAAGCTTAGAATAAACAGAATGAAAATCGTAGCCGACAATTTACCTTCTCACGATCAACTGAAATCGACAAGAACCAAAAAGCGGATCATCCTTCAGTCAATTGATTTGTTCAATTCTAGTCCTACAAAATCAATCCAATTCTTGAAAGATAACAACATTTTTTCCCAAGATGGTGAGCAATTTATCCAAGAGCTAATACGCTATCTAAAAGAAACACCTAGTCTTGACAAGAAAATAATTGGAGACTATCTAAGCAATAGGAAAAACATAGTCATATTGGAGAAGTTTATTGAATCGTTTAATTTCTCTAATCTTAGAATAGATGAGGCCCTTCGTCTTTTTTTGGAGACTTTTCGTCTTCCAGGCGAGGCACCTCTGATCTCCAATATACTGGAAATATTCTCGCGGCATTGGCGAAAATCAAATGCGGAAATGTTCGCTAACGATGACGCGGCGTTCACACTTGCTTATGCTGTAATCATGCTCAATGTAGACCAGCACAATCACAATGTTAAAAAGCAATCAAATCCCATGAGCTTTGATGATTTCAAGAAAAATTTGTCCAAAGTAAATGGTGGTGGTAATTTTGAGGAAAAACTTTTGGAAGAAATTTATCTAGCAATCAAAAATGATGAAATAGTCATGCCTTCCGAACATACAGGAACACTCAGAGACAACTACTTATGGAAAGTTTTGATTAGACGTGGAGCCATGTCTGATGCCAATTATGTCCATGCGCCTGCAGGGTCTTATAATCAAGAAATATTCAATATTGTTTGGGGTCAGACAATTTCTGCTCTGTCGTTTGTCTATGATAAAAGTTTGGAATTATCAGTCATTCAAAAAACTATAAATGGTTTTCGTAAATGTGCACAAATAGCTGCAAATTACGTCATGAGTGATGTTTTTGATAATATTGTAATTTCATTATGTAAATTCACAGCTTTGTCGAATAATTCAGAAGTAGAATAATTTAAAAATTGATGTTCAAAATTTTATTTTTTTTATGGTTTTTGTAGAATTTGGATCAAATATCAATAAGTTTTGGAACAAATAACAAAGCTCAGTTGGCATGTAAAACTGTATTTCAATTGGTACATAATCATGGTGACATTTTGAGAGATGGATGGAAGAATATTCTTGATTGTATCATTCAATTATACAAAGCAAAACTTTTGCCAAAAGTTTTGATCGAGGTTTGGTCATTTTATTAAAATTATTTAGCTTTTTTTAGAATCTTAAAATTTAATTAAAAAAAATTCTAATGGATTAACCTGCTTTGGTCTATTAAAATTTATTGTTTAAAATTAGTCCTGAAAAATTAGTTTTCTTTTAAAATGAACACGAAATTAAATGAAAATATTAGGAAAAGACTATCTATCATTTGATTAGGATAATAAATAGTTTGATCAGTATTCAATATATAACAATAAGTAAATTGTTTAAAGATGATTAGAATTTTTTAATTTTTCGATCACTATTTACGAATTTAAGATTTAAGAAAAGTCTGGCACAAAGTACAAATATTTATATATAAATGATCATGGACTAAGTCATTGACCAAGTGTAAATAAATGTTTTCAGATCCAATTGTGAATTAAATTTTCTAATTATAAGATCCAGTTTAGTTTTCATTTTGATTGTTTTTATAAAAACAATTAAAACAATTAATATTTTTTGTACCTTATCCAAAACTTACTAAAACTTAATGTTATTTTGAATTTTTGATTTAATAATTTTAACACTCAAAAGACCGGCGGTGTCATTTTGACACTTTTTCAAATATTTCAAAAAATGATCTATCATATTTACATGTTTTAATATTTATTTTAAAGCTTTGATAATGCTCTTTTAAACATAGAGCTTTGAATTTTACAGACTCTTATGAAACTAATGCAACATTTAAACAAAGTTTTGTACAAAAATACCCGGTCCTTTGGGTGTTAAAGATAAATTAAGCATAGATAATTGATTATGATACTTTTTTATTAATGTAATACTTACATTTAACAAAAATACAATAGATAAATAAAAAAATAAAAAATGAATTATCTTTTTTTAATAAAATTAAATTTTTTTGTAGTGCGAAGACTACTTGCATCCCAAAGGTCGCATAATTTTAATTAAAGAAGAAGCTGTTTCTATAAGTCAAAAGTAAATTAAAAATATGATTTGATTTTCATTCTATTGTAATTGTTTTAACATTTTTTAGACCTGAAGGTTCTGGATTATTTAGCAGTTTCTTTCCATTTATGTCCTCAGATTTAACACTGAGCAAAGGACCTACGCCAGAAGAACAAGAAGCGATCAAAAATGCCAAATCTTGTATCGAAGAATGTCACATAGAACAATTAATTCACGATACTAAATTTTTGAGAATGGACTCATTAATCGAATTAACCAAGGCATTAATCTTTACATCACAGATTAACGATTTGGATCCAAACACTGTGAGCATATCCGCCAACTCAGGCTCTGGTAGCATGCTAGGTCTCAATATGATCTCAGGCTCAGACAACGATGCAGCTGTATTTAGCTTAGAAATTTTAATTAAAGTTATTCTTCAAAATAGAGATAGAATATCTTATATTTGGTCAACTGTGCGCAATCATTTTTACTCAATAGTTATCAATAGCTCAGAGTATTCTTTTTTTTTGGAGCGAACAATAGTTGGTCTATTGAGAATCAGCGCTCGCTTGTTACGTCGCGAAGAAATTTCAAGCGAAGTTCTCTCATCACTCAAACTTCTCTTAATTATCAATAAAAAAGATATCATCCGTAAGCTTGGCAGACAGGTTTCATTTGGTATACATGATCTATTGAGAACAAATGCTGCCAATATACAATCAAATGATGATTGGGCAAATATTTTCAGCATACTTCAAGTTTATGGCGCTGGAGCTACACCACCTTATATAGAATCAGATTTAGCCAAACAATTAATGGATTCAAAAGACTTGAAATTTGCTGAAACAAGTCCGTGAGATATTTATGTTGTCATTTATTAATTTTTGTCTTTTTTAGGAGCTCAATCAGATGAGGATCTAAAAACCAATATGACAAGTCAATCAACTGTTGATAGAGGTTACACTTCAGATCCTGAAGTTTATCAACAGCAAGATCTTGAAACGTCTACCATTAGTTCTGCTGTTAGTGACCAAGTTTTAAATGTATTAATTAAAATTTTTTAAATTTTAATTATTGAAATAAATTAAAATGATTTTTATTCAGAAAGAATCAGCTGAGCCATTCCTAAAGCCAGTTCATTTGGCAAATCAGTACAAAATAGACCTTGATGATGTTGGTTTAGGTCAACATGATAAAAAAGCTTTTGCCAAGTGTTGTGAAACATTGAACTTTTTGATACGCGACATGGCTTATGTTACATTAAGAAATTTCGAAAGCTGTATCCACTGTTTGCGTACGTTTGTCGAGGCTTGTGTCCAAGGTGATCGAAGCAAAAAAGATGCCAAAAAAGAACTTAAAAAACAAATGGCTGTTCAAAATAATAAAAAATTTTCCCGAAATAAAACCGAAAATCTTAAGCGTCAAGAAGAGTCAGAAGACGAGGAAGACCAATTTGTAACTAGTTACGAAACAATTAGTCTTCAAGTTAGCTTTATTTTTTTTTAATTATTTTAAAATTTTAATTAAAATTTTGATAGCTATTGGATCTTTTGGACACATTGCACTTAAAAGCAGCTTCTATATTTACTCATTGGGCTGATGAACAAAAAAATATAACACAACAAAATTCAATCTCAGTCGATTCAATAGTCTCTAATCTATGGTCTAATTGCTGGTGTCCAATACTTCAAGGTATTGCTCGTCTTAGCTGTGACATAAATGGTGAAGTAAGAATGCATGCTCTGCAGTATCTCCAGCGTGCATTATTGGTTCATGAATTACAAACCTTGTCAGCCATGGAATGGGAATCCTGCTTTAATAAAGTCTTGTTTCCTCTTTTGGGCAAACTTCTGGAAAATATTGATCCAAAAAATACTATAAGAATGGAAGAAACTCGAATGAGAGCATCAACTTTATTGTGCAAAGTTTTTTTACAACATCTAACAACTTTGGCAAAATTATCCACTTTTACTGCATTGTGGTTAACCATTTTAGATTATATGGATAAATACATGAAGTCAGATAAATCTGATTTGCTTCACGATGTTATACCAGAATCCTTAAAAAATATGCTTCTGGTTATGGAAACTACAGGATTGTTTAATCAGAACAATCCGGAATCGGAAGCAAAGTTTAGTTCACTTTGCTCGATTACCAAAGATAGAATAGAATCATTCATACCCGGCTTATGGCAAGATTTGTTTAAGACAAACGCTGCACCACCACAGAATTTAACCAACGAAGAGCCATTAAAAGAAGAAGCAGATGAAACTAAAGATTCGAATGAAGAAGATAAAAATTTGGTAAAAGAAGAAAATAATGTTGAAGAAACCCAAACTAATGAAAATTCAACCATTCAGGTAATAAAATTTAAAAATTCTTTTAATAAATTTAATTTGATTTAATTTAAGCCAATTAAGTCAAACAATGAAATAAAAGATATCTAAGAGAAACAAATTAAATTATTTTTATTAATTTTATAATTATTATTTGCGTTTAGTCTCTTTCTGAGTTTGTGTATTTTTTAATCAGATCTTTTGTCATAGTCTCATCATTTTCAGTGAGAGCGAAAGTTTTAAATAATTTTTTTTAGCATTTTTATTTAAATAAATAAAATATGAATCGTATGTTTTAGTTTAAATCTTATTTTTTTAAGAAAATAAAAATTTCAAATAAAAATAAAAATGTACATATTTTTCATTTATTATTATTTAAAGAATTTATTATTTAAAATTTTTATTGTTTGAATAGAAACAATTATTTTTTAAAGGCGAAACAAATTTTAAACTATCAAAATATTCTAAAAATTTTTTTTGATTTTTATGTTTATGTAAAAATTATATGATATTGAATCCAGCTTCAAGTAAAAATATTAATACTTAATTAAATTAATTAAAGCTATTTCAAAAATTAAAAATAATTATAACTGAATTTTTTGATTTATCTAATGATTAATTGAAAACCACCTTGAGATGATTCGACAGCTGCTGACATAACAACAGAATAAACAGTTCCGCTTGAAAGAATTTTTATTTAAGCTAATCTTGAGAAAAGGTTAGAAATACCAAATTTTACCTATTACAAACCGGATCGATTGTCATTACTTGCATTAGTGTATTTAGATTAATATTTTCTTGAGTTGTTTGGTTCATTGCTTTCATTCCAGGAGTTCGTCTATCATCGTTTGGTGGGGGCGGTAACCAATGATCATAATTTGTTTCCAGCAAGTACCAGTTCTCGATTCCCACTGATTCAGCATTCAGCTTCCAAATGTCAACCAACTTGTATTGATTTCTGGTAATCACGGCTCCTTGGTCGGGATCAACGCCTCCAACAATAAAATAACACGGAGCTATTAGATCACTGGTCGACAGAATATCAACAGCTTGTTCAAAAGATGTGGCGTTTTCCATTACCTTTCTAGTAATAAATGACAGAGGACTTGCTTTGCGGTCTATGACAGCAAACAAAAGATTTATCCACCAATCACCCTGATCTCTTTCGTTAATGCTAAATGTAAACTTTGAATACTTGTGGCCTGTTAATACTCCAATAAACCCTGCTACTTGAGCGCTTGTGAAAACAAGCTTTTGAATTTTAAGATAATCAATAGGTAATTAAAAATTAAAGGATTTTAATTACAGTCCCATTTCGGTAATACTGAGCCACATAAGTAAGATTTTTCAAATAATCCGGAAAGTCATAATCCAAGTTACGACCGTGAATTATTTGACCACTCGATTGTTTCGCTATAATTCCTGTGCAATAACTTAAAAGTATATTTTATTTTTAAAAAAATAAAATTTTGGTGACAATATACGCTGTGATGTCATAAATAAGATTAGCAAATACTACATCACCTAATTTAATACCAGTACTTTTTGATATGCCTAAGAAATAAAATTTTAAAAAGAATTTATTCTCAAAATTAATTTTATTACCCTTCATTTCTTCATTGAAAGGATATGGGAAGAGATTGTCAATCTCAGAGGCTATAAATTCAATTAATGTGATCACTTCATCTGGTATTTTTAGAAGCTTTCTAAGAAAAAAAAGCAAATTTATTTTTAAATAAAAAATTTATATTCTTTCACTTTTGTGCTTCGACTAAAGATGCGATTTCTTCTTTAAAGTCGTAAGATGGTTGAGAAAATCTTTGTACAGCTGGTTCATCCAAATTTATCTTATAAGTTTTGAATTCAAAACTTGATTTATCAACACATTTTAAATAAACAAAATTGATTGTTGTTGTAATTATGATTAAATTTGAAATTAAAAATTTCATATTTTTAAACTTTTTCTACCAAATAGTAATAATGAAAAAAAAAGAGTTTTTATTTAAATTAAGATATTGCATTCCATATGAAGTATCTCATGGTTTTATTGTGCCTAATAATTATAACCATTTTTTTAGTTTGAATTTCTCATAGATGCTAGCGATTATTTAATTTTAAACTCAATATTCAAATATTTTACTGGCAAACTTTGTGACCAAATTTATAAAATTATGTTCAAAACCTATTACTAATAGAAATTTATAACTTTTTTATTCTAAAATTTAATAAAGACATATTATTATGTTTAGCAACCCATTTTAAACCATTACCAAATTTCATGCATAGTTGTGCATTTATAATTATTTTGCAGAGTTTTGCAGATTTAAAAATTAATCTCATTTTTAGCTCACTCATCAAACCTTAGCACAATTTTGTCATAGATTTTTATTTTCCA
This sequence comes from Brachionus rotundiformis, assembly GCA_016802295.1. Taxonomy (NCBI): domain Eukaryota; kingdom Metazoa; phylum Rotifera; class Eurotatoria; order Ploima; family Brachionidae; genus Brachionus; species Brachionus rotundiformis. The sequence goes on from JAESIW010000137.1 coordinate 5,203,418, forward strand.
TGAGTAAAAGAAGAGTGAGGGGTTCAAATTTATTTAAAATAGATCTTAATTGAATTCCAGGTTGACAGTCTAACAATTTAAGAAGAAATAAAAATGCATGTTTTAGGAAGAAATTTATTTTCAAAGCATTTTTATTAATATTCAAACGAAAGCATAATTGAGTTTTATTAAATTTTAAAAAAATTATCATTCATGATATTTTTATTTTTTAAAAATCCAATAAATTAGTACGCCTATAAATATTATTACAATATTTCTATCCTAACTCTGGTATCTATTCCAACCAACTTAGATTTGTGCTTTTTCCAAAACTTGCTGTTGCTGTTGTGAATGAAGTTAAACTTTCTATAGAAGATACACTATATTATTTACTGTCATTTCTCTTATCTTAAGCTTTATCATAGAAAAATCACCATAATAAATATCGAAAGAGTCAATTGATATAGAGCCAGGTTAATTAGAGCTATCTCTAATGGGTTCAAATATGACCTTAAATTTTTTACTTACATTTGACAATTTTTTATCTAAATATAAATTATTTGAACATTTTATTTTATTCAATTTTTATTATCAATTTCTTTAAAATAAATTTTCTTTTTTTTTTCTAAATTGAAAGCTACAACAGCGCGACAGAATTTAGTTTCTTTCCGTGGGTTTACCATAACTTAATTGAAAAAAAATCTAAATTGGATATATGGTTGACACTCAAACAATTTAAGAGGAAATAACAAATACATTTTTCAAGAAAAGTAAAAAATTTTTTTCAGTAATATTTTTTATTAATATTTAATGATGAGCATTATTCAGTTATAATTTGTTGCTGTTTGTTTAAAAGGCTTATATTTATTTACTAAACAAGAAAAAATCAAATAAATTCCTACACCTACTAAAAGTAGAGAAACAAAAACTATGTTTTTTGATCCTATATCTCCTGATATCTGTTCAGTTATTGAATTAGATTTTTCGGTTTTTCTGTCACTTTTTTTTCCAGTTGTAACATCGAATGAGTGTGATACTGAATCTCCTGGTATATTTTCTTTAGTACTTTCTTTAAAATTCTCTTCTATCCAAAAATCACCATAATAAATATCAAAAGAGTCAATTGATATAGAGCCAGGTTTATTAGAGCTATCTCTAATGGGTTCAAATATGACCTTAAATTTTTCAGGAACTCTTTTAATTTAATTTATTATGAATTGAAAAAACTATACCCGAAAAAGGCAACTTGTTAATTTAATTTCTAAAACGATAATACTCCATGAATAATCATCAGGTGCTTGATCAATTTTTAAAATAATTTTACTAAAATTCGATGTTTTATTTTTCCACTCTAATATAACTTGTAAATTATCAGAAGAAACAATATTGTAAGCAAATGAAAGATAAAAATTATCATTTTCTTTTTTCATAAAAAGGGGTGATATCAATCTACTACGAAAAGATTTGTCTCCTTCATAAAAATCACTCGAAATAGTCATGTAATAACCTAAAAAATAAATTGTAAAAATATTTGAAATGTAATTAAAATTTTTTTTTTCCAGAGGGGTTGAACTAGTGCTGCATCTTTATTTTTTTGCGGAGTTTTGCAAATTTAAAAAAATCAAATAATTTCCTTTCTCAATAAAATTATTTCCGAAATAATCTTATCTTCTCTCTTCTAGGCTTACATTTTTTAAAACTTTGATCTTTTAATACAATTTTTAAAATTTTAAATTAATAATTAATATAATCTCTTTGAAAACATATTTTGAGTTTTTATGAAGTTATTTTATTGACAATCACTATTTTATTCCAAAAGATAACACAGCTTGTAAAACTAATACAAAACTAGAATTTTCTGGTTTTGTGAAGTTCAATACAAAAGAACAGAACCAAGTGTAAAAAAATTAAATAACTTTTTTTCTAAAAGTTTAAAATTAATTATGTGAATGCAGAATGGTGCAACATTCAAAATTGCATCAACTGTAAAAGTCTGCAAATGATGTGCAAAATTTCTGCAAATTGCACTACACTCGATTATATTGAAATTTAATTTATGCTGAACTCTGCAAAATTAGCAGATATAGATATTTGATGCAACTTTGAATGTTTCACTATGCTGCATTTACAGAATTAGGTTTAAATCTTTAGAAAAAAAGTTTTTTAATTTTTTAACATTTTTTTCTGTTCTTTTTGCCATTTTGTACTGAATTTCACAAAACCAATTTTCTCTTAATAGTTTAGATCAAATCGATGAAATTTTTTTATGATTAAAAATAATTATTATTATTATTTTAATATATTATATTCACCTTTATGACATCGACCAATCGAACTATAGTGAGACACTTTTGGATAATATTTGAGACCACAAAAAGAGCCATTATATCCATCTAATTGCCTGCAGTAATATTCTTTTGATCCATTACTCGATTCAAGTGTATATGGAATTGCACAATAATTCTTTGTCATTTTTTTCATATTAAAACTACCGACATGATAATTAGCTATAAAAATTGATTAATGAGCAAAACTAAAAATTTTGGGATATTATTAAACCTATTGAGTCATAATCTGATAAAGGTCCCATGTTTACATCAGAACCGTCTGTTTGCACCCATTCATAATTTTTAAAATTTGTATGCCAACCATTTAATACACCAAACTTATTAAAATGTTCGCCTTTTATCTTTGATGGCTTTTCATCATCAAAATTAAAATCTTCATCGTAAACAATTATATCATCGATGGCAATAACACTTGACAAGCGATCATTAATAGAAATGTTAGCTCGAAATTCTATCTTTTATAAGAATTAATAAGAAATAAAACATTAAAAAAAAAACAATACTTTGTGGGTAAAAGAAGGCAAATTAACACTAGCCAAAGTCCATGAATTTTTTCTACTCCTAGCATTGCTCCAAAATTGTTTTCTATCTGAATTAATAAACACTCTAAGTTTACTCATATTAGAGCCATATGAAAAAAACCAAAACTCTAGTGTGAGCTCTTTGCTTTTGGTTGGGAAAGTTTTCTCCATGATGCACTCATCATCATTATTTCTTAAACTTTTACCATTACAAAGTGCATACAAACCATTTTCTAATTTAAGATATAAATACATTATAACTAAAATAATTCGATCTACTTTTGGTTCTATCCATCAAAGGTCCAGATGGAATAGAGAATGAATTTCCCGAGTTTCTTTCAAATTTGGTTGTTTTATAATTGCAAAAGTCATTTTCGAAATCACAATCAAGTTCTTGCAAAGATGACTGCAAACAAATTGAAAACAGATAAATTTGAATTAACTTAAAATTCATCTTTATTTGTTCTACTAGGATGGAAAATCTATTAAATTTTCTCTTTAGTTGACTCTTTTTAGCGACACAAGTACATTTAATTAAAAAATATTTTGCTAATTAATGTTTCGAAATTACTAGCTAAAGCTAAAACTAAAGCTAAATAATATTATCTTTTAAATATATAATTTAGAGAAGTTTATTTAATTTGTCTCCTTTGTCAAAAAAATCTAAATTTTAATAAATTTATTTAAAATCAAATTTTTGATTAAAACATCGTAAAGTATATCAATTTTTTATTTCAAACAAAATCTCAATCTGAAAATATATTTTTAAAATATTTGAACAATTATTATCTAATAAATTTAATTTTATAAAATCAACAAAATTTTTTACATTAATTATAATTCATCATTTGCTTTTTTATTACAATTTGCGTCCAGATTTAAGTCTAGGAATTTTTCTAGCATTGTTTTGAAATTTTCATAAGTGCATTCAGATTTTGTTTTCGTGCTACATTCAACTCGATTTGTTCGGAGCAGTTCTAGTGGCATCTCATTTACTAGAATTTTTATAATGTATTCCTTTAAATCATTACATTTGTACAAAACAAATGCCAGATTTGAAGCAAACGGTGACATTGCTGCTGTTTTAAAATATCTGTTTTCAAACTCTTTAAATTTATCATGAGTTAATTTAAACGGGTCACGAAAAAGACTCAACACAGATAATAATGGTATTATATTCTCTGCATGTCCAAATCTTAAAAGCACTTTTTTCCTATGGACAAGTTAAATTTTTTTCCAATTTGATATAAAAAAATACTTTTTCGGATGATTATTCAAATTCAAATCAATATTATAAAATAAATCATGATATAAATACTGAACAACTTGGTAATTTAATTCATTACCATATGATTTGATCCAAAAATCCTTTAAATCACTAAAGTATGACAAAACCTCCAACTCGTGATCACTTTCAAATAATTTGCACCAGTTATTTTTCATTCTATGGGCATATTCAATTCCACATAGGCCAAATATCGTTGTTAAGATTTCTTTTACAAATAAAATTAAATTTAAATAAAATAATTTGATAAATTATTTATTAATTAATTCTTTTTAAGTTTTTATTCTTTTAAAAAGTTTCAAATAAATACTTGATTTTAAGTCCAGTTCTTGGATAAAATTTCTTGATTTGAATGCATGCAGTAATTTGGTCATTTCAGATCCATTCATAAAATTTACTAAATTTGGTAAGAATTTTTTTTGCTTCTTTACTTTTTCTAAGTACTGATAACATAGGTCGAAGTATCGGATTAAGGTGTTGTTTACCACAAATTGATTAATCAACAAATTAGATATTTGAGAATCGTTTCCAAATAAACCATATACAAAATTTCTTCCACTATCAATACATCTATTCCTATCACTGGAAACAATATCAATATTATTATTAAGAGCGTCTTCTTCATTGAACAAATTTGGAAAGCGTTTTTTGAATCTTGATGCAATCTGCTGCATCTCCAAAGCACCCAAATCACTCAAACCATGATTTGGTTTATCATCAAAAGTAACCACTACGTCATCAATCGCACCAAAATAAGTCAGATTTAGCTTTTTTTGATGACTTCGTAACTGACTTACATTTTTTAAAAATTTTTTAGTTAAAGCGACGTATTTTGAGTTTGGATACCGCGATCCGTGTCGTAGAAAAATGTATATTTGTTCAGCACTTAAAAGGTTTTGTTTAAAATTAAAAAAACTATTAGTTTAAATTAAAAGCTTAAAAAAAACTTACGAACAATTCTCTTTTATATAATTTTGATTATTATTTATGTAGTCGATTTGTTCTCTAGTAAAGCTATCCAAATAAGCTGTTTTAGTCGAGTGTTTAAGCTGAAGTGATTGAGCAATGTATAATACCAATATTAGAGTTGTTATTGCTGCCAAATCGCTTAAGCAACAAGTCATCGTTTCTATACTCTAAATATCAAAAATTTTAAGTTTTTGAATAAATTTTAATTATATTGATTTTAAGTGTCTAGAAATTAAATCTTAATTATTTGATGTAATTTGAATTAAAATACTTTTGGAAGAAAAAATTTTTCGACTTAATTTAATGAATGGAATCCTGAAGCAAAAAAAGTGTTTATTTGCATATCTTGTTTTATATTGTTATAAATAATTTAATGGAATATTATGATGAAATGAAATCTCTGAATCCAGTCCAATTTACATGAAATAATTACATGGAATAGCTTATTTAAACATTTTAATGTTGTTTTAAATTTAAAAAACTTGGGCCTATGGCATCATTTTTCGAATCAAGGTTTTCTTTTTAATACTTATTTGTTTAATTTAATTTATAATTTTTTTTTCAATTTCTTTTTTAATGTCTATATGCATTTGAGTAAAAAATATATTAATTATTAGAATAGACTTAACTATTGCTTTTATTTAAATGATTAGAAATAATTTTTTTACGGAAGGAAAAATAATTTATAAGGTTGTTAATTCTTTCAATTGTCAAATTGTTAACTTTTTTACAAATGAGGGTGCTAATGACGCACGAGGATATTTAATAAATATTTTTCATATAAGACTATGAACAAATGAATATCCAGCAAAAATCACTTTTATATTAATTAAATCTAGTTTAAGTTATAATTTTCGTGTATATTCGGAACTTAATTTTGATTTATCTTTAATTTAATTATTAGCTAATTATTCAAGTCTTATCAATTTTTGTTACTCAAACCTCTTAAATGATAAAAAGCAATTTGTAACTATGAATTAATTTTAATCTTATATGTTTTCTAAAAAATGAGATCTCGTAAATAAGCCTTCGAAATAGCAATTTTAATTTAAATTTTTTTTTAGAAAATTTAATTTAATTCTTGTAAGTAATCTGAAAATAAAACCATGTTTAATTCAATGGTTATTAATGAAAGTGATCTAAACTACGAAAATTCAATTAATGACATTAATATAGAATACGAAAAGTCATATTCAGCATTTAGAAAAAGTTTTCTTGATTTGGACTACGAAGATTATGAATTTCTTAAAAACTCTCTTTTATTTAAAAACTGGTCACCTAATACATTAAAACTATTTATTGAAGATAGCCGTATATTTCTGAAAAAATTCAAGTAAAAATTTTAAACTGAATTTTTTTGTATTTTAAACTATTATTTTTGCAGGTATAAGGATATCATAGCCAAAGAAATAGACACAAACAATAATATTTACATCCTTAAATCTGGATATGCCAAATGTTATATCAGAATAAGTCGCAGTCAAATAAAAAAGCACCAAAAAACACTTGAGTCGAATGCAACTTCACCCTATTTCACTGAACCAAGCAGTATGATCTTTATCTTGACCAAAAATAATTATTTATTGTCTTAATTAAGTTGATAAACAAAAAACTAAATATTTACGTGAAAACTTATTAAAATCACAGTCAAACGAGCATTCATTAAAGAGCAAATACATGGATTATAGACGGGAAAAAACCATACATTCACTTAGCCGTTCCACTGAAAAAATAAAGAACCATGATAGAAGAGTAACTTTTAACCATTTTCATTATAGAGAAGGCCAGTCTTTGCCAAAGCAAAAGAATAGTGTTTTTACGCAAAATTTTAACTACAATTCGCCTTCCATTATGATCAAACCTATGTCGGCAATTGTGGACCCAAAAGGTAGCATTAATAAAGAAACATTTCGTTCATCGTCAACAAACATGGTTCGAATGAATAAAGCAATTAAACATTTTGCTAATAAACAGAATAAATTAAATGATAATTTAAATAATCCTATTGAAATTGTGTCTAGTCACAATATAATGGAAGATAATACAGTTGAGAAGCATTCCTCTACTAGTCATAACTTGTTAGAAGAAATAAATTGTTGCCATAATATAAAGACCAGATTACCAGAAGTCTTAATTTTTTACAATTTTAGAATCGTGTTCTAATATTTTATTTTTAATTATTCAGATATGGAATGAGATTTATCAATTTAGGAATGCAAACTCATGTTTCATAAATCTAATTGAATTGAAGCCTGGACAAATTTTTGTAATTATCTAATTAGCCCTAAATTTAAATGAAATAAGTAGATTTTAGTGAATTTGGATTAAATATTAATTTAAAATATCAATCAAAAACAATAAAAATAAAATATACAAAACAATTTTTCTAATTGAAGATATAAATGATGTTTTTTTTTAATTTAATTAAATCGTGTTATAAATTAAAGAATTTAAAATTCATTATAAAGTAATAAGTTTAAAATTAATTTAAGGGCTTGAGTGATTTTTTGTTCAATGAGAAACGTCAACAAGAAAATTTTGATATGGGTAAATCGAATTATCTAGAAGAAAATGAACAAGTCAATGAACATGAACTAACTGAATCGAATAAATATCATTTAATTGTAGACTCAAAATATGCCGAATGTTATATAATAGATAAAGAAAGTTATTTAAAGTTTATGCTTTCTTTTACAACTGATAAAACAATCATAAACAAGTATTTAGATCAAATGGTAATTTTGAGAGAAATAAAAATATTATACTTAATTTGTTTGATTTTAGAGAAACACTTGTATAAAATTACCATCAGTTAAAACCATAAATGAAGATTTCTTTCAAGATTTGACTTGGAAATTGTACAAAAAACGAGCGTATGACGAACTTGTTAATTTAAATTTAAGAAAAAGTTGTAGATAAAAATTTATTATTTTAAATTTTATTAAATTTATTTATTTTTTATTTTTGAATTAATTTGACTTTTGCTTATTTCTCGATTTGAACCAATATGATTCTTTTATAATATCTTCTGCCCAAGATGGTAAAGGTGCATTCCAATCACTTGGCGGTTCTTTCCTAATTTTCCAAACATCATTTTTTTCCACTGAAGCTTTCCTTTTATTAACAAGCTCCTGTTCATAGTTTTTCATTCGAATGAGTGAGTCTAGATTTTTACCTGGATCACGCTCGTATTTAAGACAATCTACGAATAAATTCTGATAAAAATCACACTCATGTTCTGGCTTTTCTCCTCTGTAATACTGAAGAAATTTGCCTTTGAAGGTAGAACATTGCTTAAATTCATATTCATAATGGTCACATGGTAACAAATTCAATTCCTGGAATGACTGAGAGCACTCTGGTCTTTCTTTTTTTGAGGCAAACATTTATAAAATTTCAAATTCCAGATTAGATATTTTTAAAATTCATAAAATATCATATTGACGGTAAATTAGTCTTTGATTTATTCATTGAATAAATATTATTATATCAAATAAGAAATTTAAATTAAATATGATTTATCAAGATCTTTTTATTTAAATAAGCAAAATAGTTTTGGTTAAATACTTTAATAATTTGAAATAAATTACCTGATTTAAGTTATTTTTAGGGGTTTACAATACTTTTTTATTTATTCTTCAGTTATGACAATAAAATATGTGTATTGAAGATTTTTTGTTAAAAACCGATTTATGTATATTTAAATAATTTAAAATTAATCTATCACTTAATTAATACAATTATTTTGCCTAAATGAAAAAAAAATTTTAATTTTTTAAGCATTAATGCATCAAATATTTGAAAGAGTATAAAATTTAATTTAAATCAAAAATAAAAGCTTTTCTAAAAAAATCATTGAAAAGGAAAATAATATTTTAAAAAGTATTAATTTATTTCTAAAAACCTAATTAAAGAAGATAATGAAAGAAAAATAATTAGTTTAAAAAAATTTAGTATCATCTTCTTCTTGGATCAATCCTGAAAATTTAAAATTTTTCTCTAATCGTTTGATTCTTTATTAATTTTGTTTTTAAAAGCTTTGAAAGATTTTAAAAATTTTTCAAAAAAGATTAAAACAATTATTTGTATTTTTCTTGACAAAAATTTATTTTAATCTCACAAATAGACATCGTATACATATTCCCTTCTACCTGATCTGCTATTGTAGTGAGCTCGATGAGATGTGGAACCATAGACTACTTGTGGATCAAATGATCCTGTTGTATAAGTAGTAGTTGGCATACAGTTTGGATAAGCAGTGTAACTTGTTTGATAGTCGCATGGAGGAATATTTACTGGTTGACAGCATTGTTGTTCAATTGGTTGGCAACATTGTTGCTCAATTTGTTTGCATAAAATTATCTTTGGTTTTGGTTGTTTAGCTTTGAGCCAACGTTCGATGATAATTTTTTGTGGTTTTTGTGGATATTCAGGTAGTTTTTCGTAAATAACTTTTCGAGCTGGTGGTGGAAGTACTTTACCTGGAACAACAATAACTTTTCTCTGAGTAGGACATGGAGATGGTGGAGGAGCTTCGCGTATAATAATGGGCTCAGGACTCGGTACAGGAGACGGAGCAGTGCGAACTACTAGTGGTGGAGCTGGTGGTAATTGCTTATCAGGCTCTTGAATGACAAGAATTTCGGCAGGTTTTGGGGTCGGTGGTTTCAAATACTTGATGTGTACTTCTTGTTTGTATTTAATTTTTTCAGATGGCTTTTTCTTTACCACAATGGGGCTTGGGTCCTCGTTTAGCCGGTATTCATCAATTGGAATCGGCCCTTGCCAGTTTTCAGCTTCTTCTTTGTTCAACCAATATCCCTTTTCATCATCGTTAATTATCACTTCTTCGGCGTCATTTACTTCAATTGGATTCTCAGCTTCAACAATTGCTTTCTCAATCTTGCTATCTGCATTATGAACAACTTCTTGTACAGAATGCCTATTTGGTTTTCTGGTGTAAAGGCCACTGCTGGACCGTTCGGTTCTTTCTCGTCTAAGTGACGAGCTTCGATGCAATTTGTCATTGTGTCTTGAAGAACTAGAACGACGAGTAACTGAAGTGCTTGCAGTTTTAGTCGACATTTTATATAATATCTAATTAAATAAATAATTTATTTTATCAAAATTTTTAAATAAAGCTTGAGTATTTATAGCTTATTGAGAAAGTCTTGTTGAAATCCTAAGCAAACACAAACAATAGATTCTAATTTTTAAATTTTTGTTTAAAAAATGAAAATATTCTCTCATATTGCCGAAGTTTTATGAAGCATAATTTGAATTTTTTTGGCGAATATGGTCCTTTTGATAATTGGTATTTTTACAGGTATGAGTAAAAATGAAAGCTAGAATATAAAGAAGATATAAATGATTTTGTTTGTGGCAAAACTAATTGAATTTCTCAAATTTTTCAGCTTAATTAGTGATATTCAATGAAAAAACGTCATTCATTCTTGGTTCTAATTGAATTTTGTTTTACCATTTTTTCGCTTATATGCATAAACACACACACACACATTCTAAGACATTAAATACAATCATTCCTTTACTTAGCTCCTTGCTAAATAGAACCATGTTTGCTTTAAAGGCCGAAATAAAAAATTTAATATATTGATACTCAAGTTTATATAAACAAAATTTTATGTTTAATAGCTTAAAATTTCCTCAAAAATTTTAAAACAAAAAATATCATCTTTCAAATGACAACAAGCACCCAACAATACACACACATACAATGCTATTTATCTATTTGATTGAAAAAATGACAAAAATTTCAAATTAAAGTATATACTTGATTCCTTGTCCCCTTTTTATATATTTCAAGATTTCAATTGTTGCTTTGTCTTAAATTTAACAAAACTTAATTATTGAAGTAATTAAACATATTGGTTTCCGAGACTAGGAGTAATACTTCCATTGGTGTGCACTGATGGTAAAAATACTTAACAATGTAAAGCCTTTTTAAATTAACTTGCTCCTAATTAATACATTTTGCTCATATACCTGAGAAAAACTTGCATTTTTATTAGTTTTTTACAATAAAAATTTTCAATTCTTCAATTTTAGAAAAGTTTTATTTACAGTTTATTCATTAAATATAAGTGATTAGTTAAATTAAAATAAAGCTTAATTGTTCGTGAAAAAATATCTTGATATTCGTGGCTAGACTCTTTTTTTAAATTTTTTTTCAATTGTATCTACATTCAAAATTCAATTTAAAAGAAAAATTTTGATAAAGTTTTATTTTTAAAATTTCAATTTAAATTTCTCATTTATTTGATTAATGCTTGGATAACTTGCTTGAGTACCATGGGACTGAACAGTCAAACTGGCGTATTCACTTGCAAGCTCAATGGCCTGCTTAATTGAATCCATTTGATTCAAATAATGGACAAAGGCACCTACAAAAGCATCACCAGCACCCTTAAATAAAAAGAAATAATTTTTTTGGAATTAATTTCCCGTTTTTTTACTGAAGTATCAACAACTTGAACTTTTTGACATTCAACATGAAAAAAAGATCTATCAATGGCATCCATAAAAAAAACTCCTTTTTCTCCCAAAGTTACAATTATTCCACGCTTTATATTTAAATTTTCCAATAGAGATAAAATTGCTTTTTTGGCATCTTCATTAGATATAATATCTATTTTGCTGAGCTGTGCGGCTTCAACTTCATTCAAAATAAGATAATCAGTAGTTATAAAAAGTTTTTCATTTAATTTATCTATAGATGCAGGAGCAAAATTAAGTACTGTAGTAACATTGTATTTTTTAGCAATTTCAAAAGATTTTATCGCTGTTTCAATTGGAATTTCAAGATTAGTTACCAAAATTTTTGATGTCTTAATAGAATCTTCACAGCTTTCTATATCCTCAGGTGATAGTAGCAAATTGGCACCAAGTATTACTATAATAGAGTTATCACCGTTTTTATCCACACAAATTGGAGCTACACCAGTTGCTGCTTTATTAGTGATAAAAACTTTTTCAGTGTTGATGTTATTTTTTTGGAAATTTTCTAAATAATTTTTGCCAAAAATATCGTCTCCAAGCTTTGATTAAATTATTTAAATTAGTTTTTATGGTTATTAAAATACTTTGCTAATCACTGAACAATTGGAACCTAAACGTGAACAAGCTATGGCTTTATTGGCACCTTTACCACCGAAACCAATTTTGAATTCTTTTCCCATTAGTGTTTCTCCGATAATGGGCATTTTGTCAACATAACTTCAAATAAAAAAAATTTAAAACTTGACTAATAATAGAAAACAAAAACCTTATAAGGTCTACATTACAACTTGCAACAAAAATTATGTCCGGCATTTTAATAAAAATAATTTAGTAATCATCAATTTTTAAATGTTAAAATTATTAAATTATAATTAATTAAGATCACATGATTAACGAAATTAATGCTATCATCACCAAAATGACTTAAAAACTAAGAAAAATTTAAAAAAAGTAATTAGAAACGATAAAGATAATTAGAGCTTCTTTTTCTACATATGAAAAAAAACGATTCAAAATTGAAAAATATTAAAGATATCAGCAAAATATGATAAAATTAAGAAGAGAAACAAATTAAAATTCTTTATTAAAATAATCAATTATCAAAAAATGAAATCAACATAGAAAGTATTTCAAAACAAATTCAAAAATAAAAACAAAACTGATTAAAATACTAAAAGAAAAATACAAAAAAAAACAAATATAAAAATTCATTGATAAAACTACAAAGAAAATTAAATTGAAATGATCTATTTCTAATGTCTTACAATTAAAAAGGGTGCCTAAATTCTCAATTAATAATTGAAAAACATATAGAAATAACTAAATAAGAAACGTCTTATCAAACCCTTAAATATGGTACATTGCCATGAACCAGCGAATAACTCTTGTACAAGAAATTCAAGAGGACGTGCAAGAGAAGAACACAATTTAAAAAATAGTCGAAGGTCAATAAGCTTGATTAACTATTTGAAGGAAAACATACAAAGAGATAAATCATCTCAGCCGAGGACAAATAATTTTTCACAATATCCGGATCGAAATCAAATGGCATTTAATTCAAATGTGAATAAGCACTATTGGCCTGGTATGACAGAGTTTGAGAAAAAAATTCTCATGTCAAATAATCCAGTGGCCTCGAGAGAAAATGAGATAATAAGAGTAAATGATGTAACTGGAACATGGTTAAATCGGGAACAAGATTTTAATTGGAAAGGAGTCTTGCCATTGAATCAATATCGGCTAAATGAAGATCCGAATCCGATTGTGATCAAAAAGAAGCCTTTGGAAAAGACTCGACTCATTCAAGATATAAACGTGAGATACTTGAAACCACCCTCAATTTCAAACGCTGGTGACATAATTATAAAACACGATGCACCAAAACAAATTCCTCCCGCTCCATCTTTAATAATTAGACAAAACAGAGCACGAGATCCAACTCCTCCTCCGCTGGTTATTCGCGAAGAACCTCCAAAAACTCCTGTCTCTATTCCGCCCAAAGTAGTCACCATTCCTGGAAGGGTCATGCCTCCTCCGCCTAGAAAATTAATCATTGAAAAAATGCCCCAAGCTCCTCAAAAACCACAATCTATTTTAATTGAACGATGGCTGCCGTACAACGACATACGACAGCGAGTTATTTACCAAAAACCGTCAATGCCAAAACATTTGACTCAAAAAACCAAGAATATGGTTATCGATTGGCAAAAGCCCGATGTTCAGGTTACTCAAGAGCTTAAATACTTGGGCATTGAAGAAGCAAATCCAAGCGAATACAGACAAAAGTATTCCAATCAATTGCGTTCTTCGAATCAATTGCCTGAATTTGTGCATAAAATTGAGCATCCTCATGGAGTTGTTCTCGCATCTCAACAACCTAAACCAAACATTTACCTTGAAGGCGATGTTGACGCACTTCAGCTTATTGATTTAGAACAGGCTGGACTTTCTGATTTAAAAAACTTCTTTAACAAAACAATTTTAAAAGATAAGTTTATAAATTCATTTCATAAAATGTTAAAAGAGATATTCGATGTCTTTGACAGGGATAAGGATCAATTAATATCAAAATCTAATGCTAAAGATGCGCTTTTTCACTTAACAGATCATTACGAGATTACTTTTGATGTTTTTGATGATTTTTTTGACTCATTTGACGTTCCTTCATTTTTAAATTTTTCTGATTTTCTCGATCTAGCTCATCAAATTTTTAATATACCAAATTAAGTAAAAAAAATTTTTTTTCAAGTTATTTAATCAATTTTTGAAAAGATTAAATTAAAAATTGTATTTTTTTAAAATTTTGAATTCGTTTGTATTAATACAAACACACATAAAATTAGATCTGAAAAATTAATTTTTCTTTTCTAATAAGAAGCCTCTTCTTAATTTTAAATAAAAATAAACAAAAATTTATTTAGATTTTAATCAATCAATTTATTGTAATAATTTAAAAAAAAATTTATAAAAACATAAGTCAAACTCATTCTTTTTGATAAGGTTGAACAAATTTCAAGTAAACATAATGAAGATGAAAAAATTACAAAATTAATAAATTTTATAAAAATACTTCGCAACATTTAAAAGAAAATCATTTTTAACAAATCGATTGATTGTTTTCTACATAAATAGTTAAAATATTATCTTGATAAAAATTTTATATTCAATCGAAAAAATTTTTTAATTATTATTTTCTTATAAAAATTGAAATAAAATACAATTTCAAAACTTTTATTCATCAGATATCACTAACAATCTCAAGAGTTGATGTGTCTTTATTGAAATGATACCAAAATGGTCCTACTTGTTATTATATTTATTATTACATTCTTTATTAGTTTTTAAATCCATAAGACTAATTTTATCTCCAAGTAAACTCTGGTTGTTAAACCACTGAAATTTCAACAGTTCTTGGGACGGTAGTAAGTTAGTGGCCGCCATTCAGTTTCACTAATAGGCCTATATTTATTTTAAAATATCTTTTAAAATGTGTTAAAATCGTTTAAATTTAACAAAAGATTATATCATATACTAAATAAATAACCACATTAAAATAAATATAAATAATCTACAGAATAGATTATATTGATTAAGGGAATATTAAATAAGTATTTTCAATCAGTTTATTGTTCTGATTTCTCAAGCCCAATAGCGACAAATGTGAAATGTGGTCCGAAAGCAGATGAATAAAAGAAATTGCTATTAAAAAGTTTGAGATTTTGGACCCAAATAAAGTAATTGGATCAGACAGTGTCCATGGATATGTGTTAGAAAGTTCATTTGTGGCTTTCTCGATTCCAATTGCAGTTATTGATAGAAATTCGTATCAACCGGGATTAATCCCGAAAACTTACCACAAGCATTATTCCTTATTCTGATTGACTGTCTCATGAAGGAAACAAAGAGTATACAGGGATTAAGAGCAAAGCTTTAAGACTTAGACTTTGCGGATGATATTGTGGTGATATCTAACAGACAAACAAATGTGCACATCCCCAAACTAACAGGATTCGAAATAGATGGAGGCATAACAAAATTCATGTGGGAAAATCGGATGTTTAAGCTAATTTAAATATTTAAGAAGCACGATTAGTACAAACATATGATCACATAAAGATTTAAATAGCAGACTTGTAAAAGGGAAATATGCTTTTGTTAGGCTACGACTTCAATATTGGTCGTAGCTTAACAAAGAAGTAAATGCTGGGGATTCAATGAACCTAAATGAAAAAGCTTAAATACCTTTTAAGCTGGAAGTCTAAGAGGAATTTTAGTAGGAGCGGGAGGGTGAAACCAAATAAAAAATAACTAATTTAAGTTTTAATCTGTTTATTTAAATAATAACCAGAATATTTATATAAAAATAAGAGAGGACATAAGAGACTGTTGGGGTGGTGTTTTTTGTGCTGGGAGTGGAGTAACTGCTACGTTGTCGCTCTCTCGAGCAACAGGTTGGAAGACCCATTGCTGGTCGTCAGAATTATGTTGTGTTTCTTTAACACGTTCATTAACCACGCATGGTGGTGCGCCCGCCTCATCGCGACGAATACTGTCATCATACCATTTGGTCGACCGCCCGTTTTTGCCGGAACCTCTTTGAATCGTGCGATGCCGCCTCTCTCGTCCCCGCCATTATTCATTATTATGTCTCTAATGTGGTGCTTGACCAAGCTGTCACACGAACGGTTTCACTTGTCCGTCTTGGTATCTTGTTTGTTTGTTCAAACGTTGATAGCTCTTTGCACTCTAACACTGTTTTTAATCTGTTTATTTAAATAATAACCAGAATATTTATATAAAAATAAGAGAGGGCATAAGAGACTGGGGTGTGAAGGTTATTACAGGAATTCTTTCAAGGCCTGAAATAATGTCAAATGATGAACTTAATTAACAACAAATTCAGAACATATAAAAGAATAACAAAAGGGTACAGTGGCTTGGACATGTATTTAGAATATTTATTACTACTATAAATGGTTAATTTAAAATTAATTCAAAAATTTTATATATTTATTTTCTACTCTCACACGCTTTTTGTCCAATGAAAATGACTCAGCTGAATATATCTTTGACAATTTTAAAGAATTAAAATTTAATAACTTTTTTTTAACACCTAGTTTTTGATTTAATGAGTTTTTTCTAGCAAGACTAACCAGTTCATTCAATGAGATGCTCCTTGGTTTGTTAATAGATAATCAGATTGCTAGTTTTGCTTTATATTCTAGAATATTTTGCTCTGTTTTTTAAATGACCGGATATGTAAATGGAATACTTGATTATTTGATTTTAACCAAAAACTTTTTGGTTTAATCAAAATCAATAAAATTAATAAAATCTTAATTTATCAGGAAAAAAGTAAAAACTTGTTTTGTAAATGCAATATGATGTAACATACTGCATTTTAAGAACTTTTTTTAAAAGAATTTTTAAGACTTTTAAATGGCTTGTTCTGTTATACTGTACCAAATTTACAAGAATTTTTAAGACTTTTTAATGGCTTGTTCTGTTATACTGTACCAAATTTCAAGTAACCCAGATTTTGATTTTGAGCCTTGTGTGTGCTCAAATCGTAAATCTCATTCGATAGAATTTTAATAGTACTTTATATAAATGGTTAAGTTATAGTTTGAATTTTTCCAAAGAATAATATTATTTTGTCAGAATGGCAAAAAAATAGATAATCAATTTTTTATTATTCAAATTTTATTTCAAATTAAAGATTAGAAGCAAATGAATATTTTAATCTATGTATGAATTTAGTGAACAAAAATAAAACCTAAATGTTTCTAAACATACTTGAAAACAAATATTTTTGTTGATTTATTTTCTTAATTTTATATATTAAATAATTTGAAACTTAATCTTAAAGTATTAAGTATTTATCTTTATTTTTTACTTAGATATTGTAGAAACCGATTTGATCTAAATAAATCTTACCAAGTTTAAATGAAATTGGCTGTTTTTTTTCAAAACAGAGGAAACGATGTAGAAATAAAAACAAAAACATTCCATTTTTTTTATTCTATTCTTTATTTTTTAAATTTATCTTAATTTTGTAAAATAAAAATGCCAACAAGAGGGCTGAAAAGAAGGCTATGTCAATCGGAGCTGCACTGGATACTCTCCTTTCAATAAATTATCATTTAAATAGATAAAAAAATTCTCTTAGCATGATAAAAATTTTTCGGTTGAATTCCTTAAAAAAAATTGACAAGTTTATATAATTCGAAAGGAAAAGTAAAATATAATAGTTTTATGAAAAATATTTTCAATTTAAGTGAAATGAATTTCGGCTTGAGCTTAAATAATTAAATAAATAAATAAATATTAGATAATTTTTGATAAAATGCAACAATTGATTTATGAAATTTAACAAATTTAAAAATTTAACTAATTATTGCTTAACCTTGTTAAAAATAA
This sequence comes from Brachionus rotundiformis, assembly GCA_016802295.1. NCBI lineage: Eukaryota > Metazoa > Rotifera > Eurotatoria > Ploima > Brachionidae > Brachionus > Brachionus rotundiformis. The sequence goes on from JAESIW010000137.1 coordinate 5,221,456, forward strand.
ATTAATAAAAATTAATTATAATATTTGGGGATGAACTTAATAAGTAGCTCAACGCTTTTCACAAAAAGTAGAAGCGCTATATCATTGAGTTCATTGCTACCATTAGATGAACCGTTGCCATTGATGCTTAAAAGACTGAAAAGGAAAAATCATCTATTAGAAAACAGATTTAGTCCGACAGAAATCAGCTCGACTTATTTTGGACCAGAAAAAAGTAAATTAAAAACTTTGAATCAGCATGGAGAGCAAGAACTATTTAATTCAAGATATAAATTTAATATTTTTAAAAAAAATGATGAAAGACAAACTGAAAAAAGTAATAAATATAGCATACCTGTACATTACGGAAAATATTTAACAAATATTAAAGAAATTTCCTTTAACAAAGATATCAATTATTCAAATATGGTACATTGCCATGAACCAGCGAATAACTCTTGTACAAGAAATTCAAGAGGACGTGCAAGAGAAGAACACAATTTAAAAAATAGTCGAAGGTCAATAAGCTTGATTAACTATTTGAAGGAAAACATACAAAGAGATAAATCATCTCAGCCGAGGACAAATAATTTTTCACAATATCCGGATCGAAATCAAATGGCATTTAATTCAAATGTGAACAAAAACTATTGGCCTGGTATGACAGAGTTTGAGAAAAAAATTCTCATGTCAAATAATCCAGTGCCCTCGAGAGAAAATGAGATAATAAGAGTAAATGATGTAACTGGAACATGGTTAAATCGGGAACAAGATTTTAATTGGAAAGGAGTCTTGCCATTGAATCAATATCGGCTAAATGAAGATCCGAATCCAATTGTGATCAAAAAGAAGCCTTTGGAAAAGACTCGACTCATTCAAGATATAAATGTGAGATATTTGAAACCACCTTCAATTTCAAACGCTGGGGACATAATTATAAAACACGATGCACCAAGACAAATTCCTCCAGCTCCATCTTTAATAATTAGACAAAACAGAGCACGAGATCCAACTCCTCCTCCGCTGGTTATTCGCGAAGAACCTCCAAAAACTCCTGTCTCTATTCCGCCCAAAGTAGTCACCATTCCTGGAAGGGTCATGCCTCCTCCGCCTAGAAAATTAATCATTGAAAAAATGCCCCAAGCTCCTCAAAAACCACAATCTATTTTAATTGAACGATGGCTGCCGTACAACGACATACGACAGCGAGTTATTTACCAAAAACCGTCAATGCCAAAACATTTGACTCAAAAAACCAAGAATATGGTTATCGATTGGCAAAAGCCCGATGTTCAGGTTACTCAAGAGCTTAAATACTTGGGCATTGAAGAAGCAAATCCAAGCGAATACAGACAAAAGTATTCCAATCAATTGCGTTCTTCGAATCAATTGCCTGAATTTGTGCATAAAATTGAGCATCCTCATGGAGTTGTTCTCGCATCTCAACAACCTAAACCAAACATTTACCTTGAAGGCGATGTTGACGCACTTCAGCTTATTGATTTAGAACAGGCTGGACTTTCTGATTTAAAAAACTTCTTTATTAAATTAAAAAATATTTTTTAATCTTCATTTTATTGACTGGAAAAAAAAAAGATTGATAAAATTTTTTTAAAAAAATAAATAAATTCTATGTACAAAGTTTTTAATTTTTTTTTACAAAAAATCTAAATTAGTTGAGTTAAATTTTGGCGATAATTTTAAATCGTTCTCTTGTACTCTTGCTTTCTTTATCCATTCCATTACTTTTGAATTAATTGTCTTATCTACTGCTCTTTCGAATTGTCTATTATGCATGCTCAAGTTGTTTATAGTCATTGAGCTTTTGTCAAATATTTTATCACTTTGCCAAAACGAAAAAGGCTCCGAAAATCGGTAAAAATTGCTAAAATCTTTATAAATACTGCTAATACTTGTTTCTGAGCTAATCACACCACTTGAAGTATCGTATCCGTAAATTAGCTTTTCTTCATATGGAATAGAACTAAAGTGGATACTAAAGGATTTTTGTTTGTTCAAATTTGTAAAATCTCGCGTTGAATCATCTGAATAATCTATTTTTTGACTAAAACTTGTATCGGTTAAAGAAGATAGAGATGATCCTTCATTGAATGAGTCAACTATTGATGGTATTATTTTAGGAAAACTATCCAAAGATTTTCTGGCTTGTTCAAGTAATGATTGTTTATTTAAAACATGTGGTAATTCTACCATTTTTTCTTCATCATCATAATAAGAATAATGTATGTAATATGCCAACATAGCGACAATAAAAGATCCAAAGACCAAAACCAACTCGAACTGTCTCATGCGAATTTTTGCTTCCAAATCAATTAAGTTTAAAATAAAAAGTTTATTTTTGTCCTCGACCAAAAGACTTAGGATAGTTGTCTTTTCCTGATTTTGTTGATATATTTCTATTGAATTAAAAAACCAAAAATAAGAGCTTGTCAATATGAGAATAAAATTTACAATAAAAAAGATAACACTCTGAATTCTAGTTAACTTAATCTCTAGGTTAACTTTTTTGATAGAAGTAAATTTGTATTTAAAAAAATTGATATTATAATCAACCAGAAAAATGTACGAATTGAAAAATATTTGAATTAAATTTGATTTAGTATTGATGTAGTACCAAGTACAAGATAGAATAAACGAAACTAATATGAATGATAGGCATGAAACAAAAACCTTAATGCTTGATTTAGGTGAAATAATGTCATCATCATAAGTGGACAGGTAAAGAATCAAAGACATTGATTTAGTAACAAAAAAGAAATATCGAAACAAAAATTTAAATAATAAATTATTTAATCCTTTTTTATAGCCTTCAATTAAAATAATGTTTATTATTGTTTGAAGGCTAAAATAAAAGCTTGATATCATTAAGATGTAAAAATAATATAAATTTAGTTTAATATAGTATATACGAGTTAGATATAGATAGGTGATAAGTGCTAATGGAATATTTTTGAAGTATTCGATTACTTTGCATTGATAACTGTTGAATTTGGAGGATGTAAATATTTGTATTAAAACAAACAACGAAATTAAATGTAAAAAAAGTGTAATAACTATAATGATATTGATTTCAGCTTTGGTAAATACATCGGTTAGATCACATATTGTCTTGGCGAATAAGACATATACTACAATTGACAATATTGAGCTAATTAAATAATAAATTTTAAATTTATTTAAATTGGTATCATTTTGAGGTTTATTGGTCCAATGGCGCAAAGGTGTGTCAGAAACAATCATTTTTTAAATCTAAAGTTGAATAAAAAATTAAATTGATAATTCTTAAAGAATAATATTTATGTTATATTTTATGATCTTCTTAACTTTTCTTATAAGGAAGGACAAAGCTACATTCCAAACCATCAGTTTATAACCCAAATTGTTTTTTTTAATTAATAAATAAAAATAAAAAAATTAAAATTTTTAACTGAGCTTAAATATTCCTTTTCTTAAATACAAGAGAAAATTAATTAATAAGATGAATGGGGTGAAAAATATTCCTGTTAGTGGTAATTATTTTAAAATTACGCAACATTCGATTCACAGAGTTGAATAGTAAAACTGTGGAAAAAATTCTCTATTTGTCAAGATATGTTGCTTCACAATCAAAATTAAATTAATTGATTTAAAAAAAAACTCAAAATGATTTAATAACTAATTAACACCTAACAACTATCACGAGTTGTTATTAAAAATGTATTTTGTTGAGTTTAAGATTTTGTTCATATGAATTGAAAAAATATGAAAATTTTTTATATTAAAGATAGTTTGTGGATAACAGTCAGTAAAAATATTTAAAATATTCACTAAAATAACCAGGAAAACTATCTATTTTATTGACATTTTACATGTGAAGATTAAAAATCAATATTTAAAATCGATTAAATCAATCTGGTATTTGTATAGAAAGTTTAAAAAACCAAATATTGTCCTAAATGAGTTAAGTGGTTTTTAAACTTTAAGTGATTTTTAATTTAGCTAATGGTATTAAATCTTGAATGTCAGTTTTACATTTTGAATATTAATAAACACGCATGAATAGCCATTTATACACTACTAATACTTTTTATCATACACCGGCCTCTAGGTATAAATTATCAAGAGTAGGAATCTATTTTCAAGTGATTTCTAAATCCGAATTAATAACATTCGCTTAACTTTGACTTAGACTTGACAAAAATTGCTAAGCTATTAAAATAATATTTTTTTATTTTACTTTTATTTCAATTGATCGCCATATACTTGAAATCATGCGTGTCAGTTTTTACCTTTCCGATCAATAGTTCCATGATTTATTATAACCTGTGTCAAAATATATTAATACTTGTGATTGATTTGTTTTATTGTAGCTAAGTATTAATAGCTTTGTAAAACTGGAAAACTAACATTTTCATGTTATATAACTTCCTTATCAATACAAATATGAAAAATCTATATTTTTATTTAATTCTCATAGACGAAAATGATATATTTGTTAAGTAAAAAAAATTAAGAAAATGCAAAAAGATCACTCTTTTTCTGATTATCTTGTTTAAATAATTAATTTTAGACAATCGGAGCGGGTTATAGGAACAGATTTCAATTGTTTATGTAATTAATTAAGAGTTCGCGTGAAATTTTAGTTAAAACAGAATAATAAATTAAATCTAATACGCTTGAATAATTTTAGCTTAAATCAAAGATCAAACTATGATAAATTATATAATTACATAGAGAATTAATTATATAATATCTTTGTAAAAGCTCATTTTATAACCTGTGAATCAATAAATTAAGTACTTTAGGTCAATAACTAATTATTTATCATTTAAATATAAATTTGACGATTCCTTTCAGCATTTTACATCAAGAGATCCTCTATAAACTAAAAAACATACAGTCTTGGCTTGAGTAAAATAAATTTCAGGACAGCACTGGACCATTCTGTTCCATTTGTTGTCAGACAGAAGAATAATATAATAAAAGGTTTGAATCGAGATATAGAATATCCGACTCTATTGTCTAATTGGTATCTGAACAATCAAACATTGTAGCCTATAACTCAATATATCTATATTTTATTTTTTTAAACTTTAATTTTATTATTTTATTTTTTTAACTATGTCTTTGATTTTTTTATTTTCTTTTTAATCTAAAGGAGCTTTCAAATAAATTAATAAATTTTTATAAGTAATAAGTACCAAAGATGTTTATTTAATAAAAAGTTTATCTTAAATGCAACTTAATAAATTGTTCATATTTTTCTTCAAAAAATATTTTTATATTTTCAAATAATTACTTATTTTCAATTAGTTTTAAAAATCTACATTATTTTTTTTTAAAGTTATTTCAAGGCGTCATGTCAATTGTCTCCAAGTCATCGTTGGTCTTCCAAAATTTCTCTATGTGATGTCCAAAACAATGCAACCCTAGATAAATGTCTAAGCCATTTAAGTCCTCTGGGTATTATGATTCAAAAAAATATTTAAAAATTGTCTAATTAGATAAACAAGGATTCAACTGAACTTGGATATTTCTAACAACTGCTGTTAATTAAAATTTTTTGCATTATTTTATTCAAAATAGTTAGATATTTTCAAATTTTATAAAGCATTTAAAAGCTTCCGTAACTTAAAAGCCAAAAACACAAAATAAAAGGCTTCGATCTAGACAATAATAAAACTTTATTTTGAAGAAAATAAAATATTTAAATTTTGATAATAAACACAAAAACTTGACCTAAGAATTATAATTTAAGAGCGCTGAAAATATGATATCATAAAATAAAACGAAGAACAAAACCTGGCTAATATTTGAGAAAAAAATTCTAATCTATAAAAAAAATTATAAAAACCTGTTTAGTTTTAAAATATTTTCCTTACTTGTTCTAATTTTAAAAGTCTAAAACACAATTTTTTATCTTTTTAAATTTTTAAGTAAAAAATTATAGACGTCGTTATAAATAAATTACAGTTATTATATTTGGAAGAAAAAGTCACTTAATTTTCTTAAAGTTTATATAAAAACTCTTCAATAAAAAGTATAAAAAAACATAATAGCCAAAATCAAATTAATCATTAAATCAGCAGAAATTTACCCCTATAATAAAACTTGGTTATGAATTTTAAAGGGTCGCCAACTGTGCTTAGAAACCGATTTCAGGCAGATTTGGCTCTTAGTGCCAATTTATTTCTTAACAATTTTAAAATTTTATTTAAAAAAAATATATCAATTAATTTATGTTAAATAGAAGATTAAGTTTGTAGAAAGTAAAAAGACAAAAAAGGTGGACACTTGAGCGCTAAATATTTCTATTAAAGTAGGATGACACATTTTTGTATTTTTTTTGTTTTAATAAAAAAATGCTTAGCTTTTTGTTAATATCAAGATTTTAATTTAGATTTAGACGCGTTAATTGGATGAACTAAACAATGGACATGTACACAGAGGGCATAGAGTTAAGTCATCGCGAAATGCCGGTCGACTGTCCTGATGAATTCATACCAGAGATCAAGACAAGACCATCTTTGCCCAACTTGATAGCAAAACCACACAATAACAAGTCTAAGAAAAAATCGAAAAAAACACTCACCAAGTTGTCACTGTCTTCTAACGAGTCCTCCAAATCAAAAAATTCCTCAAAAAACTCGGACTTTTCCTTCAATAACATGAACACCACCAACATGCCACTCCTGTTCAATGACTCGGAGCATTTCCAAGATCGCCCGCCTTCTTACAAATCTCAAAATCTATATGAAAATGATCTGTTGTTTTTAAAAGGACATAATTCGGACAACTCTAATGGAAAAGTAAACGGCGCTTTCAGCTCAAATGACGAGGATCAAACAACCGATGACAAAATTAAATCATCTAATAGCACAATTAAGTCCAATGTGTCAAAATGTGATGATAAAGTGAATCTAAATGAGAATGATTTGAAAAATTTGCTCCTAACTTGTAATAACGACCGTGAATTGTTGACACAAATTTTGAATTCTAGAGAATTTTCTGACAAATTTAATGTCCGAAAAAGCCTCATGTCCAAAAGTCTAAAGGTATGGCCAAACTTTTCCTAAGTCTTTGATTAAAAATTATTGTAATTATTAGCTTTAAAAGTAAAATATTCTCCTATTTGAAAATTTTTAGTCCAATTTTCATAATTAATTTTTTTTTCATCTTTCGGATGCATTTTGTCCAAAAGTAAATAGACAAAATGAAATTTGTGAAGTTATAAATATATTAATAGTTAATAGTTTAAAAGTGGATTAATTAAAAATATTAGGCTAATTTTAAGAATCAAGCCTAGCTGTGGTAAATAGACCTGAATTAAACATTTTAAAACTGTTAAATAAAAAGTTCTTAGAATTTTAAATCTGTTCTTAAAACAAATGAATTAAAATTTTCTAATTAGTTATTTAAGCTTTGGCTTATTTTTGCCGGTCTAGTGTTAAAAATTTTATACTAGAGCCATTGCCAAAAAAATAATTATTGTTTTTGATTAAATTTCGTATATTAATTATAGCAAGCTTTAGTATAAATTCAAATGCATTAATTTAATATTATTTATATTAAATAGAAAATTAAACGATTTAAGAGCAAATATTTTTATAGTTTTAAGATAAAAGATAACGTGATGTCCAGTAACATTTCTCTTTAAAGTATTTTACCCGGAACTTGTGATTTAAATAATTTTCTCTTATAAATTGGAAAAAAAACATGTAATAGCTCTCTAAAGGAAACAATTTCAAATAGAAAATAAAATTTTGTTAATTTTTTGAGTGTTATTTTTACATGACTAAATTAAAGGTCAACTATTCGAAGTAAAAAACTATATCTGTAAATATTCCACTTTAATCAAAAAGTCATATTCTTTTCAGGAAAGATTAAAAATTAAACTTCTAAAAGCTTCAAAAAAATTTTTTTACAAAAAAACATTATTTTAAGGATATCTTGATTGGTAATGAAACAAGCATAGCTACCAAAGAAAAGATATACGAAAATGAAACAATATTAAGATCATTCGAGAATGGCCAAATGGTACAGCAATCAAATGAGCGGCTTTTTTTCTCAAGTACAGTTCAGATTGAAGGCGTCGTAAAAGAACACTTAAATAGTATGACCAAATCAACCAACTTGATTGGAAATGAAGCAACCAACTTGGTCAAAAAAACAAACGATTCTAAACTTTTACTTGATGATTTAATTCTGAATAAGAATTCCAATGATGAAGGCATAGAAAATGAAGGATCTTTGACTGATGAGGGAAAATATTTGGTAAAAAAGGCGCAATACTATTGCGTAGACAATCTGAAGCTAGTTAATATAGAAAAGTCTGATGAGTTGCCATTAGGGGCCACGATTAAAAATTTTGATGGTTCTATTATTATTAGTCGCATAGTAACTGGTGGTGCAGCTCATAAAAGCGGTCTTTTAAGAGAAAATGATGAAATTCTTGAAATAAATATGATTCCAGTTCGTGGAAAGACAATTAATGATGTCTGTGATATGCTGGTAATTTCTTTTTTATATTAATTGCAAGCAAATTTAAATGATCATGACAAAAAATATCAGTAGAGAGGAAAAATTTTGCATTAAGCCTACTTATGGTAAAATATTGTGAAAATATGCCTAAGAATTTAAAATTTAATGTATTTAAAATGATTATTAAAATTTCAACATAAACTCCAATTTGTGCTAATTATATTTATTTCAGTATGATTTGCAAGGAATGATTAGTTTTTTGATTATACCAAACATGAATTTAGAGCCAACTATTCAAGCACCAGTGGACCAGAACATTTATCAATCTCAAAAAGTCCTTCATATACGAGCTTTATTTACTTATTCGCCTCAAGAAGACTTGTACATACCTTGTCGAGAATTGGGTCTGTCATTTACCAAAGGTGATATTTTACATATTACCAATCAAGATGATGATAATTGGTGGCAGGCATACCGAGATGATGACAAGGATCAAGAAATCGCTGGTCTTATACCCTCGCAGTCCTTTCAAGAAAAAAGACTCTCTCAAATGCATGCCATTATTGGCGATAGTTTTATGACTAGAAAAAAAAGTAGGAAAATATTTATCAATTTTGAAGTAAATAATAGCTTAATTTGATAATTTAAGGAGAGAAAGGATTTTGTGTTAAAAATAACAGACGAAAGTTTTTATATGGTCTCGATGTCAAAAATGAAGAGATTTTTACCTATGAGGAAGTTTGTATGTACAAACCACCTTCGGATAGAAAAAGACCAATTGTTTTGATAGGGCCACATAATATCGGTCGACACGAACTGAGGAAACGCTTGATGCAAGCTAATCCATCGCTTTTTGAAGTAGCTGTTCCTCACACTACCAGAGCACAGCGTAAAGATGAAGTAGATGGCAAAGATTATCACTTTTTGCCAAGACATATATTCGAAGTAGATATAAAACAAGGTAGATTTATTGAACACGGTGAATATGAGAAAAATTTGTATGGAACAAGTCGTGACGCTATAAGAAAAGTTATTGAAAGCTCCAAGATATGCATTCTAAATTTATATCCCCAAGTATTTATTAAATTTTAGAATTTTGTCTTTTAATAAAATTAATTTTTGTCATATTTAGGCAGTGAAAAATTTAAGAAATTCTGATTTAATGCCTTATGTAATTTATATTGGTCCGCCAAATTTGATAAAATTAAAAGAATTAAAAATGAGTATGAATGAATCATTTAAGGACGGCGATTTGTTAGATATCATTGATCGCGGAAGAGAAATTGAAGAGCTCTATGGCCACTATTTTGATAAAATAATTCGAAATTGTGACATGGACAAAACTTATCAAGAACTTTACGACACTATAAATCATGTACAGAATACAGAAAATTGGATTCCTACTCGATGGTTGTCAAGTCTTTAGCCTTTTTTGTTTTGAAATGATCAAAATTTTTTGTACTGACCGATTTTGACTCGTTTTTTGATTTTATCGAATTTTTAAGAAATTTTTTTTTTATTTTTTTTATAATTTAATATCAAAAATAGATTATTTTTATTTTGAGGTAAAGTTAAAATCAATTTTTATGTTATAAATTCTTTAATTTTTTTATCAAATAGAATAAAAAAAATTTATATAATTAAATAATTTTTTTTAAAAAAAAGAGCATTTTTCAAGATTGGTATCAATGAGAATTCCCTTTTAGAAAAAAAAAACAAATCAACTAAAAATTTAACTTAAATAAATCATTACATAAGTTGTTCTATTTAAAAATAATAGGAATATTGTTTTTCTATAGCAAAATTTTGAAACAAAATCACAAATTTTTACAGATTCAGAAGCCGCAAAATTTCAAAAACAAAATTTAAATATAATCATGGAAATATTAGTTGTTTTTTAAAAACATTTTATATTCGAATCATCATAAAATAAAATATAGTTAATCATAATAAATACAATTCTAATTACGGTAAACCCTTGCAAATAATTGCCCCCCTACGATCCTTTTTTAGTTCCTGTTTAGTTCTAACTATTTTACTATGTTACTTTCTTGTAAATCATACTTAGATCTTTAAAAAATATTTAATTTGAAGAAAATTTATTATCATCTAAAGGTTTAAATTCTTCAATAAAGACACGATTTTTGGGGCACTTATTTGCAAGGTTTTACGGTAGGTGGGTTAAAGAAATGAAAATCTCAATAGTTAAAAATAATGATTAAGTATAATTCTCGTTTTATGTTACTTGGCTTGGAGCAATTTAGATGCAATTTCCGAAAATTTTACTAAATTTCTAATTCTTATATTTCCTGTTTTATTACTCATTATTAACTCTTAGCTTAATGCTAAATTTATTATAAATCAAATTGTAGAAATTTAACAATCAACGAAAAATTAATATATTAAGATTTAATTAATAAATTAAATATTCTTTATTATTGATTTAATTTTTGGTATTATTTTAAGGTTAAAAAAATTTTTCTAATCAATGTTATTTTTTATTTATTATTTCATCAATTTTTATTATATCGCACTAAGGTTAATTTATATAAAAAATATTATTAATAATTAAAATAAATCTAAAAATAAATTAATTTTGTTAATATTGGAAATATCTATCAATTTAAAAAACCCAAAGGATGTTATATTCTTCCTGAATTAAGAAAATTTGCTTTTATTTTTTTTAAATAATTAAAATATAGAAGATATGAATCTGGAAAAAATCTCATACCTTTTTTAGAAATTTAGAAAAATATTACTTTTTTAGAAATAGAAAATCATGACTCAGAATAAATATTTTTCTAATCTTAAAAAAATATCAATAAAAAAAAAAGTTTTGACAATAAGGGAAAATGGATTTTTTTATTCAGTTGATATAAATTTAAAAAACTCTAAATAGTCTAAAAACATTAAAAAAAATTTACACAACTTTATTATCGATTTAATTTATCCATCATAGAAACAATGTCGTCATCATCATCATCCTCTTCATCCATGTATCTATTCGATTTCGATTTTAGCTTCCGTTCGGCATAATCATCATATTTGCTATCTTTGAGAGAAAATTGGTTCATTATTTTACTCAGTCGATCGTCTTTGTGTCGACTAGAGCCATCAAATGAAACAGTTTTTGATGATCGATCATCAATTAAAGCATTGTTAATCTGAGTTTCATAAATACTAATTAAATTTTAAATTAAAAAAATATACATTCGAATTTCGAAATAAAATAAAAAAGCTTACAATTCTTCTTCTTCATTATTGAACAAATTAAGCTTAAAATCGTTGTTTTTTGATGTGTTTGAGCCAGACTTTCCAACTAGCCGACACAGCAGATCCAATTGAGCTCTTGATTTCGGGTCAGGAACATATTGTTCTAAATCAGAAACTATGTTAGCTCTTTGATAATTTGGTTCTGGTGCAAAAATTGTATCAACTGGTTTCTTAGAGGAATAAACATTCAAACCGAGTTTTGTAACTCGGTTACCTTTGCGTTCAAAAGAGCCATCTTTTAAAGCTGGCTCGTACCTTGAGCCAGGATTAAACTTAGATTCTTTAAAAACAGATTTTCTTTTCCCTTCATTTTCATAATATCTTTTTATTTCAATAATTATTGTTATATATTTATACAAATTTTATGGGCTCACATAATAGTTCCCGGAACGAAATCCTCACATGCGACAGGACCTTCACTTGGTAAAGCAAATGTTCCATTCCAGTTTTGAATCTTTTCTTTTAAAAATACAGATACTTTTATTCTCATATCTTGGAGACAATTTAAAATTGAGTATCTAATGGTTTGAAGTTCGAACTCGTCCATGTCAAAGTATGTTTTGATCAATCTTTTGTAGCATTTTTCAATCAAGTCCACACAATAGTCAGATTCAGGAACAAATTCAAGTATACTGTCCAGGTGGTTTAAGGTGACTAGGAGAAGTTCTCTGGGTTTAGAGACCAGAAGAGTTTGATATTTCACCGCCATTGTCATTAGATCAAACAGTTTGTCCATACTTGATTGGTTTAGTCGCATTATTGAAGCATGGGCCAATCTTTCAAATAAGACTCGGAATGCCGATCTGTGGCACATCTCTTGAGGACGGAATACTTCATCCAGAAATCTCTCACTAAACATATTAGAAATTATATCCTGCATTACTTTAAATTTTCCAAAAAAAAAATTAAAATTAAAAATTATGATTAAAAATTAGGATACTTTTTTGTCCCTTTTCATTTTGAATTTTCTGTGCATAGAGTCTTTGGTCAAGAACGTAAAGCATTTCGCCACCCAGATTTAGAAAAGCGATTGGCAAAGCTCTCATAGACATCTTAATAATCAAGCAAAATTGGTTTTTTGAAATTTTCTTTTACTGATATATTAAAAATGGCTTTCGAAAAAAAAATTTCTCGTTGCTATCGAGAATTCTTACATTTTGTAAATGAATAATTTTTATAATTTATTTTTTTAATTAGTGCTCAAACGTGATTTTAGATATGGTTGTCAGATTTGTTTAGATACAATTGTCTTACTTATTTGACAACAAGGATTAAATTCATATCCAAAACTAAACTTAATTTTTGAAATTTAACTTCAAGTATTATTTGGTCAAACATTTTGTTGGGAAATTCATAAATCAAAATTTTTAAAGCAAATAAAAAATTTCAAATTCTTTTTAAGTAAATTTTATTGGAATTAATTATACAAATATTATCTTAAATTTACTTATTTTGGTAACAATTAATTTAATTTCTAGTTTATTATTTTTAATTGTGTTCTTTCATTTTTGAAATTATTTTCTTGGTTTTTATTTTGATTTTAATACTCAATGAATTAAATTTTTTTAATCATTAACTAAAAGAAATGAATAACTTGGAAAAATTATTTATTTTCAAAAAAAGTTAATTTAATTTTATTTTTTTATGGTTTTGACGCTAAAATTTAAATCTTGAAAAGTAAAAGAAAATCCTTTTATTATCATTATTTTTCTATTAACCATAATGAGCCTTTAAATTCCGGATTTGAATTTATAAATAAAGTAAATGTAAAAGTACATAACTTAGTGATTTATTTTTAAGGCTTCTCAGGTGGTTACTTATTTAATGTTGTCTCGAAAACAATCAGCTGTTATTTATTGAGAAATTTAAGGATTCAAATAAAATGCTTATTTAATTAAATCCGAAAGATCTAAATGCTAGAAATTAAAGTTTAAAAGACTGGTTTTGAATCCATTGACAACTAAAATTCCTAGTAAGCTTGAAATTTAGCTATTTATACAAAAATATTGCTCCTATTTCAAATGTATAAATTAAAGTTTTTAAAATTCAAATTTTTGTTTGTATAAACCCCTATACTGGTTTTATTGAATTTTAACTAGTTGTTTGTACAATACCTCTAATAAGGGAAGCCAAATATGAAAGCTAACTTTTCAGGCTTAGAAAATATTTTCCTATCATCTAATGCCACTAATTGGAAAACAATTAAATGGTAAATATATTATTTGTGCTGTCTTGATTTAGTTTTAAAATATATAAAAAACCAAATAAATTTATTATTAAAATTAAAATAGGATAACAACTCGATTTAACTCCTGATTAAATCAAGCTTATTAGCAACTACCAAAAAAATATTTAAAAGGCAAATATTTATGAAAAGAATACCTGAATAACTATCAACTCTAAAGTTAAATTCAATTAAGCAAGATTTTTTGTTTAAAAATAAAAACTTGTAAGTAACTAGGAGTTACATGATCATTTTATATAACTAAAGCGAATTGGAGTTTTTAAAACGAATTCAAAGCAATTTGTTAATCTTCATTACTTTCTACTTAAAAGCTTTAATTAGAACTTTTTTCAGCTTTCAAGCTGAAATAACAAAATTGACATTGGTATCCATATAGAGCAAATTTATTATATATGGACACTTAAAAAATAGCCGTGGTCTAATTCAAAATCGATTAGTCAGAAAAAGTTTAATTATTTTAAAGCAATTATTATCAGGCATTCAGAAGTTGGGTTTTAAATTTCAGAAACAATTAAAAAATGCCAGCTTAAGCTTTAAGTTGAGTAGCTTAGCAACCTTTAAAAAACTTTTTTTCAATTTGATTGTTTCGTTTAAATTCAAACTAAATTTCAATTATGTTGCAATGGTATAACGACAACTAGTTTATTTCTGCTTTTTCATCAATAAACTTTAAATAAAAGCTTTTTAAATAAAAATAAATTTCCAATTAATATAACAATTTTCGTTTCTATTTGTTCCAAAAGCATTGGAATTTTGTTTATATATATTTTTTTAGTGATTCTAGCTTTTAATTTTTTAATATCCTGATATGATTTTTTTTTGAAAAAATTTAGACTGAATAAAATTTTTATTAGTTAAAAAAGATAATTAATAATGAGTGATACGGCTACTAAGCCTGAAGTCAATGGGCACACTCCGCACGAAAACAATGTAGCGGAGCCCCCATTGATCTCTTTAAACAAAGAAAAAACTGACACTATCAAGCCTCAAGTATCTTTAAATATTTGAGGATTTTAATTATCTAATATTATAATAAAACAGGTAAAAAAGACAACTGCTGGCGATCGAATGCAGGAGATGATGCGCCAGACCAAAGCTTTGAAGGATGAACGAAAGGGTCAAGTTGATGGTCGGCATGAATTTTTGTTCACAAGGGTAAAAATGATATTAAATTAAAAAGAATATATTAATTAAATATATTTTAGCTCGCTGACTCAATCGGAATTGATGTAGCATCTGTCGAAGATATGGTATTGATTGATGATAAAGTAAAATAATAGTCTATTCTTTATTAAATTAATAATTAAAAATTAAATTATTCTTTATTAAATTAATAATTAAAAATTAAATGAAAAGTTTGATCAGATAGAGAATTTTTTTGCTGTTGATGGACGCAAGATATTGATGTTTTTTTACCAAGAAGTTAAAGTAAAATAAATATATTGTGTGTATTCATTGGAAATAATAAGCTAACTTTTAAAGGAACAACCAATTCCTGGTAATAGAAATCAGCAGCCAGTTAGTAAGAAAAAATTGATTATTTCAACTGGTCAAGATGAAGCGCTAGCTGGCGTAGTGTACTATTTTCTTAGAGCATCAAACACCAAAGCCATATCTGTTTCCAATATTTCAAATGAAGTTAATTTTGGAGTGATTGACGCTTCTAATGGAAAGCTACTTGAGGCTGTTGAAAAAATGCTTGCATCAGTAATCCTACCTGCATTGTCCAATCTTGACGACTGGGGCTCACTTAAGTCTCGCAATAACCCTCATGTTCAATATTTTGTCGAAACTTTGGACCATTTTGTAACCAATATAAACGGACTCAAAAGTAACATGAGCAATCAGGTAAAATTGGTCTCAAGCGATCATGACGCCACATTAAACAGTTTGAATTCTGTTTCCGATTATCACAATATGTCAATGAATGGAGAATTTTTGATCCATTGTGAAGAATTATTGGATAATTGGTGCAAACAAATAGCCAAAGTTTTGATAGAAAGCGAACAAATAAGGAGAGAAGCAGACGATACTGGTCCGTATTCAGAGCTTGCTTATTGGAAGCAAAGAATGGCAAAATTTAACAATCTTTTAGAGCAAATCAAAAGCCAAAGAGTCAAAGCTGTAGTGGGAATACTCCAAGCAGCGAAATCAAAGTCTCTTGCCAAATGGAAAGAAATGGATGCCAAAATAACTGATGCTGCCAACGAGTCAAGAGACAATGTTAAATATTTGTACACTTTGGACAAATTTTTCAGTTCAATGACCAGAGCTACGCCAACCGCAATCAGCGAGTCGATTCCAAGCTTGATGAATGCGATTCGCATGATTCACAGCATATCCCAATATTACAACTCATCCGAAAGAATGACTTCTCTGTTTTTGAAGATCACAAACCAAATGATTAACACATGCAAAAAGTTTATCAAGGAAGGATATGGAAAATTGTGGGATATACCACGACAAGAGCTTATGTCACGCATTAGCGAGAGCAAAAAGTTGTTCCAAGATTATCAAAAAAATTTCCACAAAACTCGTGAAAAATTAAAATCCATGGAAAATGAACGCCAATGGGATTTTTCAGAAAATTACATTTTTGGAAAATTTGAAGCATTTTGCAAGCGTTTAGATAAAGTTGCTGATGTTATAACCACGATTGAAAATTTGTCATCGTTGAATACTGTCAAGCTTGAAGGTCTTGAACCTATCACGGTGAAATACAAAAGTATTGTAGAGAACATTAAAAAGAAGAGCTATGATGTCTTGGATCATAGAAAACCTGAATTTGAAAATGACTATAATGAATTCAGGAACCAAATTGATTTTTTGCAGCAACAACTTCAAAATTTTATAGATACATGGAGTAGAAGTGTTTATACTGTAAGATAACTAAAAATCAAATTAATTTTTTAATAAAAAATTAAAAATTTATTTCCTAGTCTGAGCAATCATTGGAATTTTTGGAAAAATTTCAAAAACTCGAAGGAGTTAAAGTCGACTATGGCTCACAGTATTCAAAACTTTTGCAAGAATACTCCAAAGAATTGGATACAATTAAAAAGCTATATGAAAAAAATAAACTTGATCCAACAGTTTCGCGCAATTTGCCACCAATTAGTGGTAAAATAGCTTGGGCTAGACAATTGTATGGCAGAATTACCAATCCGATAAGACTATTTACGAAAAAGTCCGAAATTTTGAAGACCGATGAAGGTAAACAAGTTGTCAGAAATTACAACAAAATGGCTCATGTCCTCCTTGAATATGAGGTAAATAAATAAATTTTGTATAAAATAATTTAATTTATTTTTCCTTTAAGACGGTCCACTACAGATCATGGTGCAAATCTATTGAGGTAATAATGTCCGGACTATATTCCAGTATTTTAGTTCGTGATCCAGAAAGTCAGGTACTAAGTCAAATAAAATTTTCTATTACGATTCAAAATAAAAATCTTTCAAGGAATTATTTATCAACTTTGATCCTCAAGTATCTGAATTGATAAAAGAGACTTCTTATATGAAAAAAATGGACCTTGAAATACCAGAAACAGCCAAGAATTTAATGTTAATGGAGTCCAAAATAGAAAATCATATCACTGGGTATAATTTTTTTTGTTATAAAAATTTTATTTGTTAAATAAAATTTAAATATTTTTTAAAAGAGTTAAAAATATTCTCGAACGATACAAAACACTTACAGAAAAAATTCCAAAAGATTTATTGCCTTTGATGAAACCATCTAAAGAAAGAGTTGAAACTGCTTTAAAACCAGGTCTGACATCAATTACTTGGGTCAGCACTAACATCGAAGAATGTAAAATAAATTTTTTTAAATCAATTAAACAATTAATATATTTGTTTGAAGATTTGAAAAATGTAAATGATGAATTGGAAGCATTCGAAATACTGAACAATCATGTTAAAGACATATTGGAATGTCGAGTTGAAACTGCTTTGCAAGAAATGTCACTTACGCTGCTTTGCGAAACACCAAATGACCCGTGTAGCATTGAAGAATTTGCCAAAATGGCCGATGAAACAGCCATCAAGGCTACGCAAAAACTAGCCAAGTGAATATTAACTTACAATTAATTTAAAATTATTTACCTAATATTGCCAATTTCAATATATAATGATATTTTATTTTCAGATACATTTTATTATGTGAATCAGCAGTAAATGAAATTTTGGACACTCTGATGAAAAGCTTAGATGAGACTGAGCGTAGTCAATTCTCCAACACCAATGACAATGAATACTATGAATGTAGCACAAAAAACGAGGGCAAAAACAGAGCCCAGCGTTGCCAAGAGTGTCTGTCTTGTTCATTCTTTAACTTTTTGACCCAATATACTCAAAAGAACAACGATGCCTTGATTCAATCAACAAAATTTACTCTCGATTCCATAAAGAAACGCCTCCAGCAAACAAATAAATATCTTGGTGGAGAAGTGATTAAGGAAAAAGTTAAAAATCCGCTATTTAGAGCGGATATAATTTTAGCAATACCAAACATTTCAGTAAAGCCAACATTGGAAGACATGCAGTCTCAACTTAACAAATCAGTTCAATCCATGCTTAAGTTGTCTCAAGATTTGCCAGAGTGGCATCACAGTCAAATGCTCAGAGAGCTGCAAATAAAAGAAATTGAAAAGCAAGCTGCCGATGAAGGAGAAGACCCGAAAGCTGCTGTATCGGCTAAAATGCCAAAACAATTACACAAAATAATAGCAGAACATAAAGATGTAAACAAACTGGTCATATCATTGAGCAGTGTAATGTCCTCATTCAAAGAAGAAGTTGCTAACATAATGAAAAATTTTACTGGATTTTCTGAATTATGGGAAAAAGAGCCGGAAGCGTTTGTCAAAGAATTTATGGCAACTAATCCCCTTATGGTAGATTTGGAAGCTAAATTCAGACACTATAAAATAATGCAAGCAGAAATTGAGGACTATCCGCAAAGCTATCAGGTCGGCTCAATAATTTATATCACTGACAACCTCAAGCGTTCACTATTACAAGAAATATCAAACTGGAAATTGGCTTATGGTAAAGCTATGAATGACAAAGCAGCTGCCGACATGAAAAACTTGCTGGATATGATCGATGAGGTGCATAAAAAGCTTTCAAGACCGTGCAAAGACTTGGATGATATCCGAGCCCACATGGCTGCTCTTAACCAGATAAAAGAAAAAGAAATTGAAATAGACAGAACCATAACTCCCATAGAGGAAACTTATATCATGCTAAATAAATACGAAATTACATTCAACGATGGTAATGCTGAAAAAGTGGATTCATTGTCTTATAGCTGGAAAACACTGAACGAAAAAGCCATTGAAGTGCAAGACCACTTGATCGATGTTCAGCCATCGTTCAAATCTGATTTGCTTAGCAAAGTGATCCAATTTAAAAAAGATGTTGACACATTTACCTCGGACTATACCGAGAAGGGTCCAATGGTTGAGGGAATACCACCTCGAGAGGCCTCAGACCGAATGACTATCTACATGGGAAGATTTGAGGAGCTTTGGCGCAAATTTGAAACCTATTCAGGCGGAGAAGACCTGTTTGGTATGGAGATAACAAGTTACCCAGATCTACAGCGAATCAAAAAGGAACTAAATCTGCTACAAAAGCTCTACGGCCTCTACAATCAAGTTATTGATACAATTAACAGTTATTATGATATACCATGGGTTGATGTAAACATAGAAAAAATAAATGCAGATTTGGTTGACTTTCAAAATCGTTGCCGAAAACTGCCCAAGGGTTTAAAGGAATACCAAGCTTTCAATGACCTTAAAAAAACAATTGATGACTTTAATGAAACTTGTCCTCTGTTAGAAATGATGGCAAATAAGTCTATGAAAGATCGACACTGGGGCAGAATAGCCACTTTGACAAATCATAAATTTGATATCGAATCAGATAACTTTTTGCTACGTGACATAATGTCTGCACCTTTGCTAAAATATAAAGAAGAAATTGAGGATATTTGTATTTCGGCAACTAAAGAAAAAGATATTGAAGCTAAATTAAAGCAGGTTGTTGCCGATTGGGGAAATCAGAACTTCCAATTTTCACAATTCAAGGCTCGTGGTGAATTGTTGCTTAAAGGAGATGTAACTGGCGAGATCATAACATTGATGGAAGACTCGTTGATGATACTGAGCTCGTTGATGAGCAATAGATACAATGCACCATTTAAGAAACAAATTCAAGAATGGGTACAAAAATTGACTTCAACTACTGAAATAATTGAAAACTGGATGATAGTTCAAAATTTGTGGATTTATCTTGAAGCTGTGTTTGTTGGCGGTGATATTGCCAAACAATTGCCACAAGAAGCTAAACGATTTAGCGGTATTGATAAATCGTGGCAAAAAATAATGCAAAAAGCTCATGAGACTACAAATGTAGTTACTTGCTGTGTAGGCGATGAGACCTTGAGTCAATTGTTACCACATTTGCTGGAACAATTGGAAGTTTGTCAAAAATCATTGACTGGTTATTTAGAAAAGAAACGACTTGTTTTCCCCAGATTTTTCTTTGTGTCCGATCCAGCATTGCTTGAAATTTTAGGTCAAGCCAGTGATTCTCATACTATTCAACAACATTTGCTCAGCATATTCGATAATACCAAATCAGTGAAGTTTGATGATAAAGTATATGACAAGATACTTGAGTGTATATCCCAAGAGGGAGAGATGATACCTTTGGTAGAACCTGTAATGGCGCAGGGTAATGTAGAGTCTTGGCTCGGAGAACTTCTTAAGTGCTCCAAATCGTCATTGCATAAGATTATCAGAGATGCATCGATTGCAATTCAGGACACATCATTCAATCTAATGGACTTTGAAAACAGCTTTCCAGCTCAAGTTGGTCTTCTCGGTATTCAAATGATTTGGACCAAAGAATCCGAAGAAGCACTTAATAATGCCAAGTTTGACAAGAAAATTATGCAAAATACCAACCAAAGATTTTTGGACATTCTTAATTCTTTAATTGCTATTACGACCACCAATTTAACCAAAATAGAAAGAATTAAATTTGAAACTTTGATTACCATTCATGTGCATCAGAAAGATATATTTGACGAATTGGTAAGAATTTATTTTTTAAAATAATAAATCTAAGCTAAGTTTAACAGTATTTAAAATCTTAAATTAAGGAGCCTAGGGTCCTTAACGCTGGTCATCATTGCTTTCGTCGGCCTCGCGGCTTCCATTGAAGAGTTCTATTTAGTATTTGCATTCTTTCCATTTAAAGTACTTTTCAAAGCCACTGGTTCTGACTTCGTTCTTCTATAATGTTTATGGTTTGATAATATATCAGGCCAGTATTTCCAAGAATCCTTCCCAAACTACTAGTATGGAAGATATTTAGACGTTTTCTATCCAGTTCAGACACCATCCAGCATTCATTTCCATATATCAGTGCTATTTTTACTACAATGTTGTATACCTTGATTTTTGTTTCCTTGTTGTAGAAGTTTGATTTCCACACTAGTTTGAGTCTGCCAAATATTTCTTTTGCTTTTGCAATTAATATATAGGAAAAAAAAAGAAGTTTTTAAACAATTTTATTATTTAATATATTTAGATTAAATTCAAATTTAGTTCTATTACATTTTTAATCTTCCAAACATCTTTTTTAAACTAAAATTAAATTTTATTTTTTTAATTATTATTTTCTTTAAATCAATTTTATTTTTTAAGTGTGAGAAACGTATTCGTTCAATACAAGACTTTGAATGGTTAAAGCAATGTCGATTTTATTTCGTAGAAGATACTGACATGTGCAAAATATCAATTACGGATGTTGATTTTAGTTACCAAAATGAATTTTTGGGTTGCACAGATCGTCTTGTAATAACACCATTAACAGATAGATGTTATATTACTTTGGCTCAGGCAATGCACATGTCTCTAGGTGGAGCCCCAGCTGGTCCAGCTGGTACTGGTAAAACAGAAACTACCAAAGATATGGGTCGTTGTCTCGGCAAATATGTGGTTGTTTTTAATTGCTCTGATCAAATGGATTACAGAGGTCTGGGACGTATTTACAAGGGTCTTGCTCAATCAGGCTCATGGGGTTGCTTTGATGAGTTCAATAGAATTGAACTGCCAGTTTTGTCTGTGGCTGCGCAACAAATTGATATAGTTCTCAGATGTAAAAAAGAGCGCAAGAAACAGTTCATTTTTACTGATGGAGACTTGGTAGACATGGACTCTGAATTTGGTATTTTCTTAACTATGAATCCAGGTTATGCTGGTCGTCAAGAATTGCCTGAAAATTTGAAAATAAACTTCAGAACTGTCGCTATGATGGTACCAGATCGCCAAATTATTATGAGAGTAAAACTTGCCAGTTGTGGTTTCATTCAGAATGTCAGATTAGCCAAGAAATTTTTTACTTTGTATAAATTGTGCGAAGAGCAGTTGACCAAACAAGTCCACTACGATTTTGGTCTTAGAAATATTCTTTCAGTTTTACGTACTTTGGGTCAATTTAAGAGAGAGAACCCACAAGATTCTGAAGAAATTATAGTGATGAGAATTTTGCGTGATATGAATTTGTCCAAATTGATAGATGAGGATGAACCATTATTCATGTCATTGATCAGTGATTTATTTCCAGGTATTACTTTGGACAAAAAAGGCTATCCAGAAATAGAAGCCGCTATTAGACTTCAAACAGACGCGTCACAATTAATTTACTGGCCTGCTTGGGTACTTAAACTTATTCAATTATATGAGACTCAAAGAGTTAGACATGGCATGATGACACTTGGACCATCGGGAGCTGGTAAAACAAAATGTATAAATACGCTAATGAAAGCTATGAGTGATTGTGGTGATCCACATCGTGAGATGAGAATGAACCCGAAAGCTATTACGGCTCCTCAAATGTTTGGCAGACTAGATGTGGCAACTAATGATTGGACTGATGGTATTTTCTCAACTCTGTGGCGAAAAACATTGAAAGTTAAAAAGGGCGAGCATATCTGGCTAGTTTTGGACGGACCTGTAGACGCTATTTGGATCGAAAACTTAAATTCTGTGCTTGATGATAACAAAACTTTGACACTTGCCAATGGAGATCGTATTCCCATGTCACCAAGCTGTAAAATTATATTCGAAGTGCACAATATTGATAATGCTTCTCCTGCTACTGTATCCAGAAATGGTATGGTTTTCATGTCTTCATCAGTAATGAATTGGGAACCGATCATCCAAGGCTGGCTCCTTAAGCGATCACCAATTGAACAGGAAGTTCTTCTTGGTCTTTACGAAAAATCTTTTCCAGACTCTTACACTTATATTATGAACAATTTGGATCCTAAAATGAATGTGAGCTAAATTTTTTTAGTTTTTGATATCTATTTTAACTTAATTTATATTAACTTAAGCTTTTGGAATGTATGTATGTTAGACAATCACTTGACATATTAGAAGGACTAATTAATACGGAAAAATTACCATCAGCAGCTCATTTAGCCCGTTTTTTTGTTTTTGCTCTTATGTGGTCTTTGGGTGCATTGCTTGAGCTTTATGATCGCAAAAAACTGGAGCAGTACTGGCAAGAAATGGGAATATTGGACTTGCCAAAGATAAAGGGTGAAGAAACCATTTTTGAATTTGTTCCCGATGAAAATGGTGAATGGGAACATTGGAATAATAGAGTTACAGATTATGTTTACCCGCCTGACTCAATTCCTGAATACTCGAGTATCTTGGTACCTAATGTAGACAATGTAAGAACCGACTTTTTACTAGAGATAATATCTAAACAAGAAAAAGCAGTTTTACTAATTGGTGAACAAGGCACAGCCAAAACTGTTATCATTAAAGGCTTTTGCTCCAAATACGACCCAGAGGCCCACTTATTCAAAAGCTTTAACTTTTCATCAGCCAGCACACCGCTTATGTTTCAGCGAACAATTGAAAGCTATGTAGACAAACGAGTTGGTTCTACATATGGACCACCGGGCGGTAAAAAAATGACCGTATTTATTGATGATATAAACATGCCAGTGATAAACGAATGGGGTGATCAAATCACTAATGAAATAACTCGTCAAATGATGGAAGCAAAAGGATTTTATAATTTAGAAAAACCTGGTGATTTTACTTCAATTGTAGATATTCAGCTAATGGCTGCCATGATACAACCAGGAGGTGGTAGAAACGATATTCCACAAAGACTAAAGAGACAATTTAACATCTTTAATTGTACATTGCCATCAAATACTTCCATAGACAAAATTTTCAGTACTATTGGTCTGGGATACTTTTGCACTGAGAGAGGCTTTAGTCAAGATGTAGTCGATGCTATTTCAAAATTGGTTCCAGCAACTAGAAAATTGTGGCAAAGAACAAAAATAAAAATGTTGCCCACGCCTGCTAAATTTCACTATATATTTAACTTAAGAGATTTGTCCCGTATTTGGCAAGGTATGCTGACAGTCACTGCCGCAGTTGCTGCTAAATCAACAGCTATAATAATGTCACTTTGGAAACATGAATGTTATAGAGTAATTGCCGATAGATTTATAAATCAAGAAGACAAGGACTGGTTTGAAAAAAGCTTAAAACAAACAGCTGATGAGGAATGTGGTTCATCGCTCAGCTCTCAAATGCAGCCAGAGCCGTATTTTGTTGACTTTTTACGAGAAGCACCTGAAGCAACTGGTGAGGAGGGAGAAGATGTTGATTTAGAAGCTCCAAAAGAATACGAGCCTATTGCTTCTTATGAAGCACTGGCTGAAAAACTAGTTACATTCCAGAACCAATACAATGAAGTTATTCGCGGTGGTAAAATGGATTTGGTATTTTTCAAAGATGCAATGACACATTTGGTGAAAGTATCGCGTATTATTCGCACACCAAGAGGTAACGCTCTGCTAGTCGGTGTCGGTGGTTCTGGAAAACAATCTATCACTCGACTAGCTTCTTTCATAGCAGGCTACGAAACTTTCCAAATAACTCTTACTCGTTCATATAATTCCCAAAATTTAATGGATGATTTGAAAATACTGTACAAAGCTGCCGGAGTTAAAGGCAAAGGTATTACTTTCCTATTCACAGATAATGAGATTAAAGATGAAGGCTTCTTGGAGTACATGAATAACGTGTTGGCAAGTGGTGAAGTGTCTAATTTGTTCGCCAGGGACGAAATTGACGAGATTAATAATGACCTCATTGGAATAATGAAAAAAGAATATCCAAGACGTCCACCCACAAATGAAAACTTATATGATTACTTTTTGACCAGAGTCAGAAACAATTTACATGTGTGCCTTTGTTTCTCGCCAGTTGGAGGCAAATTCAGAAGTCGCTCACTCAAATTTCCTGGTCTGATATCCGGATGCACAATGGACTGGTTTCAAAGATGGCCTAAGGATGCGTTGGTCGCTGTAAGCAAGCATTTTATAATGAACTTTGATATTGCATGCACCCCAGCTTCTAAAAATGAACTTGTCATTGCCATGGGAGAATTTCAAGACCAAGTAGCTGAGGCATGTACAGATTATTTTAATCGCTTTAGGCGACAGACCCATGTTACACCTAAATCTTATCTATCATTTTTGGCTGGCTACAAAAAAATTTATGCTGAGAAAAAGAGTGAAATTGGTGTTCTAGCTGATAGAATGAACAGTGGTCTTGCCAAATTAATTGATGCTACTCAATCTGTCAATGAATTGAGCAAAGTGTTGGCTGTAAAGGAGAAGGAATTAGCTGTTGCCAATGCTAAAGCCGAAGAAGTACTAAAATCTGTAACTGTTCAGCAACAGGCAGCTGAAAAAGTCAAATTACAAGTACAAAAAGTAAAAGATAAAGCTCAGCAAATTGTCGATCAAATTGCTGGTAATAAAGCAGTTGCAGAAGAGAAATTGGAAGCTGCTAGACCTGCGCTTGAAGAAGCCGCTGCTGCTTTGGACACAATTAAACCTGCGCATATAGCCACTGTAAGAAAATTGGCCAATCCACCTCATTTAATTACCAGAATTATGGACTGTGTAATGCTGTTGTTTCAAAAGAGGCTCGATCCTGTAGCAGTAGATCCTGGTAGACCTTGTCTTAAGCCATCTTGGAGCGAGTCTTTGAAATTAATGAGTAATAGTGGCTTCTTGCCTGGTTTACTTAATTTTCCAAAAGATACTATTAATGAAGAAACTGTTGAGCTAATGCAGCCATATTTCGAA
The DNA here is from genome assembly GCA_016802295.1 of Brachionus rotundiformis. NCBI lineage: Eukaryota > Metazoa > Rotifera > Eurotatoria > Ploima > Brachionidae > Brachionus > Brachionus rotundiformis. The sequence goes on from JAESIW010000137.1 coordinate 5,247,650, forward strand.
ACTTCGATGGAAGATTATAATTTGGAAACTGCTAAAAAAGTTTGTGGTGATGTTGCCGGTTTGTGCTCATGGACAATTGCAATGGCAACATTTTTCACCATTAATAAAGAAGTTTTGCCACTCAAGGCCAATTTAATAGTCCAAGAAGCAAGATTGGCAGCAGCCAATAAAGACTTGGCAACTGCTCAAGCTCAATTGGATGAAAAGGAGGCCGAGCTTCAGTTGGTGCAACGTGAATATGACAAAGCCATGGCTGAAAAGCAAGCTTTACTAGATGATGCAGAAGCGTGTAGGCGCAAAATGCAGAATGCGTCCACTTTGATTGACGGCTTGTCTGGTGAAAAGATTCGATGGACTGCCGCCAGCAAGTTATTCGAGTCTCAAATAAATCGATTAATTGGTGATGTTTTATTAGCCACTGGATTTTTGTCTTACAGTGGACCATTTAACCAAGAATTTAGAAATTTACTAATGAAAAATTGGCGATCAGAATGTTCGAAGAGAAAAATACCTTTCTCAGATGACTTGAATATCATTTCTATGTTGGTCGATAATGCTACAATTGGTGAATGGAATTTACAAGGTTTGCCAAACGATGAGCTTAGCATTCAAAATGGTCTTATAGTTACCAGTGCGTCCAGATTTCCACTGTTGATTGATCCTCAAGGTCAAGGCAAATCATGGGTCAAAAACAAGGAAAGCAAAAATGAACTTCAGGTTACAAGCTTAAACCATAAATACTTTAGACAACATTTAGAAGATTGTTTATCTTTGGGTCGACCGATGTTAATTGAAGATATTGGCGAAGAGCTTGATCCAGCATTAGACAATGTATTGGAGAAAAATTTCATTAAATCAGGAAGTACGCTGAAAGTTAAAGTAGGAGATAAAGAATGTGATGTTATGAATGGATTTAGACTGTATATAACCACAAAAATGGGAAATCCAGCCTATACGCCAGAGATTTCGGCCAAGACAACTATAATAGACTTTACAGTAACCATGAAAGGTCTTGAGGATCAACTGCTGGGTATTGTAATTGTTAAGGAAAAGAATGAGTTGGAAGCTGAAAGAGTGCGACTTTTAGAAGAAGTCACGGCTAACAAACGTAAAACAAAAGAGCTTGAGGACAATTTATTATACAGATTAACGTCAGTTCAGGGTTCACTGGTCGAAGATGAGTCACTAATTCAAGTATTACAAATAACTAAAGAAACAGCCAAGGAAGTAAGTGAAAAATTAACAATTGCTGCTGAGACTGAAATAAAAATAAACACAGCCAGAGAGGAATTTCGTCCTGTGGCTGGTCGTGGCAGTATTCTTTATTTTTTGATTGTTGAAATGAGCATGGTCAACATTATGTATCAAACATCCCTGAGACAATTTTTGGGTATATTTGACTTATCAATGACCAAAGCACCTAAAAATCCGATTACTGGCAAGCGTATTCAAAATATAATTGATACACTGACATTGGAGGTTTGGAAGTATACTGGTCGTGGATTGTATGAAAAAGATAAAATGTTGTATACTCTTTTAACTGCTTTGAAAATTGACCTCCAAAAAGGAAACATTAAGCCATCTGAATTTCAGGTAAATATTATATCAAAAAAAAACTAAAAATTTGATTATTAATTTATTTTTTTAGGTGTTGATAAAAGGCGGTGCAGCCTTGGACTTGAATTCTGTTGAGCCTAAAGCAAAAAAATGGATTACTGATATGACATGGTTAAATTTAGTCGAGTTGAGCAAATTGGCTCACTTTTCTCAAATATTAAGACAGATATCTAACAATGACAAGCCTTGGAAGAATTGGTTCGACTCAGATGCACCAGAAGAAGAGCAATTTCCTGAAGGATACTCGAATGTGTTAGATACATTCAAAAAATTGCTTCTAGTACGCAGTTTTGTGCCAGATCGAACTTTACCAATGGCTAAAAAATACATCGCCGAATCATTAGGTCAAACTTATGCCGAGGGTATAATCCTAAATTTGGAAGGCATGTGGCAAGAAAGTGAAAAGCGAACTCCTCTAATTTGCTTCTTATCGATGGGCTCGGATCCAACTGATAATATAATTAATTTAGCTAAGAAAAATAATCTAGCTTGTGGTGCTATATCCATGGGCCAAGGGCAAGAAGTACATGCAAGGCGACTTTTACAACAAAGAATGCAAGAAGGTGGATGGATTTTGTTACAAAACTGTCATTTAGGTCTTGGATTTTTGGAAGAATTACTTGACACCATACAAACGACTGACCCGGTCGATGACTCATTCAGATGCTGGGTAACAACAGAACCTCATCCAAAATTTTCTATCAATCTTTTGCAATCATCAATTAAATTCACTAATGAACCACCGCAGGGCGTTAAGGCCGGCCTTAAAAGAACTTACGCCACTTTAACCCAAGATACACTTGATATTAGCAATCTATCATACTGGAAACCATTGTTATATTGTGTTGGCTTTTTGCATACAACTGTCCAAGAGCGTAGAAAGTTCGGTCCACTTGGCTGGAATATTCCATACGAGTTTAATCAATCTGACTTTTCAGCTACGGTCCAATTTATCCAAAATCATTTGGACGAATTGGATCCTAGACGCGGTATTTCGTGGCAAACTGTTAGATACATGATTGGTGAAGTTCAATATGGTGGAAGAGTGACTGATGATTATGATAAGCGATTGCTCAATACTTATGCAAAACAATGGTTTGGTGATAATATGTTCAATGACAAATTTGAATTTGCCAAAGGTTACAAAATACCCAAATGTAAACTATTAGCTGAATTTAGATCTGCGATAGAAACTCTACCACTAAATGATTCACCAGAAGCATTTGGTCTGCATTCAAATGCTGATATTACTTATCAAACAAATACAGCTGATGAAATCTTGTCTACAATTGTAAGCATTCAGCCAAAAGATTCTGGCGGTGGCGGTGGAGAAACAAGAGAATCGGTTGTGTACAAATTATGCGACGACATGTTGGATAAATTGCCAGAAGATTATATTCCGCATGAAGTTAAAGCTGCTCTACAAAAGATGGATCCATTACAACCAATGAACATTTTCCTTAAACAAGAAGTAGACAGAATGCAGAAAGTGTTGTCGACTGTCAGATCTACACTAAAGGATCTCAAACTAGCTATTGATGGTACCATAATTATGAACGAAAATTTAAGAGATGCATTAGATAATATGTATGATGCCAGGGTACCTGCTTTTTGGAAAAAGTAATTATTTTTATCAAATTATTCTATTTAATTAAAAGATGATTTTTTTAAGGATTTCATGGGAGTCGGCAACTTTAGGTTTTTGGTTCACAGACTTATTAGATCGAAATACTCAATTTAGCACATGGCTATTTCAAGGAAAGCCTAATGTGTTCTGGATGACCGGCTTTTTCAATCCTCAAGTAAAATAAAAAATAATTTATAAATTTAATTTATTAATTGATTACATTATTTAGGGTTTCTTGACTGCAATGAAACAGAAGATTACAAGAGACAAAAAATGGTCACTAGATGCTGTTTTCTTGCACAATGAAGTAACTTCAAAAATGAAAGAAGACATTACTTTGCCACCTTCAGAAGGTGTTTATATACACGGTCTTTATCTGGATGGAGCTAGTTGGGATCGTCGAATGTCTCGATTGGCAGAACCGGCGCCCAAAGTTCTATTCACTTCGCTTCCAGTTGTGTGGGTATATGCGATTAATGAGCCTAAAGATTTGAAGGCATTCTATGTGTGCCCTGTATACAAGAAACCAAAACGAACTGATCTGACTTACATTTTCCCATTATTGTTACATGCTGGAAAACAAGATCCTGATCATTGGATTCTCAGAGGTGTTGCTTTATTGTGTGATATTAAATAAATTCTTTATTTTTATTTTTTGCTAAATTGTTTAAAAATTAAAAAAACTTGTACTAATAAAATTTAAAGTAAATATTTATTTGAATAATTAAAAGTTTTAATTTTTCAATTTTGAACATGTATAAAAAATCCAATATTTAGATGAATTTAAATCGAAGTTTAAATTTAAAAAAATCAATTCAATTCAATCAACCGTTATTTATCTCTTTTAATACTTTGATAAAATTAAATCCTTTAATTAAATATCAAGCTAAAAGATTCATATGAAATTCATATATTTTAGGTCTGACAGGTTATGTGACCAGACTTACATCTTCTAACTGATCACAAGTAAAAATATCCTAATCACCAAAATTTATAACGGAATATAATTATTACCTGTGTTTACTTAATGCAAAAAAAAAACAAAAATACTGAATTTGGAACAAAATTTTTTATTGATTACTTTTTTTTGGAAAAATATAGTACTAATTATCTAAATAGATCAAAAAAATAAAAATAAAAACCAAATATTTTTTAGGAACAAATAAATTTATTTATTGTGTTGGACTGGTATACCACGTTTTTTCCATATTACTTCTTTAGTGTGTTCCAATTCAAGGACCGAAAACTACAGAAAAGAAAATAACTATTACCTTTTCATCTTATTTTTTTTAATTTTATATAATTTTACATTTAATTCCCAGACAAGCATATTAGATTTTTTTCATTTAAACTATAACTAAATTCGATTTTAATAAAATTAAAACCTTTTTTATCATACTGGTCACAAAGATTTTTTTTGGTCACAGGTAGGTAGGTCATGGCTTGGTCACATAACCGGTCATACTCAATATCATACTGTAGCAAATATTAAAAGTATTCAAGGAAAAAAAGCAATTAACTGATATCTTGATAAAACAAATGAAAAATTGTTATTTTTTAATTGAAAAATTTAATTTAAGATTATATTTTCGAATATTATTTTACAAATTTTGACAAAATAAAAAAAATAACAAAATTGTAATATGATACCTAAAGACAATGATAAGAATTTAACTTAAATTATATTTTATCATCAAAATAAAAAGTTTTCGTATTGTAACGTTTCTTTTGATTCAAAAAAAATTAATTATTTAAACGTAGACTAAAATATCTTTAATTCAAAATAATTTTATCATTTTAAATTTTAATAATGGATGACAATGATATATTCGATGATGAGGAATTTATCGAGAGTTTGTCACTTTCGGATGACATTCAGAAAGCGATTGCGTCAATAATGCCAAGCGAAGATCCTTTGGATAATCCTGACTTTGATCTAGTCGAATATATAAATGAACTCTTTCCAAATGAACAATCATTGTCCAATATAGATGAAGTAATTAAGAATAACAGAATAAAAATAAAGTAAAAATAAAAATCAATAAATTTGTTTCTTTTTAAATGTTAAAACTAGAAAAATTGATACCGAAATTAAATCAATTATCCATAATCAAAGTGATTCGGCTCATACTGGAACAGCATCTTTGGAAGATTCTCAAAAAGCTATCATACATTTATTTTCCCAAATCAAAGACATTAAATCTAAAGCTGAGAAATCTGAGGAAATGGTCATACTCTTAAATTATAATAAAATTTTTATTTGATCAGATTTTTATTTTTGATAATTAAAGGTCAAAGAAATAACCCGAGATATTAAGCAATTAGATGTTGCTAAAAAAAATATTTCTTATTCTATAACCACTTTAAATCATTTGTATATTTTGTTAGAAGGCGTCGAGGATCTTGAGTAATTTATTTGAAAATTCTAATAGTTGTTTTGAATATATTTTTGAAGAGAACTCATGCTGGCAAACAAGACTAGTCAAATGGGAGAAATGGGTATTATTTTGGAACGGGTGGTCAATGTTATAGACCATTTTGAATCATATAATCATATTGAACAAATAGCTAGTCTGGCAGACCGAGTTAAGAAAATAAAATCCGAGCTATCTGTAAAAGTAAAAGCTGAATTTGAAGAAATGTTTTCCAATCCGTTTCAAGTATCGTAGACAAATTGAAGTAAACAAAAAATTTAAATTTTTTTAAAGCTAAATCCTCAAAATGGACAAGGTGTTTGCAAATGCTTGGATGTATTGGAACCAAAGATAAAAAATGAACTAATTAAATGGTTTTTAAAAAAAGAGCTTAGTGAATATCTAGTTTTATTTGAAGAAAATCAAGAAGTTTTTTATATATGTATATTTTTTAATTTTGATTAAATAATTAATTAAAATAGAATTCATGGTTGGATAAAATTGATCGCAGATTTTCTTGGATAAAGAAAACTCTTGCCGAATTTGAGGAAAAGTTTAACAAAATATTTCCATATTCTTGGGATATGAGTGAGAGATTAGCTGTTGATTTCTGTGAAATAACAAAGTATCTAAAACTGAGTGGTTTTTTTTTATCTAAAATTTAAAAATTAAAAGACGTGAGCTAACTATGATAATGAATAAACGTAAGATAGAAATAGATAATAAACTTCTTACGTTTGCTATTCAACGAACGATTGCATTTGAGCAATTGTTGACCAAAAATTTCATTGGAAGAACAGTAGCCAAGCCACCTAATCTTCAAATTGAAAATGAGACAAGTGAATGGAAACCATTTTTGGGAATGATTAGCCAATGTTTTGATTCTCAATTTGATATATTTTTAAATTATACTGATGTGTAAGTAAATCAAACAAATAGTTTGTCCAATTCTAGTTTTAATATTACAGAACATTGTCTGATTTGGTCACAAAATTTGTTGAAGATGTTAAAACAAATGGATTTCCCAAGTTAAATGGTCAAGATTCTAATAATTTACATAATAGTGCAGCAGATTTGTTTATTTTTTACAAAAACTGTATTTCCCAATGCCTACAGCTATTTACAAATAATATTCTTTTGTGCAAATTGACAATTACGTTTCAAAAGTATCTGAAAGAATATTCCAATCGCGTTCTAAATTCCAGTTTGCCAAAGTAATCTTTATTTTCAGAATAATCATTTTTGAAAATTTAACTGAGTTTAACTTAAAAATGAGTGGAATTTTAAATTTAAAAACAATTAAAAATTTACTTTTAAATAATTAAGGGATTTATTGAAAATAAACAAAGCTGATTTGTATAAAAAAATAGTTATCATTTACTTTATGTATGCTTTTGTATTATTTGGCATATTATCAATAATTAAAGTATTCGAGTAATAGCTCTTTGATTAAAACATATGTCAGGTTTAACTATTTTTTATAAATTAAGATAGTCTTCTAAAGAAATTTATTTTTTAACTTTTATCGTAAGAAATAAAATAAAGAGTGCTCAACATTTTTTTGTTTATTTTAGATTGATTATTTATTTTGGTATAAAAACTATTCTTAGTTTCAATTTAAAAAGTATTTATATAATTTTTTAAATTTCACGTCTTTTAAATGTTATACAATTTTAGTAATTCATTCAAGCTACAAAATCTTCTCTACCTTATCATACTTTTGTTGTTTTATCTTATGCGCTTCTCGAGGAGCCTAGGGTCTCAACTTTTGATTTCCACTCAAGTCAATATTTCGCCTTTTCCCTTGATTTTTACCATGAAACTTCCATTTTCGTGATTGTTGATCTAAATGTTGTTGCTGGTCGTCCTACCTTTCGCCATCATTCTGTCTGCTATTCGCTATCCTTCCATTATTGGTACTTTTCCAAGCAAAAAAAAGCTTTATGCATTGGCTAATTGGTTCTGACTTCGTTTTTTTATAAAGTTCATCGTTTGGCATCATCTCAGGCCAGTGGTTACAAAGTATTTTCGTTAAATTTCTAGGGTGAAAGGCAGTTTTATCAGACTCAGCATTCACTTTCATGCATTTCATGTTATACAGCTAAGTTTTGTTTTCTTAATGTAGCTGGTTGACTTCTATACTGGTCGTAGTTTTCATTTGGCCAAGATCATTCGCAAAGTCCAAGTCTTTAGCTTTGCTGTTAATCCCCGCGGTAAATTTCTCGTAGAAAATTTTCTGATGCATTTTGTCGATAGTCGACTTTCAACATTTTGTCAGGACCCTTTCCTGTTCTTATGAGTCTTCGCCACTGCCTCTATTTCTTGGTTGTTTGGCACTCTGGTGTTCATACAATTATGCTCATAAATTAATTAGTTACATTTGCTTAACAATATAAGCAAAAATTTTGAACAAAACCTTCTAAAAATTTTTTTCCTTTTTTTCTTTTTTTTAATTAATCTAAATTTTGTAAAATTAAATTTGCTAACAAGAGGGCTAAAAAGAAGCTATGCCATTCGTAGAAGTCCTTTTCCTAAATTATCTTTAAAAAAAATAAAAATAATTAGTCATATTATAAGAAATACATTATATAATTTGAAAAATTAGTTCCGATTTGATTTAATTTTAGCTGATTCAATTAAAAAATGTACCCTTAGAAAAATGCTAAAGTTAATAGTTTTTAATTCGATTAATTATATTGTAAAACATGCCAAAAATTTAATGAAATAAATTGATAAATAAAGTTATTATCAATTATTAATTTTATCTAAGAATTGATGAATAATTTAATAAATTTGCGTTATATAGAGTCAGCAGCGGTGCACTTTCTTCATACTCAACTATAAGTGGTGCAGCATCCAGCTTGATACAAAATTTCCAAATTCAGAATATGCTTAAAGAGAATCAAACATCGAGCATTGCAAACGCGCTCTCATTAGAATCTAAAAAATTGAATGAATCGGAGATTACCAAAATATGCAGTATTCTATGTACAGCCGAATATTGTTTGGAAACTATTCAACAATTAGAAGATAAATTAAAAGAAAAGGTATCTGTATCAACATTGCATGGCATAACCATTAACTTGGAACCTAAACAAATTGAATTAAACACAAAAAATATAAATTTTAGCATAGAAAAAGATATTTTTTCCACAGTTATATCGAATTCAATTCAATTGTTGGTTCAAGATTTGGAAAATTCATGCGAGCCCGCATTAATGGCTATGTCAAAAATTTCTTGGCAAACTTATTCAACAGTCGGTGACCAAAGCAGCTATATAACTGCGATAATTGGACATTTGAAAAATTTTATTCCTCCAGTCAGGGACAATTTGGTCAATTCGAGAAAGTATTTTACTCAATTTTGCTCTAAATTTGCCAATAATCTGATGCATAAATACATCAACAACATTTTTAAATGTAAATTAATTTCCCAAGCTGGAATCGAACAGCTTTTATTGGATACTCATTCGCTAAAAACAGCACTCTTGGAAATGCCAACTTTTAATTTAGGTGTAGCGCGTAAAGCAGCGTCTACATACACAAAAATTGTACTCAAAGAGATGGGCCGTGCCGAGATGATTCTGAAATCGGTGATGACTCCTGGCGAACCAATGGTGGCTTTTGTGGAAAATTATATTAGACTAGTTGCGGATAACGACGCAGAAACTTTCAGATCAGTAGTAGAAATGAAGGGTTACAAAAAAAATGATTTGGCTCTTTATATTGAAATTTTTAAATCAAAAGTTGCCAAATCGATCAATCCATCTTAAACATTTTAATGGAATATTTTTAGGCGAAAATTTCATATTTTAAAAAATAAATTTATTTAAAAAAGCAATTTTTTAAAAATTTCATGAATGTTTTAAATTAAAAATTTCCTTTCTTAAATAAAAATAGTTTAAAATAAATAAATTTATTTTAAAATTCCAAGTAAATTTATCATTAAAACAAAATTTATTCTCCTTGATTTCTTTTGATGAGGTTTTAAACTAATAACACAACCAAATTACTATTTGATTAAAAATTGCCAATAAATGATGTGAATAAATATATATATTTTTTTACCTATATTTAAATTTAATATCACTTATTAGATCATTTTAAAATTAGATATTTTAGTTAATTTCTATTAAAAAGATCAGTTCTAAAACGAGAATAAAAATATAACTCGTTTATAATTTTATTACGTTTTATCAATTTATTCATTTATCAAGCGTCGAAAAATAAACTGACAAAATACATTGATTTCTAATCAAATAATTGGAAATTTATTTGATAAATTAATAAAAAAAATTTAATTTAACGAAAAAATTATAATTATATGATTAAAAATTTTTCAAATTTTTAGTCTAAGTGTTGAAAAATGCTATTAAAATTGAATTTTTTTACATTATTTGATTTTAATTTGGCTACATTTAACATTTGGTTCATTTTAAAAATAGTAGCAAACTATTATCTATTATTTTTAAAAAAATTGTTATATTTTAGTGTTTATTTAATTTGATGTATAAACGTATTTAAATTTAAATTAAACAAACATAAGTATGCGTCATCTTCTAACCTAAAAATTTGAATAGTTTTTTTTACATATTTTTCTCGATTAGAATTTTATTTTTAAAAATCAATTATTAATAAAATCCCTTCTTACATTAAATTTCCAAATTTCCTAATTTTATTTTATTAAAAAAATTTTTTTGAGCTTTTTATTAGGAATTAAATTTTTTTCGAGTTGGAGATATATTTACTGGATTTTTTGTTATCACTATTTGAAAAGTTGATTTTACTCGATGGACAATTTAATTCAAAAGTTTTGGAATTAAAAATATTATTAGGTTTTGTCAATTGTTTGATTTTAGTTCCCAAAAATATATTTTTTTTAGAATTATTAGAGATTTCTCCAGATCTGTTTAAGTCGATAAAATTATTCATTCGGTCAAAATTTGAAAAATTATCTGATGAATTATTTTTTGTATAATTTCCAATTTTTTCCTTGCATCTTTTTATAATTGTTTTGTTCTCTAGTTCTTCATTTTGTTTTGTGGTTAACCATAAAATGCATGAGAAAATAAAAGTAAAACTGGTCAATATTCCAATCACATATAAAATTGGCCCTTTATCATCATCATCTTCATTTAACTTCTCGTATGTAATATTTTTAGGTATTTGATTATTAGACATAAAAGAAAAACAACTTAAAATAGAAAAATAAGGAACAATAAAGTACGAATTTGAATTTCTGCTGCATGCTAACAAATGTGTCTGATTGTGGCCATGATAAACAAAGTCTTTTTTGAATTTGTTGAAACCGATTCTAGTAATATTGAATGGCTTATTTATTGAATATAGAGTAATAAAACATTTTTTTTTTTGATACATTTTATTTTCATAAAAATATTTTTCATGAAAAACGCGATTTATACTTGGTTAAATTGACGTAATTAAATAAAATAAAATTTTTAAATTATCTTGTTTAGTTTTGTTTGTTTGTAAGAATGTTTATTTTATTAGAATTTCTTAATATAAAGGTAAATTTATTGAAAGTAAATGATTTGCTTTTCAGAAAAAATGTCTTTATAAATTTAAACTTGCATTAAAAATCATGAAAATTCTATCCAGACGTTTATTTATTTGATTTATGTTTATAAAAATGCTTTAAAAAATTTACCGTATTTCTTTGGTATAGAATTTGGGGATTAATACCACAATTCACATAGACTTTTTGTTCCAAATTTTTGTTTTTTAATATTTAATGATTGTAAATATATTTGATTTAAAGTTTTGAATCAAAATAAATTGTGAGCATTTAAATAATTTTCATTGACAAATTTTAAATTAAGTTCATCATATCCTGAATGTATTTCTTTAATGAAATAAACGTTGAGACATGAACTTCACATGCTACTTGGGTTAATTAGGGTATATTTTATAAACTTTTTATTTAAGTTAATTATTATGATTGAGAAATTTTTTAAGAAAAGCTAAATAAAATCTTTAAGAATCTTTTATTAAAAAAGTTTGCTTCAATTTTTACCTTGAATGCTTTAAGAGAACTGCATAATTTTTAGATCAAATTTATTAACAAATTTAATTAAATTTTTTGAAATAAATTAAAGTCAGTACTCGATGAATTCTTGACTTGATTAACTTTTCAATTTTTACTATTGATTTCCTATACAATTAAAAGCCATAATGCAATAATCACGTTTTAAGATCATTTATGTACCCAAGGTTTTGTTATTTTTAAAAAATTTATGTTACATCATTGATAATTTATATTTGACAATCGTTGAATTTTATCTTCTCAATCCTTTAATTGACGGAAATAAATAACAATTAATATCTCAAAAATAAAATTAAGCTATTGAATAAATTTGAATATTATTATCTATTTAGATCTAAAAGATTCAAATTGACGCCAGATAATTTCAAATACTAAAATTCTTTCTGTTGCCTCTAATCAATTCGGAGACCAACAATGATTTTTATAGATCTCTCATTTTTATTTTAGTTTTACTTTTTTAATTTTGTGCAACCATATTAATTAAGAAATCCGAGTAATTTTCATTAAAAAGAGATTTTTTCGTAAAAAAGCTGACTTAAGATTTATTTCCGATTTTATAATATATGATTTTTAATTAAAGTAAATATTGAGAATAATAATGAAACAATCTATTTTGATCTTTACTTGGCTCTTGCATTAATTTTTATTCAACAATCATGATAAACAAATAAATACTAAATTAGAATTTAAGTGAAATGATTCTAGCTGAATAGAACAAATGAGCTTAAAATGTCATCCAACTAAGAAATAATTTATTTGAGCTCCGCGGGCTTATACCATAAACTGATAATTCTAAAATATTTCTTTTTTATTTTTAAATGACTTATTTTTGTTAATAAACAACTCAAAAATTAATTGAACTTCCCGAATATTGGCAAAAAAGTTAATTTGCAGCTAGAAAGCTTGGCTGAATTTATTATCAAAAGTTAATGATAAAAAAGTTGAAAAAAAATATTTTATATTTTTTTATTTTTATTATCTTGAAAAACATAATAAAAAAAGTTGTCAAAGTGGAGATTTCACAATTTAAAAATGTGAAAAACCTGATATGAGAAAAAAAATCTGAGTCGGCAAGAAAATTATCTAAAAGTAAAAGCCCCTTTACAAAAAATTGAATAAAGCCTATTCGTTGAACGTATGACAAAAAAGCTTATCAGTTCTTTAAGTGTTCGTATATAAAGGCAAATCTATTAAGATTAAATTAAGTAAAAACTAAATTAAGATTTTTAAAGCGATAAAACAGAGCTTGTAAAGGTTATGAATTTCAAATTGTTCAGAATTTACAAAAAACGCTTAGACACAACTCTTTAGGTTATTATATAAGTATTTATCGGATTGTATCAATTTTCAAGATTTTTAAATTTATATTAAACAAGATTTATTGATAATAATTTGCCACTTTTAACTTATTTTTAATCCATTTAAAGGATTTAGCTGATCCTAGACTGGATTCCGTATTTAATTTATATTTAATAAGGGCTCTTGTTTTTTTTCATTTAGACGAAACATATTAAAATAATTGAAAGAATAGTATGTGCTAATAAAACGTGTTTATTCAATCTTTATTAAAAAATGAAACAGTTTAATTTAGAAATTTGTTGCCATTGTTAGTTCCTCGTATTATTCGAGATATTAAATAATAATTTCACATTTTTGAAAATGACTCTATTGAATTTGTTTCATACCTGTGTAACAAAACTATGCGTACTTGTTTATATTCAGTTTATTCATAGAAAATCCTCAATGATTTGATTAATAGACTTTATCCACGTTTTTTTAACACTAGACTTAAGGGGACCACTGTTAGAAACACATCTTGATCGACTTGAATCCTGAAATCAATAGTTTCAACTACTAATCTAATTATGCACAATCAAAAGGAGTAGAATATTTTTCCAATAAGGGAAACAAAATAAAAATTAATTTAAATATTATTCATATAATTCACGTTTACATAAAATGTGTAAATTGTCGTTTATTGGAATGATTGTGATTTTAGATTAAGGAAAGCAATTGTTTTTGGAAGAAAAATATAAAAAGTATTCTTTATGCATGAAATGTGTGCAAGAGATATAAATACCGGGATCAATTAAGTGAATAAGTTTTGTCAAGGCACGGATCACTAATTTAAATTTTTTTTCTTAATAAACTGTTATTCGATAATTTTTTAATTATCCTTGGGAACATTAAGTAATGAAACGTGATTTGCTTTTTAGTAAGAAAAGGGCTTAAAAATAATAGTATATAAGATTTAGCTATATACATATTTTTCTCTATATATTATTTTATTTTTGTTTATATTCTAGAATAGTTTAAAAATTTAAATTTACCTGAACTTGATTTCAAGAATAGAATTTAATTCGATTAATTTTTTTTAATTTAACTGGTTTTTGTTTAATACTGGAAAGATTCAAATAAACTTCATGTTGCTTTAGCTTGGTACCTGAATTTTATTTTATTTTTTTTTTTGATCCTGACTTAAAGTCATCAAAAAACTTGTTTTTTTATTTTTTTATTATTTAAATAGCTAAGGTGTGTTTATCTTAGATTAAGTTTTTTTTCCGACTTCAATAAACCGAACAAGATTGATACATTGGTTCTTTTTTTAGTTTAAATTCTAATGTTTTACAAATAAAGTTAATTAATTTCAAAACAATTTAAGTTTATATATTTTTTTTTCAAAAGTTAATTGCTTTTAAGAGAGTCTATTTTTAAAATAAAGAGTAAAATTTTTATTTTTAAATTGTCCGTATGTTCTGTTAACTTTTAAATTTTAGAGTCTGAGGATGTGGGCGATGCCGCGTGGACTCGAATATTTTAAGTCTTAAACAAACAGGAAATTTCGTAACTAAGACTAAATTAATTTTTAAACAAAAAATAAAAAAATTAAAACCCAAAGAGTAAAAAAGCAATATTTTCAAAATTAAAGAATAGGAATTATTGATCGATTCAGTTTGATTTAAAAAAAAAAAAAGAGAAAAAGTTCCAAATAAAATACGAAATTTTTCAAGCTTTATTAATTGAATTCTAGAAACGAATACCTTGGTAACTGAATTTGTGATTGAGCATGGAAAAATCAAGTTTTACGTAATGCTGGATTTTGATTGAATCAATTATTAAAGTAATGTAAGAGAGTTTTTCTATTTTTTTTCGATTAACCCAAAAGACTAAATTAAAATCAAATTCAAGTCTCGTAACGAATCATTTAGAGCTTTAGATTCAATAGATTGAAAGATAATTCCAATAAGAAACAAAAAAGATAAACTTTGTTTTATATCGATATGAATCTAGCTACAATTCAATTGAATCTAATTATATTATAAAAGGCTCAAATCAATGGTGTATTCAGCAGCATTAGGGTCTCAGTGTCGAATACACAATAGGATAAAATCAGGGATTCAATTTAAATTTTGATTAGGTTGCCTTAACTGCGAGTGATTTTTGTTAAGGCTATAGGCAAAATTTAGGAAGAATAAAAGGTAAATAACGGAAATTCGATCCAAAAAAATTTACTTTTTTACAAATTGAATTTTTATCGATTGAATAATTTAATTTTAATTTTTTTTCAAGTTTACCAATTTAAAAGATCAAATGACTGTTTAGATTTTCGATGTTAAACTAATTGCTATTTTTCTTGTAAGCTAATAGTCTTAAATCTAAATTTGTCATCCGATCCGAACCATGCAACTATTCCTTGTTGTTACTTTTAATATTCTTTAGTCAAATGTTTTCCTATTTGATTTCATTTGTGTTCGTAATTCTATTCCTGAATTGAAATTAAGACTAGCAGCGACAAATAAACTTGTTAAAAATTTTCAGAGATCATTTCATAAATTTTAAATGATGCTTTAAATTGTGCTTCATTTCCTATTTGTAAGCAAAAATCGATTAGCTTCAAACTTGGCCCAACATGTACCTCTACTTCTGCTAGACTGAGCCCCAAAAACCTCCTGGATTAGGTTCACACTCACATACAAACAACAATAAGTTTTTCTCTTTCATTTTTTGTTGGCTGCTAATTGAATTAAGGGCTTTTGAGTGGAATATTCACGTGTAGTGGCAAGGTATTGTGTCAATGATATTAAACAGGATATAGTATCTGATTCTGGTTTTATATTTAGATCGAAAATCATGATTGGCAAGGATTTAAGTGCATTATTAACTCTGTTTAATTAGAAAATTTAAAGCTAAAACTTGTCAATAATCGACGACAAGTAAATGGAATCAACAAGCAGTATTCGCACAGAAAATCCATTTCCTCAAAGCCATTATAGATAAAATCTTGATCAAATATTTACTTTAAATAAATCATTTTCTAGTTCTTTGTTTCTAACTGAAGATTTATCCAAATAATAAATTGTCGTCAACTAAGTCTCTTTTCTTTCATTTTGTTTTATCATTATTTATTAGAAAAACTATCGAATCTGATACGAATCTATGTGGAATTTGAAGTCGAGCACGGAACTTTTTCTCAAATTGCTCAAATATACCAAAATTTATTAGCTTTTTTTTGTCAAACTCAATTATAGACTTATAATTTATTAATTTCGTCATAGTCCTGGTGCTTTTATCTAGAAGTGCCGATTTAGGGGATTACAAACTATTCAGACAAAGTGATCTCTCACAAGTTCTAAATCGATTTTCGCCTCAAATTCCGCATTGATAATTTTAGACACTTGAAAGCTTTAGTAATTAATAAAGGAAACAAGTTTCCTTCAGAACGACATAAACATTCCATAAAGATAAAACAAAGCTTTATATTTGATTTATTCATGCTTTCAAATACACCAAAGCACATTTACCATCAAAATTCATTATTTATTAAATTGATAAAAGTTAAAAAAAAATAAAATAAAAAACAATAAAAAAAAATATATTTTTTTTTCTATTTTTTATCTAGATTTATCTCGAGAAGAAAATTTTCTTTTAATGTGTGTAGGTTAATAAAAATAAAATAGCTGGACAAAGACAAGACGCGGTGAATTTTTATTTGAGCAGATAAGATATTCTTGGTCAATATTCAAGAGCCAGGTTATCGAGCCGACTCTTATCACTAGTTTGAAAATTGCATGGCAAAGAATTAGCTTGAGTCGCGCACATAGATCTCATGCAAATCAAAATCTATTTTAGTTTGTGTAATGCTTAAATCATTATTCAAATAGACCGTAATGCGTAGAGCCAAGATAAGAATATTATTTCAAGTGTCGTGACAATAAATAAATTGCAGCAATATTTTAATGTTGTTTTTCTATATTAATTCCGGTTCAAATTGATTAATTTAAAGTAGTTATACTCAATCTAGTATAACAATAGACTGCATGATAATTCTGTATGGAAAGTTTACTTGATTAAGAATCATTTTGTAATTAATTTTTTATGTTACTTTAAGGACCATTCATAGCGCAGATTTTCTCTCTGTTTTTCGAAATAAAAAGATATTTCTAATTGAAATATCATATTGCAAATATTTAGTTTTTCTTCTAAATCGAAACAATTTCAATTTTTGATTTTCTAAGTTGTATAAATAATTAAACAATTAATTATTAATTAATTAGTTAGAAATAATGCTCCTTAACTTTTTTCCAAATCGTTTGCCGGAAATTTAACTTTGTATTAAAGAGCTTTAGATATTTTTTCTAGTTGAAATTAATTTTTTTTTGTGATTTAATTTGATGAAACTTGATAAAAAGAGGGATATATATTTTGGCTGATATGATAGCCTATTGATTCTAAAAATAATCTTTTTTATTGTTCGGTCTCAAAAGAATACCTTTATGCGATAGGAATCGAATTTAGATCGCAGCAAGATTTTTTTTTATTGCATGAATTAAAATATAGGAATTATTTTCCAGGCTTAATTAAGCGAAAATTTTGCAAATCGAAACACAATCGAAAACTTTTAATTTATAATCAGAAAATCATTTCATTATATATTATATTTAGTTTAAATTAGAAAAAAAAATAATAAATTTTTTCTTCTACACTTGAATTATATGGCTACATTTGACATTCCATTAAAGAATTAGAGTCGTTTGACAAAGTCTTAAATTCCATCATTGGACATTACCCAAGCATTTAGGAGTCTAATCCACAAAATTAAAACCACCGATTCAAGCGTTCATACTTTTTTGTTTTTCAAAAGCTTTTTAGTTCTTAATTTTTTAATTGAATTCTTTAATAGTAAATGATTTGAGGCACTTAAAAATCGACAACTATGACAACTAGAATGACAGATATTTTCCAAATTTAAGCCCAATAATTCTATTCCGTGAGATCCAAATACACAAGTTTTATTTGAAAAAAAAAAAATTTTCTTTATTTTGGAAATTCATTAACAACTTAGGGAATAAAAGACTCTTATGAAATAAAGAGAAAAATCTCAAAATTTCCTGGGATTAATTCTCAATTTTAAAGATTTTCCAGTTATATAACCATTTATCATTTGAATTGGCGCAGGCGGAAAGCTGGCCCCGATTGTGACTTTTTTAAAAATGTTCAATAAAATATAAAAAAAAGATAAGAAACTAAAGATAAGACATAAAAAGTTCAGATATAGAAAAAACCAAAAAAACATATATAAAATCAATTTTGCCGAAACTTAAAATTGTACTTAAAAAATTTAAAGAAATATTCAGGCTAAAACTACTTTTAAGATTAAATTTAAAGTTAACCGAATTGTCGATAAGAATATTTGCTTTAAGATTGATCAAGTCAAATCATTAAGTGTACCTTATCATATTTTCTTAAACATCAAGCACTTGAGTGATTTAAACTGTTATTTGTAAGTAAAACACAATAAAAATTTTTTTATTAGAGTTAGTAATAGATATTTTAAAAGTTATTTCAAGTGGTCTTGTAGGCAAATATTGGCATTACTAATCGAATAGACGGCTAACACTTAAAGTGTATCAATTTCAGCATTGACAAGGAAAATGCAAATCTTTTTTAATCTTTCTTCTTTGTTCTAAAACAATTTAAGTTTTGGGAGTATTTTTGTTTAATTTGGAAAATAGAGAATAAGTTGAAGATTTAAATACAATGATTCAACAACAAATTGTATTTTGGAGAATGTTTATTGTTTGTGGCTACACCCGGGGAGTTTGGCGCGATGGTTTTCTTATGAGCTTGTTTTTCTTGGAAAATCCAATTTTGTGATGACACAGATCATTTAATGGATCGAAATTAAGAAATGATTATGGCAAATAATATGGCGAGCTAAATTGGTTTTAAAAGCTTTATTTCTCAAAAACAATAGCATCAACAACTACGACAACGTCGACGGCCAAAGACGGCGCAGACGAAAATTAAGGGAGAAAATTGCATTTAAATTTCAATTTTTTTTCGAAAATTTCTTCAAACATGATTAGATCTCTTTTTCTTGTCAGTTTTGTTTTTGGTGGACTTGATTATTATTTTTCAATTTTGTTACTATCTATCTCTTTTTGTTCATACTCTCTCTTTTTCTCTCTCTCTCTCTCTTTCTGTCTTTTCTTTGCAAAGAAGATAATTCATCTATAAACCATTCAAGCATTTCATTTAAAATATAAAATAATCTCTTTTAAAACGACAAAAAGCCAAAGAAAAGATTTCAATTTTTTGAAATTTAAATTTTTAAATTTCTATCGATGAGAAGCTTGGATAGAATAGGACTCGTACCTTAGGACTTGACACACAAATTGTTCAAGATCTCTTCAAAATTTGGTCAAATGCATGAGAACAAAATTGCGAATTGGTTCACTGAGTTTTTTAAATGGCTAGACTATTGAAATCTTTTAATCATTAAGAATAGATTTCAAATTATCGTCAAATAATTGTCACTTACAACCATTCGAAATTTATTAATGTCTTCGACTTTGAACGAATTGCTGCTTGAATGATTGTAATTGCATCTTGCAAGCCATGCTCCCAAGCTAAACTTGTTTATTTTATTTAGGTGATATATGTCTCTTTTAGATAGGAAAATCGCGATTTTTGCTTTTCGGCACTAATATAATAGCCATGCCGAAATACTAATACTTAATGCTTGTCGATTTTCTCTAGTGAACACTCATCAATTTTGGCCAAGTTGGTCAACCATTTACTTAATTCGATTTAAGCCTCATAACTAATACTACTCTTGCTCCATATAGAATAGATAAATAGTTTTTTTATGCAATTTTTTTCGAAACATTTTTTTAAATTTTTTATTTTCTAAATATTTATTTTATTTAAACAAGTTATATATTATATTTATTTTGCTAATATACAATCAATAGGCCTAAAATTGGCAGTAAAGTTGTTCCAATAGGAAAATTTTATTGATGTGAGCCAATTTGGCTCGGAGCACTTTCCAAAAAATTCATGCCACAGTTAACCAGATAACTTAATTTAATAGTTTATGCAATAAATTATTATTTTTTGATCAGAATTTCCAGAACCATGTTGTTCTATTTAAATGATAAATGTTTTTTTTTAAAAACTAATTGTTTAATTTAGATTTTGAAATTACCGCATTTTTGCATATTGACATATAGATAACTAAATTCTAAATGTTGGAAAACACATTAGAATTGCCAAGTAATACGCTGGGTTGTTCATCCTCATCTATTGAATTGTCGCCAAAAGAGAACTTGTCCTCATCATCGTCGACGTCATCACGTTCTGGCTCCTTGTACAATTTTAAATCAAAAATTAAGCGACTAAGAAGACAAAATTTGAGAAAAATTTATCTAAGAACAAAATTAAAGAGAGTTGGTCAAGCGAAATTTGGCTATTTGAAAGCGAAAAGATACGCTAGCTTGTCATCGGCTTCGTCTACATCATCATCAGTGTCATCGCCAAACAATTCATTGGAACAACCCCATTCAGAAGAGAAGCAGACACAACCCAAGAGACCAATGAAGCTCCACAAATTTTATCACTCGGTCCCTTTTAAATGCCCATTCTGTTTTACATTCAAAGAAATACCACAAGATTTTATAGACCATTTGACTTCGGTGCATTTTTCTGACGTAAAGCTACTGTACGAAAGAAAATGCACCAAGTTGATCGAGTCTGGAGAAAACCAGACGGATGAGAACGCTGCAGCGACCAGTCTGGCTGAGATACCGTCAAAATTGCGCAAAATGATCAAAGATCTCGAGAACGAAGAAGAAAATGGTATCAAGGAAGAAATGGTACCAAATGACAGTGAAAATGATGATTGTCTAAACAATCAAACTAAAAGCCTTGATAAAGAACAAGAGCAAGAGATTCACACACCACCCAAGACTCCGCCATCTGAAAGCAAAGCAGAAAGCATCGAATCTCCAAAATCAAGCTATTTATCCATGAACTCGGCTTTGCTTCCGCCTAGGAAACAACAGCGCCTGCTTAAATCACCATTTGATGCAGACGAAAGCCAAAAGATCAAAAATTTACCATTCTCTGTGCCTGCCCTATTGTCTGACCAGCAACAATCTAAAACAAACTACATGAATATGAACATGAATTGTCACCAAAGCACACAAAACCAAGAGGCTTCGATGAAATGTGCAATATGTGATCGTGGCTTTGAGTACTATTCAAATCTAAGGCGACACATAAAGACCAAACATAAAATATTTGGCAAACAAGTAAAAGAATATGTAATTAGACAAAATGGCAAAAAATCAGACAATGACCAGTATTATAAAAATTTCATAGAACCATCGGTAAAGACAGTGAGCCCAGTGTCGCTAAAAAAGCCAAAAAACGAGAACGATGAGTCGTTCGACGACGACATTGATGAATCACAAGCCGAGCTTGCTTCATCTACATCTACCACGTCCTCGTTTTCTACCCATTCATCAAACGGAGCCAATTTATACACTAACCAGACCAATCCGGCTCTCATGGCCGCCGCTGCTCTATCAGCACACTTTCCGGCACACATGATTAACCAACAGCAAATGATGGCATTTTTGACCCACTCAAATACCATGAACAAAATAAAATCAAGCCTATTAGAATCATTGTTGAACCGAAAAATGCCTGATCATGACGAAAACAAAGAAGATGCCAAAATGAATCAATTCAGCAAGCTTATTCAAAATATTGTCGAAATGAACCAGTTTGGACAATTCAACAATGCTTCTATGCTAGCTGCAATGAATCAAATGCCCAAAGTAAAGAGTGAGTCG
Organism: Brachionus rotundiformis; assembly: GCA_016802295.1. Taxonomy (NCBI): domain Eukaryota; kingdom Metazoa; phylum Rotifera; class Eurotatoria; order Ploima; family Brachionidae; genus Brachionus; species Brachionus rotundiformis. The sequence goes on from JAESIW010000137.1 coordinate 5,269,511, forward strand.
TTGGAAGAGAGCGAAAATCTGGTTCAAGAAGCAGATACAGACTCAAAAAAAGAAAATGACACTGATTTGTATGAAGATGACACATTGGCCAAAAAAGAAGATATTGATTACGAGGAGAACGATGCTGAGCAAGAAAACAAAACTGATGGCGACGATTTGGACAATGACAATGATGACATGCGCTCGAGGACCTCGTCGTCAAGATCGTTTCACTCTGACAACCAATCTAACCACTTGACACCGCCATCTGTCACACCAAGCAAATTCATGTTCAATAACCCACTTGGCAACCAGACTCATCCTCCGCCAATCAACCAGTTTGTTCTAGAAACTCATTTGAGGAATTTAACTCAACAAAATTTTAGTCATCAAGCTTACCAAGCTTATCAGCAAAATTTGCATAGATTAAACTTGGCCAATCAACCTTTCCTGAACCCTAACCCTGTTGGTTTGCTTAATCATCATCAACAACAGCAGCAACAGTCAAACAACCAAGCAAGTTCAAGTGCGCCATCGGTACCCGGTACTGTCAGACGTAAAAAAAGCAAGGACTTTTCTACTTCATCGATGGTTCAATCGATGAGAAATCTCCAATGTTCACCATCAAGTCAACAAAATGGCGATCAGAACATCCGATTTAGCAGTGAAATATGGCGCTGTCCGTATTGTTGCTATGAAACAACTAGTGCTTCTAGATACAATAGTCATTTAGTTTGTCACGGATGGAAGCCCTATCTCTGTCCACATTGCGGCTCGAGATCGAACCGGTTGCCAGACATGCGCACCCACATTAGCACGTTTCATCCAGAATTTAATGTAAATACATTTGTTGTTTTGAGCGAAGAGGAAGCCAAGTCTACCCTAAAGGATTACATGAAAAATAGAGCGCTGATAAATAGAAAATTGAAAGAGATGCGACCACAGCCCAAGTTTAAATGCAAATTGTGTCCGTATGCTTCATTGTACCAGTTTAATTTGACCAAACATGTGAAAAGTGTTCACTTAAGTGATGTTTATCACAATAATACGGCCACACCGACACCCAGTCAAAATCAAAATGCTTCTCAAGATTCTTAAGATTTGGATGTTTGTTTTTTTTTAGTCAGAATTTTTTATGCAGTTTTGGATCCTTCGCGGTCATGTTTAACCAGATTGAAGACAATTTTTTTTTATTTAAGATTTATTTTTTTTAAGTTCCTCTAATTTTTGTACACCTTTTTTTCCGATGTTAGATAATTTAAACAAAAAAAAAATTTATGTTGAGTATTTTTGATGCAAAAACGAAAGATTGTTTAAAATGGGCATAAACTAAATTATGTAAAATCTTTCAATGATCTCAATCAAAGTAATGGTGGCATGAAATTTTTGCATGAAATTTTTAAGGATAAAAATAAAGCTCTCTTTTATCTATCTCTATTTATTTTGACCATTGTAATCGATTTTTAATTCGAATTTTTTTTATAATTAAATCACAAACTTTTGAATTAATAAAAAAATTTTAAATTTTAAATAGTTTTTAAATTAGTTTTGTCTTAATTAGAATTGTGGTTTTTGAATATATGAGAGCTTAATGTAATTAAATAAATTTATATCTATGCTAAATCGTTATCTAATTTTAATTTGAGGATACTTAAATAATACTCATCGGGAAATTATATGATTCGATTTTATATTATGACATAATTTATTGATTTAGTATCCAGATATTACTAATTTAAATTCTTTGTGTTAAAGCATTTTTGACTCAAGAGTTTATTCTTCAATGATTATCTTAATTTTAAAAATCAATTCTAGAAATTTAAATGAATGGAACAAAGCAAATTTGTTAATTAAAAAGACAAATGAGATTTTACAAAATAATATTAAAATCATTTTTAAATTGTGTATTTTTCTAAATATTTACAAGACTGAAATTTATATACAAATAAACTATAAGTTATGAAATTCATTTTTGGCCTTATTTTTATTTTAACATTGTTAATTAATATCAATTCGACTTTCAAGTATTTTAAAATAATAAGCGATTTAGCATAGAGAAAAATTCAAATAGTTTAAAAGTATAATCAATCATTTAGTTTAAACTAAATCATTTTTTACATTTAGTTTGAAAATTCATAAAATTTTAATACATATCTTCATAAATTTGTCCTATTTATTTGATTACCTAGAATTGTGTGACGATTTTTCGTTTTATTTTTTGAGCTAATAAATAAAGTTTTGTTTTATCATTATGAGAATAATTAATTTTTTTCCCATAAAAATGAGTTTACAGCCTAGAATAATTATTTTAATTTTAATTCCTTAAGAGGTTTTAAACCCTTGTGAATATTGCATAAAAAATTAAATCAACAAAATGAAAAATGATTTTAATTTGAAAAAAAATTATTTTTTTAGATAGTTTAGTTTTAAAAATTTGATTTTTCTTATTTGAAAAAAAAAATCTAAATTGAATAATTTAATTAACGCAATTAAAAGGAACAATTGGAAAAAAATTTCATTATTTGAAGAAAATATTTCATCAAAATAAAAAAATATTTCACTATTAAGTAACAAAATCTGCAGAGAAGCAGAGGTTTTGAACGTGGCTCACATACCAATTTCGAAATTTATATTAACTTAAATTTGCTATTTAATATTTTTAACCATGTTCTCAAAGTGCTTAGAAAAATTGATTTATTTTTATTTTGAAGATAATTTTATATTGTTAAACTATGGTATTGAGCATTGACTTATTCCGCCCAGATCGAGGTGGCGATCCGGAAAAAATGCGCGAAAATCAAAAAAAGCGCTACAAAGATCCCAAACTAGTGGATCTAATTGTGTCCAAGGATGAGGAATGGCGCAAAGTTAGATTTAATGCTGATTCTCTTAACAAGCTAAAGAATTTATGTTCCAAAGCAATAGGTGAAAAAATGAAAAAAAAAGAGCCCCAAGGAACTGATGAAACCTTGCCAGCAGGTCTCACAGACAAATTGAATGATTTAAATTCAGATAAGCTTCGCGAATTAAGCGTAGTTCAGATAAAAAACTTGAACAAAATAATTGATCAAGAGATTCAAAATAATGCCAAAAATTTGACCACAATCGAAGCTGAGAGAAATGAGGCTCTAAAAGAAATGGGAAATATTCTGCATCCATCTGTACCTGTTACTGACGATGAAGAATTTAACCGTGTTGAGAGAACATTTGGTGATTGTGCAGTTAAAAAAACATTTTCTCATGTTGATTTAGTCGAATTCATCGACGGCTACGATGGAATTCGCGGCGCAGTAGTCGCTGGATCTCGTGGTTATTATACAAAAGGTCCTATTGTTTTTCTTGAACAAGCTTTGATAAGCTTAGCTTTGCAGATTTTGGACAAAAAAGACTACCAACCTTTGTACACACCTTATTTTATGAAAAAAGAAGTTATGCAAGAAGTAGCCCAATTGAGTCAGTTTGATGAGGAATTGTACAAAGTTATCGGAAAATCAAGTGAAGTGAGTACAGACAATGCTACTGAGGAGAAATATTTAATTGCTACTTCTGAGCAACCAATTGCTGCCTTTCATCGTGATGAATGGTTGTCCGAAAGTGCTTTGCCAATTAAATATGCTGGATTTAGCTCATGCTTTAGACAAGAAGTTGGCTCACATGGCCGAGATACTCGTGGTATTTTCCGAGTTCATCAATTTGAAAAAATTGAACAATTTTGCATTACTGAACCTAATGAAAAATCATGGGAAATGCTCGAAGAAATGATTGCAAATGCTGAAGAGTTTAATAAAGCATTAGGTTTACCATATCGTGTGATCACCATTGTATCTGGAGCCTTGAATAATGCAGCTGCCAAAAAATATGATCTTGAAGCTTGGTTTCCCGGCTCTGGCGCGTTCAGAGAACTAGTTTCATGCTCAAATTGTACTGACTATCAGTCCAGACGACTAAGAATTAGATTTGGCCAAACTAAAAAAATGAACGAAGAAGTAAAATATGTCCATATGTTAAATGCTACCATGTATTATTTTTTAATAGAATAAATATTTTTTTTTATCTTTTATTGTATTAAGGTGTGCTACTACTCGAACAATTTGTGCCATCCTTGAAAATTACCAAACTGATGATGGTATCATTGTTCCAGAAGTATTGAGACCATTTATGCCAGAAAGATATAAGGAAAAAATTCCATTTGTCAGACCGCCTCAAGCTCAAAAAGAAAAGTAGATGGTCAAAATCACTTTATTAGTCTTTTAATTTATTGGTTATTTAGGAATTTATTTTTCTAAATAAATTTCAGTTGAAAAGAATTTTTAGTTTTTTTTTTAGTTCATTGATTAGAAATAATTTGAGAATACATTAGCTTTTTACTTGAGATCTATCTCGAATTTTATCTTAAAATATTAATTTCGAACTATTAATTTTCGCAATTAGATTTAAGTAACTTTCTTTTTAATGTAAGTTTCTATCAAACTTAAACTTAATAAATGATAAAATGATATTTTTTTTTAATTTTACAATCATAAAATTGTTTATTCATGAGTAAAAAGAGAGAATTTAAAATTTATATCATCGTAAATAATCTTAAAAACAAAAAATTAGATGAACTTATTGTTATCAATTAAGTTAAATATGAAAAAATTGCTGTGAAAAATTCTACCAACTCCATTAATAATCTATTTTACTTCCTTAGTGTCAAAAAACTCTTTAATTAAAACTGACCCAGAAATTAATAATTCATAATTCAAAATTTGAAAATTTAAAAAATAATTTTAATATTATCAGTAAAATGTTTTGTTACTTGGCAACAAAATTCCATCAAATTGATGAATTTACAAAATGCTAATTTTATTAAATTCAAAATCATAAAAATGGGAGCATATCGAAGTATCTTCGAAACGACACTTGAAGATAAAAAAACAAGACTAAGTTCTAATAGAGGCGATTGGATTACAGGTCATGCAGATTTGACAGGATGTATATTTAAGATAAAAATTTATAACTAGCAAATATATTAAATTTTGGAAATTTAGTGGCTGTTGTTGAAGTTCAGCGCTTATGGGTACGTTTTAATCAGTTAAATTGTGATAGCAAGGGAAATTTGTCCAAGAAACAAATAGAGAGAGGAGAACTTAGTCGAGATATTTTTATAAAAAACGTATTAATAAATCAAAATAATTTAACTTAATTATTTGATAATTAAATCACAAAAGATAATTGCCAATCTACCAAAAGAAAAAGACGGAAGTCTAAATTTCTTGGTATTCCTAAAATTTATGCAATGGGTTGATTCAGCCAGTGTTGAACAAAAACTGAAGTTAATATTCCATTTTTTGAATAATGGTGATGACATTACAGAAGATGTGATTGAAAAGCTCTTTCGAAAAATTTATCCAAACAGTGATGAAGTGATTAAATTTTTTTTTTGAGTTTTAGTATTTTTTAATAAGCCTTTTTAGAAAGAATTAGACGATTTGATAAAACTAATGATGGAACAGCTTGATCCAGATAACACAAAAAAAATTAATGAGAAAAATTTTATTCAGAACATTTTTGCCAACTATGACCGAGAAGAATTAAATTATCTTTTAAAGTACGATCTGATACCTAATGATTTACTCAGAGAGGTTAACATGCAGGCTAGCTCACCAGGATCCCAACTTAACATGCGAAACACAACTGTAATTTTAATTTTAAATTTAAATTAAATTCTTTAATCATTAATTAGAGTTCGATGGCACAAAGTGACTTGTCCGATGAAATTCTTGAGTCAGTAGCCAAAAAGGTCATAAAAAAAGACTGGGAAGAACTAGCAGCTACTCTGGGTTATACCAAAAGAGATATTCAATTGTATAAATCGAAAAATAATGAAAATGATTTTGATACTGTAAATTTAGTCCTAAAAAATTTAATTATTTTACCAATTTAAAATTTTGATTAAGATTCTTTCCTTAATGATTGATTGGCGGGACCAAAATTCAGGCTTGGCAACCAAAAATAGACTCAGAAGGTATCTAGAAGAGTCAAGAATGAATGATGCTGCTGTTTTGTTGAGATAATGCAAAACTTATACCTTTAATGACAAATTTTAAATTTTGATAGTCACGAAATAAATTTTATGCTACAAGTGTTTAATTCTATCTAATACCCAATATTTGTCCTAAACTGTATTAAACGACCTGGAATAATTTGATAAAGAGTTAATCATGGATAAGCTTTATATAATATCGTTTAAGATTAAGTCATGCCAATTTGAAGCAAAAATGTAGATATTTACTTATAGACAGAATTAATTCATTTTATTTATGGATGACAAAATTGAATAGCCAGAGCATATTTATTCTTTTTTTTTGGTAATAAAAACAATGCTGATGATTATAAGGTTTATTCGTCTTCTTAATAATTGTTGACTAAGTTTTCTTATTTTAAGGAAAAAAATTATATTCAATATTTAATTCTTTCTGAAATTGTTGTTCCGACAATAAGTAATTAAGAACCAAATATTTTAAAATTGGATTAGATTTCAATTTAAAGGACTGTTTTTGTTGTTTTTTTTAAAGTTATTTTAACTAATTTAAATAGAATATTAGAAAAGATAAAAATTTATATTTTACTTTTAAAAAATATAAATAAATTTGTGGTATGATTGAAAAAGAGTTGGATAAAATTTATTTTTTATTCATTTCTTGTCAATAATTATACTCAAAATTTCCATTACTTAAGATATTAATTATATTAATTATTTTAGACTAATTAAGAATAATTTGAGTAAATTTTTTTTTTCCTAATTTCGTCAAAAGTAACCAAATTAAAAAATTTTAATTTTAACAAACATTAGTAAATTGTCTTTTAAGAGCTTTAAGATTTTATAACAATTTTACAAATAATTTCATTTTATTATTTTTATTAAATGAAAATATCCAAAAAATGTATATATTGGTCAACGTTGCCTAACTATATATATTCATTGGCTAAAAATACATATAAATAAATATCATTGTTTTTATATAGAATTAAAATGTTGTTATGTATTCGCCAATAAAATTAAATTACATTAAGAGCAAATTAATCTTACCTAATAAGTCTTGTAATTTGATTAATCTTTTGAATACATCAAGTGAAATATTTGACTTATTCTAATCCGTAAATTTAAAAAAACCAAGTACATTCCGTTTAAAAAGTCTAATTTAAGGGACACTTAATATCTTTAAATTAAGAGTGAACACATTTATTCAGAATCATATTTCCTATGGCTCCAAGATAAATGAACTAATTAATAGATAGACATATACTTTAAGATCAAAAGCGTAATATTAAATAAGTAATATAAATAAACAGTAATTTAAATTTAATAAGAACCGAATAGGCTGAGTTGCATGCTGATTTATAATTTCTAAATGTATCACAGTTCACTCTGATATTGAGTCCGTGATTTATCATCCAGCACGAAGCTTCGTTTTTTTATGTTGAGTATAAATTTCTATGTCATTTTATTTAATGGACAGTTTTATCTATTAATTTTGAGAAGCTAAGAAATTTTATTTTTCTCATATGAATAAAAAAATCTCAACTGAATTGCAAAAATCTAAAAAATAAACATTCAAAATACTCTAACTTATTGGGTAGATGATTTCTCACCATATTCTAGGTATCTTGAGTAATCTATTGAAAAAACACGATTAAATCTTGATTAGTAGTTGATTTTTAAAATTGATTACAAAAATAACATTTTCGTCAAGAGTTTATTTCTAGAGTCTATTTTGTCCTCATTGACTTGATTAATTTTACAACTTAAATAACAGGTAAATTTCGATATTTAGATATTAGTGTGAAAATTTCCTCAAGACACAAATTGGACTTTAAATTAAACGATTTTTTAGGAAAAATAACAAAAATGAGTCTTATGAAATATATTGGTAAATTATTGTCCAAATATCATGATGTGCAGGATTTGGATAAATTATCAGCAAAACCAAGCTCAAATATGATAGCCACAACTACCATTATAAACAGGAAAAAGATTTCCAGAGTTATTCATTCGTATTCAGCACTTGGACATCCTTTGATAAAAGTTCAGAAAAAATCCTATCAGCATCGTAGAGCCAAACTTCTACCACTTGCTGAGTCATCAACAATTAGCTCGCGGACTTTGTGCAATTCATGCGTGGAAAAAAGAGCTGCAAGAAAATACTGCAAATGTTGTGGTAAAAGTGTGAAGCCAGTTGTGACCAAAAAATGTGTTGTTTGGCTCGAGGATAAACAACGTTTGTATCGGCATAAGCAGATAAACTCGACCGGACGAGATGCCAAGTTGAAGAGCGTTGGTGCCAGGGAAAGAAATTATAAAGGATGTTTGAAAAAGTCAAAAGCTATGACTAATATTAAACAAATAAAATACAAAAGTTTTTTGTCAAGTAATTTGAATTTAATTTTGTTCAATTTGAAAAGTAAGATAAACTTTATTTTGATAGATAAGAGAAAATATAGTAGTGCTTTGTCATCGACTTGGCAAGATTTTATGCAAATGGATCTTAAGCAGCAAGATACCAAGCAAAAAATTGATCTAGCACTGCCAAATGCAAATTCTGCCAAATTGGAGAAAAAAATTAATGGAACCTTCTTTGTTGACTTTGCCAGTACTCCGATAAAATTGACTCCAAAGACATCTACTCCAGTTAAAATAAGAAAATTTTAAAATCAAAATTTAAATTCTGAACAAATGGCCTATTTTTTTTTTAGTCAAGTGTAAATTTTTTTGTATATTTTTTTATTTTTATTTGTAATAAAAATATTTAAAATAAAATCATGTTCAGTTAAATTAACGATACAATGATAGTTAATGTTTCTCTTTTATTGAGATTTACAACTTTTCTTCTATCAAATGTTTTCTATTAGTCTTCATTAGGCTTATTTATAGTTACTCTAAAAATTTTAAATAAAAATAATATTAGATTTAGATATGTGAAAAATATTTACAAAAAAATTTTTTATATCATTTTTTAAACTATTAATGTAATAAAAATAAGTGCTAATTTCTAATGTCTATTTTAATCAAACAAAAACAGTGTTTGAAAACATTTATTTGAGAAATTATTTTTTAAGGTTATAATTTAGATTTTCGATTAGACTTTAATTTTAATTTATTTAGGAAAAAATTTTACCGATCAACGAAAAATCAAAAATATTTAAAAATTATAATTTTATAAGTTCTTATTTCTTTAATTCCTTTACTAGTGATTGACAATTAAATTTTATAACATTTTTTTAAAATTCATATTGAAATGTAAGCTAATTAAGACAGCTAAGATTAAAATGTAAAAATTAATTTTATTTAGTTTTATTTGAAAAAATTTTCGCTTTGTTAACATAGAAAAGTTATACATTTTAACAAAAAATTGAGTTAATTTCGCAGAATTTTAAAAATCTCATTGCAAAAATATATAGAGTTTAAAATTATTTGAATTAACTAAAGGAAAAATTTTAGTGCATATGCATCAAAGAAGTAAGAAAAAAATAAAATATTTTTCTAAGCAGTGTATCACTTATGAAATTCATACACGAAATTTTACCAAACTTTTATTTCCAATTTTTAAATCCGAATTAATCCGATAATTAATTAATAAAATTGGTATTTTTATCTTATTAGAATAGATAAATCTGATCCAGAATGCAGATTTTCGTCAAGACCTTAACTGGTAAGACCATTACCCTAGAAGTCGAATCTTCGGATACCATTGAGAACGTAAAAGCTAAAATCCAAGACAAAGAGGGTATCCCGCCAGATCAACAACGTCTAATCTTTGCTGGAAAGCAATTAGAAGATGGCAGAACATTGTCAGACTACAACATCCAAAAAGAGTCAACTTTACATTTGGTATTGCGATTGAGAGGTGGTACCATCGAGCCGTCTTTGAGAATCTTGGCCCAAAAATATAACTGCGATAAAGTTATTTGCCGAAAGTATGTGGCAAAAATAAATTTCCAATTAATATCCAGCATTTTAACTGAACACTTTTTTTAATTTAAGGTGCTATGCTCGTCTTCACCCAAGAGCCAAAAACTGCCGTAAACGCAAGTGTGGTCACACCAGCAACTTGAGACCAAAGAAGAAACTAAAATAAGCAATCGGATTACGTGCAAAAAATTTTTGTATTTTTTTGTTTTTTCGTTATTTATTGTTAAAACAAGTCGTTTGTGTAAACCTAATTGGATCAATTTGGATTATTAATTGACCGATCAGTGCCAAACAACTTCATTAAAAAACGAAGAAAAGGAAAATGCAGAAATTTTTTCAATAAAATAACTTTTACAAACAAAATTTTTTAACTATCTATATCCTCAAACTATTTACCAATGGTTAATTAAAAAAAATATGAAAATTTTGGTTCAAATAAGAGTAAAGTTTTATTCGGAATAATCTTTAAAACCCAGGAACCTAAAATTATCTTCAATAAATTAGATATTCTATATTTAGTTTAAAATTAAAAATGTATTATTTTGTAATTATTAAATTAAATATACCTTCAAAATTTACTTATGATATTACAGTCTTATATTTTTCATTTATTTTTGTTATATGAAAATTTTAATTGGCAATTTAAAATTATTGATATTTAAAATTTTATTTAAAATAATAAAAAAAAAACTAGCAATAGCAAATTAATGATGAATTTTACAATTAAGAATAAAGTAAAGTCAAAACAACCAAAAGAGGTAGCCGCATAATAAAAACAAAAAGATAAATCTTAAATAAAATAATAAAGCTTTACATTTTAAACATTACTGGAGAGCAGCACATATCTTGTTCCATATATCTTTTTTGCATTTGTTTGAACGTCTTATATTTTGTAAAAGGTCTGTAAAATAGTTCATATTACCTGAATAGAAAAATATGTTTCTTGCTGTTAAAAGCATATTTATGAAATCTTCGTGTTCATTTTGGCTCAAATGGTGAAATTTGGACATACAGCATCTAAAGTACAAATTTAGGCATCTTTGAACCAGAACATTTAGAATAGGTGAGCAGAATATAATGCCAAATTGTGATGGATTATTGCAGCTCAAATAATTAGCCGAATCGAAGACCAATTCTTGAATTAGAAATGGATTTTGAATAACAGCTGAACTGGACTGACAAAATTTGGTCAAATTGGCGTTTGTTTTTTGAAAATTATCTAACTTGACCGAAACGCGCCACAACCATTTTACGTCATCGGCATAAGCCGGCGATTGTCTGTATTTAATTTGTAATCCATCAGCTCGTCTTGGCAAAGCTTCAAGTCCGAGCATACCTACTCTAAACGCATTCATCAAGTGCTGCAAATTCACTGGATCAATCTCAGTTGTCGAATTAATTGGATGAGTGTAATTTTGAGTCTGTTGATAGTTCATCACTGGACCGAAATTGGGATTATAGAAAGGTACAAAAGGGGCGTTTCCTGGTACAAAAACTGGCATAAATTGACCATTGGGCATGTAGTTAACTTGTTGCATGTTTTGATACTTAAATTGAGGTTGTTGAGTTGAAATGGCATTATTGGCTGGCGGATTAACTGGTGGTGCACTCTGGTTTACTTGGTTATTTGTTCCATTTTTTTTCTCTTCTTCCAAATACAATTCATCCCATTTTCTGGCAATGCTGAATAGAATTTCCAACAGACTGGTCGAGTTGGCATCTTTTACGGCGTGTTCGCACACCACACAAGCTCGCTGCAGCATGTCCTTATTCTGTTCTTTGCATTGAAGCAAAGCTCGCTGAATTTCGGTCAAATTCATCATGTGCGCAAATCGCAATGAACTAAGAGCCAATTCAGCTGCTGCCTTGACTGCCATTTGATCTCTAACTCGCGACACTCGGTCTGCCAGAGAAACACATTCACTAGGAGTTAAATGAGCTTGCCAACACTCGATCAAGATGCAAATGGCTGGAAAACCTATTTCAACCGCTTGGGAATTTACCCATGTTACTTGACTTGAGTATGTCCGACTCAACCAGCTTGGTTGAACTAAATTGTGCAAACCAACAGCGTATAAACTAATCATAAATGAACATATATGCAAATTACGATGAACTTGGTGGCCTGGTTGATTAGTGCTATGATTTAGAAACACTGAGGTACTTATTGAGCCTCCGGCTTTGGCTAGAACAGTTTTGGAAAATTCAAACATAAAATTAGCCAATGCCTCGCTGGGCTGCTGAATTTGTTTACGATTTAGATTAATTTGATTTATTAAATTTTGATAATTAAATTTGCTAGTGTTAAAATTTTGAGCTGGCAAATGATTAGGTACAGGTTCACATTTGGCCTTGGCATGTAAATTTTCAGCTCCACTATCATCTCCACTGTCTTCTTTTTGCTTCAAACTTAAACATCTATACTTTACTTCAAGTAAAGAAGAGTCTTTTGAGTTGGACTCGTTTTCGCTCTCTTCCCAACCAGAGCTAAGAGAGTCCATGTTCGAGCTTTTAATGCTAGCAGCACATTCAGCAGGCTCTATTTTTTTGCTCTCCTCAGCGACAGGTATGGAACCATCTAGACCCAAATTGGCATACTCTTGCAGTTGTTGTTGTTGTATTTTTTTAAAATTTGGATTAAAGGGATTAAAAGTAATCAAGTTATTGGAGAAGAACATGCAGTGAATGTCAATATCGAGTATTTTGTCCATGATCTTGAGCAATCTGGGCTCATCGTCTTTATATGTCATTAGTAAAGCAAGCGCCAGATCGCCTTTTTGTCTTCGTATGCCTTCGCACAGCAATGGATACAACGATTCACTGATGTTTGTTTTTAAACACAACATGTTCAATGCAGCTTCAAAGCCAAGATCTTTGTCATCTTGATTTGCTGAATTGGTCAAAATATCAAATAGGTATGAGCAAAGCAAAATTGGTATGGTATGGTTGGACTCACGCATTTTTTGCATATCCTTTATCATAACTGCCTTTTCGCGAACCAAATCCATGTCAAAATTTTTAGACTTTTTTAAAAGGTTAACAAGCTCTTGTTCTAAATTTAATAAGCGTATTTCAATTGATTTGGTAATAGAGGGCGGTCTGGGAATCTCAAGACCATGAATTCCCACTTTGAATGAGATAGGCGATTGATCGCCAAGTATTTGGCACAAAGTAAAACACCGCCATAAATTAGTTGTTTCATAAGAAAATACTAATTTACCAGTCGAGTTTAGATTGAATATTTTCTCAGCTAAAAGTTGTCCAAGAATCATCGAATATTCAAAAATTCCATGTGAATACAAAGCTTCACAACGCGATAGCATTACATCATAAAAATTTGGTTCATATTTGGCTATCTTGAGCTTGAATGCCTCTGATTCAGATGGTCTAAAAACTTCTTTTTTCTCAATTATTTCACTTATTTCAGAAAGTAGTTTTTCACAGCTAGATCTAAAAAGCTCCTTTTTGGAAAAGTCTAAATCAAGCCAATTTAATTCACAAGCGTAAATTGCTGGTGAAAAGCTCATGAAAAGTTCTGTGTCCAATTTTTTAATTAGTCTTTCCAAATTGCTATTTTGAGTCTGTACCGGAGCCCAGAGATTTGACTGTGAGCTCAAATTACATACATAATTACAATACTTTTTGAGCTTTTCTATTACGAGTGAATTCCATTGAATCAATTGATCTTTGTACAATTGTTTCTCTTCAAAATCGTGTAAAAATGGATTTAGACAAGCTATTTTCCATAGGCGAACAATTTCGTCCATTAAATAAGAGCCAGCTTGATGTCCAAGAGTAGAAAGACTTGAATTTTTTGAATTGTTTGACCGATGAGGGTTTAGAGTTGCCGATATGGTATTGAAAAGAAGTTTTTCATGATTGAATTGAGAAGTTTTGACCAAAAACCACAATTGGACTATTTGATCAAAATTGATGCATTCAGAAGTCAGAATTCTGAGCAATGGTATGGCATTTTTGTCTTTTTGTCGAAACATTTCTTTAATGATTGAAACTAAATTCCACATTGCCTCTGGCTCTTTGCCTCTCAGTGGCCGTAAAAGACTTGTATATTCTGCCGATGCTGCTGAAGAAGCATGCTCCAACGACTCTACATCACTGACAACATCGGTTGTCGATGCTAAAAATTTTACCAAAGTTTTTCGAATATTTTCTTGAAGAACTAGTTCATCAAGACACCAATGGCTTATGTCGTTTTGAGAAGCTCCTGCTGTCGGATCTGGAGCACCACTTACTAAGTTGATTGATGAGCTATCTCCCTTAAGTAGCTCGTCAAGCAATTTTTGAGCAGTTGGAAGAACCTGAAATTTAATTGATTTTAATATTTTGTTAAAAAAAGTTTTAAAAATTATTTTTCTAATCCTTAAACTTTTTAATGTACTCAAAAATAAATAGAGTGTGTAAATGGTAAATAGCTTAATGAAGATAATTGTAAAGTTGTTCATATTGGCAACAAAATCCAGAGTTTGATTATAAGATTGGTTTGAAAACCTTGAGTTAGTCAAAAGTCGAAAGAGATTTGGGTATTTACATACAGAGTGATTTAAAATGGGATACACAAGTCAAAAATGCTACAACTAAAGCAAATAGAATTTCGGATTTAACTAAGAAAGCATTTAAGTATTCCTGTAGAGAGACTATCAAATTTTTGTACTTTTCAATGGTTAGAACTCATCTGGAATATGCTATCAGTGCATGGTGTCCTTATTTAGAAAAAGATATAAATGAGCTTGAGAGAGTTCAAAGAAGAGCAACTAAGTATACTCCAAAATTGGGAGGCTTAGATTATCAACAACGCTTGTCGAGGCTAGATTTAACTAATTTGGGTACAAGAAGATAAAGAGGTGATCTAATTCAGATGTACAAATTGGTAAACAGTTGTGAAGAATCAAATTTAATAAATGAATCAATTTTAATACAAAAACTTGTAGTCACAGATATGAATTGAGAAGAAATAGATATTGTCTAGCTTGTGAAGGAATTAAAAATTGTTTTCTGGGACATAACTTTTTTACAAATTGAATTGTGAATGGATGGAATAAACTCCCGGATGATGTAAAGAATCTAAATAGTTTTAAAGCGAAGCTTGATATTTTAATTGCAAAACAAATAGAAGCGACTGTCACAGCTCTCTAGGGCTATACTTAGATAACCTTTAAGCTACAGTTTAAACTAATACTACTATTAGATTCATTTTTAATAATTAATTTAGTCTTTTAAAAAAAATATAAAGATAACTTTGAAAATAATAATTGAAAATTTTTAAGAAATAAGCTTCCCAATATATTTCAAAAAACTGAATGGTCATTTAGTTTATTTTTTGTATCTCTGTTTTTTGTTAACAATATAAAAATGTATCTATAGTTTGATATTAATAAATTTTAAATAAGATTCTAATTAATAAATAGAAATCTAATGAAAAAATATGAATTAAATAATATTAAAATAAATGGGAACCTCTTTCCTTTAATTAAGCCTGGGAACATTTATTCCTTTCGTACTTAATTGTTAAGCCAATTTTTCAAATATTTGATTTTTAAATAGGACTTAAGATCGGATTTCAATTTGTTGTATTCAAAAATGAAACTCAGTTTCCCAGAAAAACAATTAATAAATTTTTAGTTAATTAACTTCAGATCAAAATTTGAAAAAGTCAAAAAGTCAAAGTCACGTCAATAAAACTGGATGATAATAGACTTAGTTATCTTAAAACTTTAAATATTCACAAAGATGTCGGGATTTACTTAATTTTTGGAATCAAAAATCAAATAATAATTCAAATTTATAAACAAAATTAAAACAAAATTTTTAAAATAGCCGAAAAGACAAGTACAGGATTCCTTTTTTTTTTTGAAAATTTAAAGATAATTAATTCAATAATTAACCAAATTAGTGGCTTGTTTTAAAAAAAAATTAAACCAATTGATTTGACTTTTTCACAAGTTTGTTACAGATAACTAAAAAGCATATTAAAAATCACCTGCTGAGGTAGTTCGCTGATGAGATACTGGGCAAATTTTTGAAGTTGGTCACGTTTCAATTTTGACAATGACTCTGAAACTGGTGCTCGGTATTCGGCCGAGTCCGTTTCCAAAATTCTGCTCAAGCAAACAGCAACTATGTGACAACACCACGAAACAGCTTGTTTAGAGCACGTACATGTACAATAAACAATTCTTTTTCGATCACAGACCAGCGAAACACTAAGATAACTATTGGAAAATCCACTCATAAGAATATTATTTTGCTTTGAATTGTAGTAACTTAAATTGTTTGAGTTGGTCTGATTGATGTTTTGAGTAACTTGTGCGCTCAGATGGAACCCAATCTGCAGTACTTTACGGACACATTTTGATCTGTACATTTGTTCGCCCTTAATGTACTCATCTGCGTTGCCATTGGCCAAACAAGAATAAAGTCTAATATTGTCAATTGTGTCCGGAAAGGAAGCTTTGGTTATCTTGAGCTGCAGGTATTCAGGCACCGGCTCTTTATAGGTCTCTACAAGTTCAAAAGGAATCGTTCCGGCAACATAATTTGCGCACAAGTCAACCAACTTTTCTATCTTTCCCTTCTGATTTTCGCCTTTGGGTTTTGCCAAATGTTGATTTAGCAGACTTAGCTGATTGAAATATGGATCATTGAAGTTGCTGGACTTCCAATCACGCCAATTAGCCAATGCGTTTGGTAAAGAGGAACTCTGGTTGGGAGCTGACGAGCTGGGCAATCCGTCCGGATTGTCTATGCTTGCCCATGAGTAAGAATCGTCTTCGTCTAGCTGGTCGCTGTCGAAGTCGTCGTTCGGATCGTTCCAAAGCATGTTGGCATTTGTTTGTGGCTGATTGGATGGGTTGTTGCGTGTTTCGTTCGAAGTGTCTGGTTGATCACTGCCTGATGAATTTGTCTGTTGGAAGAACCTACTCATTTCCAAATATTTGAGACTTAATTTGCCCTTTTGTTTTAATTAATTTTTTTACTAATTTTTCTCTTGAAGGTTAATTGATGTATCAGGCACATAATTATGAATTTACTAATTCGTTCGTTAGCGATTTGCATATTTTAACACTATGTCATATTTAAATTAACTTTTATAGTATTAAAAAAAACTGTATTTTATAGATAATAATTATTTGAGAGCCTCTCATAGAAACTAGGGAATATTTAAAATTAAAGTTTTATTAAATTATTTTAATTTTGACAAAAAAATTTAAAATCAACCAAAAAATAATATAGAAAATTCCTAACTTTTTATAAAAATACAGTGCTAGTTTTTCAAAAAAAAAGTGCAGTTTTACAGTTATTGATTTATTACACGTAATCTTTACTTAATTAGGAGTGAAAAGCAAAAATAAACTAAATAATTAGAGTTGATTAGACACAAGGATTTTACCAAATTTTACGTTAATAATCGTAATTTTATGAAAATTTTTAATTAAAAAAAATATTTAGAATGTAAAATTTTTTGTAAAATTATGGAAATATTGTAATTGAAATTAGTTTGATTATTTAATTAATTAGTATCAAACACAGAAAATAAGCCGACTCATCGAAAGAATAAAGAAATATTTTAAGGTACAAGAGCTATTATATAAACATTGGAATATATCTATTCAATATTACTTACTTGTTTATCTTTAATTTTGTGACCAAAAGATGATTATAAAATTTTTAATTACTTTTTAGTCTTTTAATAACAAATTTAATTTGATTTCTAATAATTCATATTAAATCAAAAAAACATGAAATCACATCTTAGTGCATTTTTTTGACATTTATCAGATTATTTAAGTATAGAATAATAATATTTGTAAGCTATGATATTCATTATATTCATTATAAGATATTAATCAGTATTCTAAACATGTAAACTTGCCTGTTCATTAACCTTCAAGCTTCCTTTTCAAGTGGATTTGTGCACTTTTATTCCAGACAAACCTTTTACAGGACCAAAAGAAGACATTTAGTAATTTTTGAATCTAGGTCCTCAAATTATAAATTTCATAAATTTTAACTGGATATATATTTACTTGTGGCAATGGGAAAAAGTTTATGAGAAGATAAGGCTCAAGCGTTAAGATAGTTTTTATAATTATAATTTCAAAGTTAATCAAGAGTTTCATGCCAAGAATAATACTGATCAATAGAGATTTATTTTAATTGATTTTAAGAGTAAAATATTTTTTCATTTAAGATTTTAGAATAATATTAGATAGGAATATTATTGTGAAATCTTTTAAGAAAATTCAAAATAATTAAAATATTTTTTTCATCAAATGATGGAATTAAACTATTATTCTTTATTATTGTCAAAATTTAATTAAATCATTAAAATTAACTTAAGAAATGACATCAAGTGTGCACAGATACATCCTTTGAGTGAAATAAATAATTAAAATAGTTTTTTAACATTTTATCTAAATTTTTATCTATTCAATATTTAAATTTAAGAAAATTTTTAGTTTGTACTCAAAATGATCCTATATTTTAAATAATTAAACTAAAATTTCAAATTTCGTACGAAAATGGGTTTTCTATTTTATTTAAATTTGTTATGTTATATTTGTCGAATTTTTATTTTTTAATATTTGATAAGCTGCTGCTATAGCTTGAAAAAAATTTAATAAAACTTTAATTTTGCATGCATGTAATCATTTTGAAATAAGCACACTTTCTCATAGCTTTATTTTTTGCTTCTATAAATTTAAAATCTTCCATTCAAAAAGCATCTAAAATTAAATTAAGAGCCATTTTTGAAAAATTAGAATTTTTTTTTCATTGAATGATAATAATTCTATTTTTGAATAAATCTAGATAAGAATTAATAGAATTTAATTCAAATTGTAAATTGGAATCAAACACTTGGAAATTTTTTACAATAAATTTTTAAATAGATAATGGACAAAAGTTTGGATGACTATGCTAAAGAGAAAAAAATTGGAATGAGACGTGGTGGTGGCCGTCGTGGCGGACGATTTAATGCGCCTGGTCGCCCAAATGGCGGATCAGGTGGCGGAATCCAAAAAAGAAGATCTGCTGGTGGCCTGTCACCTAACAAGGCAAACGCGGTATGTCATTTAATATTACTATATACAGATTTTGTTTCGATTGAGATAAAATTTTTGTTCGACTTGTCACAAAATTTCAATGTATCTATTTTCAGTCCATAAATGGAAAATGGACCCATGATTTGTTTCAAGAATCAGCCCGATTCAAGCGTTCAAATAGCGCCGGAACAATCGGTACAGGTCAAGCAAAACTTGTTATTTCAAACCTGGATTTCGGTGTAACCGATAGTGATATTCAGGTATATCAGGAAGAAAATAAACATAAACTGTTTTAAATTGAGTCAATTAAAGGGTTTATTTGCCGAATTTGGCAAAATTCGCAGAGCAGCAGTTCACTATGATCGCACTGGACGCTCACTTGGGACAGCTGATATTCTTTTTGAGAGAAAATCAGACGCTATTAGAGCTTTAACTCATTATAATGGAGTTAGCTTAGATGGTAAAGTTATTTAACAAAGAAAAAATTTTTAAAATTCTATTTAATTTTTTAAAAAGGACGACCGATGAATATTCAGTTGACAACTTCATTGAGTGCCACTAGTAACAAAACTGGTGGAAGAAGAAGTCTGGGAAGTGGTGGTGGAGGAAGGCGCGGAGGTCGCGGTGGAGCTCGAAGGGGCCCGCGTCGTGAACCCAAACCGAACAAGACTGCATCTGATCTTGATGCAGAACTTGATGCTCATAATGCTAAAATGCAAACTGATTAAATTTTGCTATCAATTTATATCGATTTTGTCTTCATTTAACAAGATTTTAATTTTGTAAAACTTTAAAAAAAAGTAAAAATTATTTGTTTCTATGTTATTGTTGTTTTGTCTATTATTTCTTGTAAGAAAAATTTAAATTTTAATAAAAAAAACTCGTCTTTTTTGGTACAAAAGCCAAGTGTAATAAATATTTTTAATAATGCATTAAGGTTTTTTTTAATTTAGTTAAATTTAATGTTGGTCATTTGTGCTGTTCAAAAAGCATTTTTATTCATAAAAGATAAAGTAAAATTAACCAAAAAAAAGATTTTTTATTTCCAAGATGGGAAATAAGCGAAAGTATTTCAAGAATTCGCAGAAATCTAACAAAAAATCCAAGTTTATGTTTGACGAAAAGGTCCAATTAGGGCCAAATATGAAAGGTTTCTTAATAACTTATAATTGTAAATTTACTTTTCTGGTAAATGAGGCCAGAAAATTGATCCAGCAATTCTCAGGTGAATCAGAAACACAATCTGAGGTAAAAAGTGATGACATTGAAAAACAGCTTCAAAATGAGCTTAACACATTAAATACCTTGGATAAGCAAATGAGTATTTTGGACACAGGTGCCAAATACACTATTTTCATCAATCAACCTAAACTTGATCCCAATCAAGTAGTTGAATCTATTTTTGAAGTAAAATTGATAGATTATTAATATTTAAAATATTATTTTTTTCTAATTCAAAGCATATAGAAAAAACAAAAAAACCAATAGGCCGATTTGTCCAGCGATTCTTGCCTATCTTAAATACATGCAAATCGTTTCTCGAGGAGCTCGAAAAATGTCTAACTGCAACTCTTGATGAACTGGGCCCGATTAAATCAAGCATTGAGAGTTCTGGTGAATCTAAACCATTAAAATATTGCTGTGTGTTTAAAACATCCAACAATAATGTCTTGTCAAGAGATCAGGTGTTTAAACTGGTTGGTTCATATATGCAGTCAAAAAATAAACAAAATAAAGTAGATTTTGATAATCCTGACTACGTTATACTTATAAATGTGATTTGTAATCTTTGTTATATCAGTTTTGTTGATAAATATTTTGAGTATAGAAAATATAATCTTATTGAAATGGGGGCTAAATTTAATAAAAATGAAAAATCTAATAATGTAAAAGATAATCAAGAGGAAAAAAGTGAAATTTTAAATGAAGAAAATATCCACAAAGAGGATAATTAACAAAAAAATAATACTGTTAAATATTGTTTTGAAATTTTTCAAAAATAAATTTGTTTAAACATTGTCTTGCTTTTAATCTAGACCATCAGAATTATCTAATTTTTAACCACATTATTCTCATAATATAATTAATCTTATAACAATTTCTGATTTTAGATTATTTAAATTAAAAAAAATAAAATTTAAATTATTAAGTTGTAGCAGAATAAAAATAAATTTTAATTTGCTTTTTCTCACGAACAAAAATCGAATCATAATTTTCTCACTAAATTAAAATTAAAAAAAAAATGGAAGGCTTTTCTGATTTATTGGAAGAGATCAGACATCAGGGAGGTCCATTACTTTGGATAATGCAAAAAAAACAATTCATTGAAAATTCAGATAAGAATCGTAAGCGTTCGCCCGATCAAATCAAACGAGACGTATTGAACAGTGACCGTCTCCGGCATGTAATATCAAAAATTTTGGAAAAACCTGGTGAGCCAAAGCCTAAGCGTGAACAAATTGAATCTGAAGCAAAAAATATCCTTGACGAAATGGCTCACGACTTTGATCTGAAATACGTCCGCCTACTTGGCTTTATTTTGATTAAAGTATTCTCTTCCATTTATAAAAATATATTTTATAACTGTGACATTACGGACAATATGTCCGTCATGAAACACTATCCAACTGTGCTACTTCCACTACACCGCAGCTACATGGACTTTCTACTGGTTTCGATTGTCTGTTACCACAAAAACCTCCAATTGCCAACAATCGCAGCTGGTCAAGACTTCTTGAGCATGTCATTCGTGAGCAAAATGATTAGACACTGTGGCGCTTTTTTCATTAGACGCTCTTTCGGATCCGATGAGCTATACTGGGCTATTTTTCGAGAGTATGTCCAACAACATTTGTCCAACTGTGACCGACCTCTTGAGTTCTTTATCGAGGGAACTCGGAGTCGAACTTCAAAAAGCTTACAACCCAAACAAGGAATGCTGTCAACTTGTGTTGAATTGTTTATGAGGGGACACAGGTGCCAAGACATGTATTTTGTACCCATTAGTCTAACCTATGAGAGACTATTAGAAGAAACACTATACTCAAATGAACTTCTCGGAATACCCAAACCAAAAGAAAGTGTTTCTGGATTGGTAAAAGCTAGATCTATTTTAAGCCAGTCTTATGGTTCAATATTTGTTAATTTCGCGAGACCTATTAGTCTTAGAGAAATAATTTTTTTAACCAACGGACCCAGTCCTTCAAATTCTTCCAATCTTTTAAATCCAAGTTTTATATTTGAACTTAACAAAGACCAATTTAAACAAATTGAATCATTTTCTTACCTAATTCTTATTCAAATGTTACGCAATCAAATTATTCAGCCAATATCAATTATATCCACTTGTCTCCTACTGAAAAATAGATCAAAATTTAATTCCAAATTAGAAATAAATATTAATAATTTGGTTGAGATGAGTATTTTTTTAAAAAGTTTGCTTCTAAATTTAGGAGTTAAGGTTTACTGGCCAGTGAATTCAGAAATTACAAATGTAACAAGTCTTGTTGAAGAAAATTTAAAAACTCATCAAAATTTATTCAATCTTGATTCATCTATAACTCTGAGACAATCAAATGATTTGTTTGAAAGTGCATCTATTTACATAGCTCTATGCTCTTACAAAAATCAGCTGGTAAATTATTTGGTTCGGGCTTCTTTTGTAAGCATTGGTTTGGTTTTGTCCAGCATAGGTGACGAGTTCAACTTGAATCAGGCATTTAATATATACAGTTTTATGACTCGTGTGTTTTCTAAGGAATTTATATTCAGACCTGGTGATGAGATTAAAGACTTTAATGACTCTTATAAATATGTCATCAACACAAGTCTTCTTATTGAACGTGGTGAAGGTCTCGAAATAAATTTATTCAATGCAAATAAGTTAATTTTTTTGCTTGTTTTATTCGAAAAAATGCTAAAAAATTACTCAAAAATATACTCCGTTTTGGTCAGATTGATTCCGCCAGACCAAAACAGATTTATCATTGAAGATGATAAATCTATTTTTAAAGAAATACAGACACGAATTTTTAATGAAATGAGGGATGGATGTAACAAAGATGATTTTTTGTTTGATTTAGAAGTGTTGTCATTAAGCACAATTGGAAATGCTGTATCTGTTTTGAATATGATTGGGGTGGTTGAAAATAAAAAGATGGTCATGGTAGAAAGATTAATTTATTTAAGAAATAAATTGCAATTTATGAGCGGTCTTCTAGAATTTAAGACTGAAAAGTTAATTAATTTGAGTAATGAATTTGACAAGAATATTGGAACTAATAAGAAAAATGAATTTTTTATTGAAAAAAGTGAACAATCAGGGTCGAAATTAATTTTAGACGATTTTGTCAAATATTTGGGTTCTAAACAAAATTCTAAAATATAAGTTTTTATAAATTATTTTTTAATTTTTTTTAAAAAGAAAAAATGTCTTTTCATGCTATTTAAAATGTCCATAGCATGAAAAGACATTTTAAATTTTATTTTAGTGATAAAAATAAAATTTAAAATGTCTTTTCTTTTTTACTAAAATGAGATAGCCCTCTGAATAATAAATAAACATTGAGCAAAGGTCCAATTGAATAGATATAAAAAAATTTTATTTTAATTTTTATTTAAAAATTGATAATTGTGTAGGAAAAAATTAAGATTTTGATCTTAAAATTTATAAAATAGCATATAAAAAATCTAGTTATTTTTAAACATTAACATTCCATATAAAAATTTCATTAAAAGAGCTTGAAAAAAGTTTTTTACCATCACATGAAAAACATACAGATGAAACTGTATCCGAATGCTGTGAATAATCTTGGAAAGTGCCATGATTATAATCTTTTATTTGCAATAATCTTGACTTTGTTCCTATAGCAAATAAGTTTAGCTTTGGAGAAATAGCCAAGCATGTTAAAAATTCTGACAATTCCATTTTGCGTATCAATTCTTTTTGTATAAAATTATAGAATAAAATATTTTTTTTAAGACCATGGCAGACATAAATTAAAGTGTCTATTTGCGTTTTATGAGGTGAACGAGGTTCAAAATAAGCCAGAGTTGGTGAGTACTTAGCTATATCTGCATCAACATCATGCTCTGGAAAACTAATCCAATCAACCATTTGAATCATATCTTCAGACCACTTTGAACTCCAAATACTTACACCATTTTGACTAGCAGCGCACCAGTAGGTGATTTTCTTTTCATCGGAATAAAATGAATCCAAGCTGGTAACTGGTGATCCTTTGTGTTCCTCTAAGATTCGCGTGGTTATACCCTCATTCAAGTCGATTACAGCAATCAAACCATCAGATGAACCGGCCAAAATGCTACTTGTTCCTTCACAAAAAGTAATCGAAGTTACCGATTTAACAAATGGCTTGAATTTACTGATTATATTTTTTTGTTCAATGCTATATAGTCTTATAGATCCATCATCATAACCTACTATAATTAATGTTCCTTTATCAGGTATATTTTTATTTTTAAAAGTTTTCTCATCTAATTTAACCAATGCTTGGCATCTTGCCGCTACTTTAACTTCAAACTGAATCAAGCGTTCTCTGTCTTTAACAGACCATAAATTCAGGCATCCGTCATCGCTCACACTCGACAAGTATTTATCTTCAATACACATTAATTGATTAATTTTGGAGCCATGAGTTGAAGCTATAGGAACACTAGTCTCTTCTTTCCAGTTAACATACCAAAGTGTATTCTTGCTTGTACCGATTATACCAATTTCCAAAGAAGAATCAAAATTACAGTTCTTTATTGCACCATTTAAGTGAATTTCATTTTCAATTATAAAGCTCTCTTTCCTTGAAACAAAGCAAATAAATAATAAAATAATTAAAAATGTTATTTTTTTTAATGTAAGGCAATTTTACTAAAATTTTTAATTCTTTCTAATAATTTTCAAATTATCTATCTTGTATTCAATTCTAAATTTTTAAAAAAATTATATTTGCTCACTTTTCTTTCTTGATTTCATCCATAATTCCAATATTCCAAAGTTTTAAGCTTCCTTTGCATGATCCAGTAATCAATTTTTGTTTATTGTTCACCAAATAATCAATTTCATTTGAATCAGCTTTCCAGTTTAATAAGCATGAATTATTTCTTAGATTCCAGACAGTGATGAGTCCGTAGCTATTAGCAGCAAAAAGCCAACCTTCTGAACCAAAAGTTACAGCAGTGAAATCAAATTTTTCATGCATATCTGCAATTGCTAGTGGTACATCAAATTCAGTCACACTGAGACACGCTTTTTGGTATCCTTTTTCTTCGATTGAACATTTCAACAAAATTTTATCACAAGCGCCCATAATAAATTCATTGCACTTATATGGATTCCAGGCTAAGTCGTTTAATATGTAATTAAAATTCTGTAAATATATAAGTTGAGAATAATTATGAGTTGACCATATTAGAAGAGATGAGCATTTAAAATCAGACACCGATATCAAAAAGCGGTCATCAGTAGAAAACTTAAGGATGGTCACGTTTGATGCATTTTTATGAAACAAATTGGTAACTTTACTCAAATTTGTACAGTCCCATATGACAATTTGACATTTTGGTAAAATATTTTCATCATTTGAAAGAGAAATATTAAGTAGATAAGACGAAACACTGGCCATTTGAGTCATATCTGTTTTCATGGCAACACAAGTTATATCCTCATGATGAGTGGTCAAAATTTTTTGCTGTCCTGTTTTTAGATCCTCCACACACAATGTTGAACCAATTGACGAAGCAAAAAATTCATGATCTGAATTCCAGATTAAGTTTTCAGCTGAAAATTTGCCATTATACCCGATTAGAGAATCAATTCGAATGCCGCACTTATTATCTGGTGCGGAAAAGCGTTTTTTTGCTATAGAAGATTCTTTAACCCGAGATGTTAGATGCTTCGAGTTTTTTGGTTTTATTTCTGTCAAAAATTTATCATAACTTTCGGTCTCCAGTTCTATAAATTTTCCATCACTTATCATCTTAAGGCTATTGGTCGAATTGGAAACAAAATTTTGCCGATTTTGAGACACAAAATTAGGAAGGTTTTGGAAATTTTTTATTATTGGTTTATCAAGAATGGTGTCGTCTAAAATAGTTAATTCGTTTACTTCATCTTTTAATAAAGTATCCTCTATTTCATTTGATAAGATTGTTTCTATTTCTATATTTTGTGGAATTGGTGGTTGTTTAGGTTCCTCAAAAGATACTTCCAAAGATAAACCAGTTGATGACTCTTTATCTAATGAACTATATGTGATTTGACGTTTGTGATCTGGTGTAGTTATTGCCACTTGTGGTTCATTTCTTTGAGGAATTTGCTTTTTAAATGATTTTTTTTGTTCTTGGACACCAAAATAGGCCAAAAAATCCCAGAATACAATCGAGTCACCAATTGATATTATCTGTTTATTATGTGGACTGACTACTATTCGATTTATTGAAGATGAATGGCCGATAAAAGTCTGTTATATAGTTTAAAAATTTTAATAAGAATTAGAATACGATTTATATATTAATTTTTTTAATAAAATACTGAGACACAAAGACATCAATAAAAAACAAATAAATATTTTTATAAAAAATTCATATTTGTTTTTAAATTTTGTTAATTTAGAGTAAGCCTAGAACGCTATAACATTTTTAATTAAAATAAGGATATTTAACTAATAATTGGTTATCTAGGTAAATTTCAAATTTATTGAGGCCGATAGAGTTCATATGCCTTTTAAAATAAAAATAAAAAAATAATCTTCACTTATTTAAAAAATATATTATTTTATTGGTCTAGAATATTAAATTTAGCGTATTAAATCAAAAATAATTTCAACTTCCTAAAAAATAAAATTGGATTTTTATTCCATTCATTTCACTAAATAGGTCAAATCAACCAAAATATATCGGAGGGTTAGAGTTTTAGAGATTTTCTAATAGATAAATTTCACTAATAAAAACAAATTAATATAAATAATAATATTTCTTATTAAGCATTTATATTCTTATCATCTTTTTAATAGTTTTCTATAGTTAAGTATTAAGGATTCAACTAAAAATAATCAATTTAAAAAGTCAAAAATTATACCTGAGAATTATTATCAAATCTAAATGAGTAGTCCCATACTTTTATTGAGTTATCTCCTGAAGTGATAATATAATTTCCATCGTTGGTAACGGTAATACAATCTGTCAAGCCACGGTGTATTTTTGATACAGAAGATAACAAACGACCATTTACTGAATCAAATTTAAGCAAACGATTTGCAGAAGTGACACAAACAAGCTGATTTAGATCATAGGTCGAATAGGACAAGCGAACTGCAAATTCTTTTCCGTGAAAAGACTTTTCATTACAATTATCTATTGACTCGCCATCATCACTTAATATATTGATTCTCAATGTCTCATTTAGAGTCAATGAATCAAAAATAGATATCAAATAACTAGAAGGTCCAATAACTGATAAAAATTTTTGATCTGCACTAATAACCAGACTTCTGGGCGATGTGATACCATTTGGTAAAACTCTCAACAAAATATATTCTCTCTCTGAGTCGTATAGACACAAATATTTCAGTGAATCACCTGAAATTAAACGCTTGCCTTCATTTGAATATCTTAGATCTAAAATTTCTCCTGTTTGCTTCAAATGGGGTGATTTTATTTCATTAAGAAGCTTAGCTTCACTCAAATTGAATACGCGAATTTTTCCACTAGAGAATCCACAAGCAAATATTGAGCTTTGTATTCGTATATTTTCTGGCATGAAACTCAAAGAAATGGGTCTTTCATTTCCAGAACTGAAATCATAGAGCTGTTGACAATTTTCTGTAGACCAGACTCTTAAAGTCGTGTCATCAGAACAAGTAGCCAGATATTTCCCAGTTGGGTCTAATGAAACATCATTTACTACTTCTATGTGACTTCGAACCAAAGTTGAATAAGCTTTTTGCTCAACATCAAGTATGCCTAGATTTCCACTTGAAGTTCCACTGGCAATTTTTAAGCAATCGGTAGAAAATTTTACCACCACAATGGAAGCATCATGTTCAGCCTCCAGACATACTTGACCAAAATCAAGCGGCCATATCCTCACAAAACCATCATCTGATCCAGTTACACAATAATCATCAGAAATTGAAATGGAATTGAGTCTGAGCGATGGAGAACTTTTTTGACGATTTAAAATTCCGGTTTTTTTAATCAATGGTTCAATTATTTTAACTTTTTCAATTTCCATTTTAGCTACATTAAAAACAAAAATTTGTCCATTCCTTGTGCATGAATAGACCAAGTTATCATTACTACCTGATCTTGAATTCATGCTTAAATCAGTGAATTCCAGTTCATCAGTTAAATAAGGATTTAAATTAACCGCACATGATCTAAGTGTATCATTTCTTAGTCTCCAAAATCTAACATTATCTTTACCACAAGTGATTAATCTAGAACTGTCATAATGTACGAACATCAATCTATTAATACTCACATCTGTATGAGCCTTGGCAATTAATTTTACGGCATTTTTTCTAGCTTGTCTTACATCCCATAGAACAAGCATAGTTTTTCCTTGTTTGTCTTTGCCAACTCCACATAAAAAGTTTCCACAAGCCGAAAATTCTACCAAACTCAATGAATGATCGTGGTGACGAAATATGCTAAGACATTTTCTTGTATTAAAGTCCCACAAGCGTATCAAGCTATAAGGACCAGTCTGTCCTGATGCAAGAATTGAATTATCAGAACTAATAGATAAACATGATACCTTGTCCGTATGACCAACAAAGCAATTCTGATTTTTATCATTCAGGTGTAGAGCAACGACTATTGATTGGCATGCATAGACCAGAAATTGTGAGTCATTGCTCCATTTGATTAAATTATTTGCTGGGAATTTTGTAGAGCCTGAATGACTACCAAATCCAATTATTTTATTAAGTCTCAAAATGGGATCGGGATAAAGTTGTGTAGGATTGGAAAAAGCATCTTCTTCTTGCTCAAGACCAACAGAAGAAAGTGACGATTCAGAACTAGAGACCATATTGTGACCACTTTTCAAAGGATATACATGTACATCATCATCATTTTGTTTTTCAGCATCTTCTGGACTCACAAAATCTGGTTCATCTGGTTGTACACCAACTACAGGCAACGAAGTTACAACATTTTTTCTAGGCTCATTCGGAGAAACTAACTTTGGTTTGGTTGAGGCCGGAACTGGATCCAAATGACGAGTTACTGGAGATACTGATTGAGCATTGAATATGGAAAAATCATAAAAATGGTGCCAATTTTCGTATTTATTAAATGGATAGGATAAATCACGGGGAAATGAATTGACATTTCTGAGACGTGCTTCGGTACAATTAATACCTGGCTCGTACAATATATCACTTGTAATAACATTTTTTATGTATAAATTGGAGCAAATTTTAAGACCACGTACACAGCCAAATGTACGGTTCGAATATGACTGAACCAAATTAATCAAATCGATACAAAAAATTGTCCATTTGGTAACTGGTGGAGCAAGTCCTGATGAATCTTTGGACGCTTGATCGATTTTTTCATAAATTGATCCTTTAGGAGGTTGTATTAAGTAGGGAAATTGTAACCATGTCGAAGTTGATTTAAATTCTTTGTATAAATTACTAAATGATATTCTTAGTAAAGTTTTTTCGCTGGTAGTTATGTCTATGTGAAATGAAAATGATTTGCTTGGGACAGGTTTAATTAAAAAGTAGATATAGCGGCCTGTTAGGTTCAATGATTGACCAGATAGCTTTGGTAATTGAATGTAGTTGGAAGTAGAATTCGAGCCGGATATTTTGTAGATTGATGATTTTATTTGAGAATCTGTTTGAGTGGTAATATCGCCATGTTTAATGGCATTTTTGTCCGAAGCAATCGTAAAATGTTTAAAAATGTTCACATAAGGTTGTTGCCAATTAAACTTGCTCATTTTTTAAATTTAAATTTGGTTTTTAATGTAAAATTTATTTTTATTTAGTGGTCAGTAAATTTAAGTATCAATAACCATGACAACTACAGTCGTCTTGATTAAATTTTTGAATTTATTTTATTTAATAATTAATGTTAATTTTTTTTAAATTGAAGTCAAGATTGTTCTTATCGTTATTTTTGTTGATCATAATTTGTCAGTGCTATATATTTTTATTTTAATAGATTAAATTTTACAATCTTTATTTTATTTTACATTTTAATGCTAATTGTTCAAAGATCAAATTTTTTTTTAAGATCTAAAATATTGACTTTTTTAATGATTAAAAACCAAAGTATATAAATTTTAGTCGTAGACTGGCAGCATATTTTCGTATTAAGAATCAATTTTTGTATTAAATAGGCTATTTTAAAGCTTGAAAAATATCTTTTATAAACTAATTGTCATTTTTAAATCAAAATTTTTCTCACTAGGCCGTAAAGAGTTTAGATTTTATATAAAAAGTTATTAATTTTTAATTTGAAAAAAACTTAAAACTTGTTTTTGGATTAAATTCTTTAGATTCAAATATTTTCTATTGTTCTGTGTTAGATATTTAAATTGGAAAAATAAAATAATATAATAATTATAATAGAATTTACATAAAATAGTTAATATATATTTATTTACTTTGAGATTTTGGATTAAATTTTATTATGACCAGTACTTATGCTAGAAAAATAAGCTAAATAAAAATAGATAGATCTAAAAATAATCCTAATTTATAATATGCCGGTAAAAAATTAATAATAATTTTTCAACGCTTCTTTGTCTGAAATATTTTTCAATTTCAGAAAGAAATCTATTAATTTAGATCTTTTTAACTCTTAAAATATTTGAAAAAAGACAAAAATTTCTATTAATAAGACATTAGAGATAAAAAATTTATTTTTTCCTAAACGTTTGGGGAAAAAAAATAAATAAACCACGAATCAAAATTTCTATTTAGACGACAAAATTTCATTTTTTCTCATAATAATATTTTTAAAGGTATGCAAAGCTTTACATTTTAAGAACAAAATTTTTATTAATAACATATTTATTTGTTTCCCATATTATGTAATTCATAGCGATAATTTAATTTCTCAATTTTTTAATTTTTTGTAAAATTAAGGCAAAATTAATTTTTATTTTTATTTAAAAAATTTATTTAAAATATTTGTTTAAATTTGATTTGAAATATTCATTTTTAAATTACAGTTAATTAAGACAAGTAGCAGATAAATGTAATTTTGTTGTCCTGGATTTAACAAATTTTATGATATTCATAATTTATTTATGTTTATATGAAATTAACCTGCAGCTTTTCATTTATGCCGTATACTAGGCCTTATTTTGTTATAAATTGCCAAATATTTGGCTATACGAATCAACTTTTGATAAACTAAAACGTAGATATTTAAAATTAATTTCAACACATCAATTAATCACATACTAAATTAGACGCCATTACCAAACCAAAGCCATTTATGCAAGTCGTAAATCAGGTCTCGCTTAGATACCAGCGTTCAACGATGCTCTTTTCTAAACCACAAATCACCAAAAATTTTTTAAATTTTGACGCCATTTAGCATCAATATAAATAAACTATAATCGACTAAAATCTTTTTAGAACACTTTAAAGCTAAATCATGGACAAGAGCTTGGACGAGTATGCCAAAGAGAACAAGATTGGTGGCAGACGGGGTCGCAGATTCAGGATAAATGGTGCCAATAATAAGCCCGCAAATCCGAGAAGATTTGGCGGCGGCGTCCAAAAGAGGAGACCTCGCGGTGGACCTCTTAACTCGGTATGTGATTGTTTATTCATTTATTACGCAAATATCTGTTTTATGTGCAAATAAAATGAATCCATTTAATTTCAGTCGCGGAACCAATTTGGGCCGAAGCGAGCAAATGTAATTGCTCCAGGCACTGGCCTCACCAAACTGATCATCTCTAACCTTGACTTTGGCGTCACTGATGGTGATATTAAAGTATTAATTATTAACTAAATCAGCGATCTCATTCAATCGGCTAATTATATCAATTCAAGGGCTTATTCGGAGAGTTTGGCAAAATTCGCAAAGCCGCAGTGCACTATGACCGCGCTGGGCGTTCTCTGGGAACAGCTGATATTCTTTATGCGCGCAAAGCAGACGCCATTAGAGCATTACGTCACTACAATGGTGTTAGTCTTGATGGTAGGCATTTAAAAAAGCAATGGAGCATTTAAAGTTAAATAATGTTTAAAAGGTCGTCCAATGAACATCCAGTTGACTACTTCATTGAGTGTATCGGTTGCAGGCGCTGGGAGACGTCCGCAAAGACGAGGTGGCCCAGGCGCTCCGGCTAGAAAAGGCCGACGCGGCCCAAAACCAAACAAGTCTGCGGCTGACCTTGATGCTGACTTGGACGCCCACAACGCCAAGATGCAGACTGATTAACTTTGATTTTAGATATTTAAGCTTTTAGTTGTTTGTAATTATTATTAATAAAATGGATATGTTTGGTTCTAAGTGTTGACTTTTAAATTAATTAAACTAAAATGATTTTTTAGCTCTAAAGTGATTGCCAATTAATTTTAATTTTAAATAAAAAAATCTAAAAAACTAAAACCTTCTTTATTTGTTCTATACTAAATTAACTACAATATTTAATTCTCTTATACAATATTTTGGGTTAAAAGAATTTAAAATAACACTTGTGGGTAATTAATCTATTTGACAAGTTTATAAATTAAGTTAAGTTATTGAATGAGTTGATTAAAAATATTATGGCTACTAAATTAATTACGTCACCGCACATGACCAAGAGTTAAAATTAATTTTGTGATCTTTTATGTAAATTAATAGAATAACTTCAAGCAATCAAATGACTCTTCTAATTTAAATTTATATAAATAATTATATGAAATTACTGTTTTAATTTTTTTGTATTTTATAGGACCTATTTGAGGTAAAAAACTTAAATTTTCAAATAGAAATAAAATGGTATCTAATTTAGTTAAGAATTTTGTTTTCTTCTTAATTATTGGGTATCAATTATTAAAAATTGATGCAATAAAGTGTTATAGTTGCTCTGACTGCCTTCAAGTTTCAGAAGCCGATTTAAGAGATTGTCCAAATCAAGTCTATTGCCAAACGACAGTTCGAAAATGGTCAACTCCTGATTTTATAATTGTGAGAAGAGGATCTAGATCTTTCTTATTAATTTAATCAGCTTTTTTTTATTCTTCAGATAAAAATTTTTTAGTTTAAATTTCAAGACAAGTAATAATTATATTCTAAATAAACACAGACTGCTCGAAATAGCCAACTAGATAATAAGGTATTCAACCAAATGATTTATAATTGCAATTATGATGAATAAAAATTAAAATATTATTTAAATTTAATAAAGCTTATTGTTGAATAATTATTTTATTATGATCAATATCAAAAATAACTTATTTTAGAAAAAATTCAGATTTTTTTAGTAAAGATTATATATGTCCTGCTTTATTTAAAATAAAAATAAAAAACATATTAAACAAAGATTAAATAACAGAATTAGATTTGGAATGATTATAAATGAATTATTGAAAGATTCATTATTGCATCGATCCGTTTGACAGCATTTTACATCGACACCCGAAAATGATGTTGTTCTGCAAAAGGTTCTACATCCTCTGCTCACATACAAGTAATCTTTTAGAAAAGTATATGACAATTTTTGAACTGTTGTTGAACATTTATTATCAATAGGACAATCTCTTAAATCTGCTTCTGAAACTTGAAGGCAGTCAGAGCAACTATAACACTTTAATGCATCAATTTTTAATAATTGATACCCAATAATTAAGAAGAAAACAAAATTCTTAACTAAATTAGATACCATTTTATTTCTATTTGAAAATTTAAGTTTTTTACCTCAAATAGGTCCTATAAAATACAAAAAAATTAAGTCAGTAATTTCATATAATATTTCACATAAAGCAAATTTCATACTTATTTAATAATTTTTCACTCACTTATTATTAATTTTATTTCAATGAATGGCGATTTAAAAACGAATATTTAAAACTAAAAGATGAAAAATCTTAGCATAATTATTTTTGTAGAAAATTATTATTAATAAAAGAAAAATAAAGTAATTACTCGATTCAGTGACATGTCACTATGGTCAAAAAATGTATAAAAATGATTTCTCAATGAATTTAAGTATTTTTCATTGTATTTTGTCCGGATGAAGAGAAAATGTTTAACAATTAAGAAAATTATTATTTTACGAATTAAAAACCTTCAAATGAAAATTCCTAAAATTAATTGATTGAAATTTTTCATGTTAAGGAATATTTAACAATTAAATTAATCTCTTCTTATAAAATCAATCAACCAGCATAAAATTTAAGGATAACAGTATTTGTTAGATTTATTTGATAATTATTAAACTTTATGTAAAATTTTTCGACTATTGAAATCGGACATAAATTTTTAAAGATCAATTATAAAATGCTGGATAAATACTTTAAAAGGATGCTCATAATCTCTAAGCAATTTTGATGAATAAAAATTAAAATATTATTTTTCACAAATTTATTACTTTTTCTTTAAATTTAGTAAAATTGATGATGAACAATTATTAATGTTGTGCTTAAATTACGCAAAAAAAAAATCGGAGAATATATAAAATTTCTGAAATTAATTAAAAAAATTTTCTTGGCAAAATAATTGAGTTAAGATTAGTGAATAAAAAAAAAAGTTATTACGAAATTTGTCTATAATAATTAGACATTTTTATTTAAAATATTGTCAAATTTAGATTTTTTAAAATCAAAAACATCACTTAGAACTAAATGGTTAAAAATTTCATCGTAAAAATTAAAAGAATAACTTCAAGCAATCAAATGACTCTTCTAATTTAAATTTATATAAATAATTATATGAAATTACTGTTTTAATTTTTTTGTATTTTATAGGACCTATTTGAGGTAAAAAACTTAAATTTTCAAATAGAAATAAAATGGTATCTAATTTAGTTAAGAATTTTGTTTTCTTCTTAATTATTGGGTATCAATTATTAAAAATTGATGCAATAAAGTGTTATAGTTGCTCTGACTGCCTTCAAGTTTCAGAAGCCGATTTAAGAGATTGTCCTTTTGATAATAAATGTTCAACAACAGTTCAAAAATAAAGAAATCTGAATTTTTTCTAAAATAAGTTATTTTTGATATTGATCATAATAAAATAATTATTCAACAATAAGCTTTATTAAATTTAAATAATATTTTAATTTTTATTCATCATAATTGCAATTATAAATCATTTGGTTGAATACCTTATTATCTAGTTGGCTATTTCGAGCAGTCTGTGTATATTTAGGAAATAATTGTTTTTGTTGTTTAACTGTTGTTTGGCATAAACTTGATTTAACAATCTCTTAAATCGGCTTCTGAAACTTGAAGGCAGTCAGAGCAACTATAACACTTTATTGCATCAATTTTTAATAATTGATACCCAATAATTAAGAAGATAACAACTTTAATTTAATTTTTAATCAATTTTAATTCTATTGGTAAATTTAAAACTTCCGATTAAAAATATATCATATATAAATACAAAAAATGAAGTTTATAATTAATTTCAATGCTCAAAACGATTCATTTGAGTGAGTTTTAATCGATTGATTTTTAGGGATGAAATTTAAACTATTCAGCTTTAAATAATGTTTTTGATTCAAAGAATAATTTAGTGTTGCCATCGTTTATAAATTAAATGTATAATTGGAAATATTGGTTACAGTTTGAAAATTTCACTGATTTTAATCAATTATTTTGCTTAGAAATTTATTGTCTTATTCAATACTTTATATTTTATAAATATATTTTCTCCAGTTTTATTTTTGTAATTTCTTTTTTTTCAACATTACACATGATTGATCAGTATTTTAGTATTTCAACTAGTTTTTAAAATGAAAAAAAAATAAACTTTTCATTTTTAATAAAAATAAATCTCATCTTTGAATAAAGCTTTTGCTGTTTTTGTGTTTTTCATCAGTCAGTATTTATTGTGCTAATATTTTGGAAATTATGATAATGCATGAGATGATGAAATGACCAGTGTAAAGTAAACTATTTGAACTTAATGATCACTAAATTTCTCAAAAACCTCATCGCAGGATTAAAAACACCAACAGATCACACATTTCACTGAATTCCAAGATAAAGTATTTTTTGAATACTAATACTGGCTTTTGAAAAACTAATGTAATTTTTAAAAGGTAAATTATCTGTAGCAAAGTGGTAGTCCTTCTTTATAAACTGTAAGAAAAAGTATTGTTTCTAGAATATTTAAATATTGTAAATATTTTAACTGGTTTATAAATGCAAAATCTCTTGCATCCACTCTTGTCTACGCCTTGGCCTGGACGGTCAAATTTTGGCGAACGATCAATTATAAGATGCTGGAAAAATACATCACTAAAACTATTCGAATAATATTAATAATTAAATAGTGAAACTTGTTTAAAATTTAATATTTTTTTTAATTAAATATATATTAGTTTATAAACAAAGGCCAAAAAATTCATTCTCCATCAAAATGTCAAATAATCAGAACATTTTTTAATTTTATGAAATTAACACGTCCATCCAACCTTCTGTTTACAAGAGAATTTTTTCTTTTACTTGAGACCAAGTTAATTTTAGAATTCTTACAATGGAAAATTTGAATGGTAAACAATAGTAATGCAAAAAAAAATAGTTAAAAATTTAATTAAGTTTTCACCAACTTATCAGTTTTTATTTTCTAATAAAAAACTATTCAAAGATTGCTTCAAATTATCTAATAGTTCATTTTCTTGTTCATTAAACTTTTTAAAACTATCAACAAATGTTTTATATTTTTTTATTTCAATATTCAAATTTGGAAACGAGTAAAAAGTTTGATTATATGGAAAATACCTCAAAAAGAATAAAAAGCACTTTATTCAATTGATATGAAGACACGACACTTTATTTTTAGCTGTAAGAGTAAGACTGTTGTCATGTCTTTTTTAAAATTTTTTTTATAAAATACTATGAAGCACCATCAATTCTCGTGTATATATCTTTTAAGATGGCGAACGATTTTAGATTTTTCGTCCACTACAACCATATTAAATTTTTGAAAGTAATTTATATATAAAGTATATTAATAAATCGCAAATTTTAGACTTACAAATAATGGACAAAAAGATATTTAATTATTAAACTAATAGATAGCTTTCTCAACTTCTTTTTACAGAGCTCTAAATACTTCAGCTTGATGCAAAAAAAAAGGGGCACTCGGTGAGACATAATTCAAAAATACAAATTCTCGTCAAATTTAGTGTACACAAACTGTTTTCCAAAGTCAAACAATAATCAGAGCCACAAGAATATCACAGAGGCCAATTACGACGTGAAATAGTTAGGTGTTTTGATTAAAGATATAACTTTTGCAACATATTGAAATACCTACCAAATAATGTCATTAACTTCCCTTCAATGAACTCACTTAAAAACAAGTTTAGATTTTATTTCAATTCTGGTACAGGGCGTCATCTTCTGTGACGTGTTTCGCATAATTTTAAAGCTGTGGTTATTTACTTTAACAGATAATCAAAAAAATAATTCCTTCAAAAAAGATTTTCAAAATTCATATTTATAAAACTGTTTAATTTTGAAATTTTTTTAATAAAAAATAAAGGACAACAGTGAACTACTTATCATCATTTCAAAAAAATGTCATCTTTAATTTATTCATTTCTCCTGGTAAATTTGAATTTTAAAATAAAAATTGACTGATGATACTAAACAATCTGGCGCTCAACTTTTTTCTGAATAAAAAAATCCTAAATAAATCGATAAGGATTTTTTTCTATAAAATCTCATTTCTACTTCCTCAAATATTTTTTTCTAACAAAAGTTCTTTTCTTAATTATTATCTTGCTTTTAATCCTTTGAAGAAAAGTATTAGACTTTGTCTTGACTTGACAAATAGTCATTTGTTTTATCTACTCTTATCTTAGGCTAAAAAATGGATTTAATAATGACGAAAATGCTTTATTAGGTATTAAGTTATATTGATAATGCTAAGCTGAAAGTTTATGGCCTAAATAAATTGCGGTAAAAATGCAAACGTGACTTATATATTGATTGCTGAAATAAATTTTCTAATTAAATATTTTTTTTTCTCTCGACAAAAATGAGCAGTTGGCTTTTTATCGAGTAAATATTATAATTGGAAAATTTGATAAAATTTATTTCCGTCTAAAGAGTAACCCTCTAGGCGCCAAAAATGACTTTCTGGGGAAAAATATTTTCGAGTTGAATTAAAGATTGGGCTGTTTAAGCAAAAGTGTATTAAATTTTGTTAATATTTTAAGAAAATTTTTGCATATTGTTTAAAATATTCTCAATCATAAAAATAATTTTTTAATGTTAAAAACCATAAGAGTGTCAAGCATGAATGATTTAAATATTCAGACATAAATTAAGTTTTTATATATTTTGAATTATTGTTTATTTAATTTAAAGGTAATAAAAAAATTATTCTTGTTTAAAAGTCATAACATATTGTAAATGTATTTTTAATTCTTTTTATTCTATAAAATCTTATTAATTTTTGTCGTAGTTTATTAAAATACATATTTTTTTACATTGTTTTCGGAAATTTGTTCGGTATAGAATTTACCATCAAATTAATTATTTTGTCAAGATTTTAATAAATTAATCTAATCCAGCTAATTTATTTATCCTGAACATATACTCAAAGTCAAATTTTCCATTTTAAGTACTTCCAGTCATCAGCAATCAATTTTTAAAAAGTATTCTTAATTCGTTATATAAATACTGAACTTCAATCATCATTTATAAGCATTTATATAATTTATAAATAAAATCTTATTTGTTTTTGTCTTTTTCAATTAATAATTTATTTATTTTTAAAAATTTCTGATAGAAATTGTTTTAGATAAACAGGTAAACATGTAAGAAAGCAGTGTTGTTTTTGTTAACGTTTGTTTATGCTAGCAAAGCTAGTAAATTTGTAATTTTGAGACTCAAAAATCATAAATTATAATTCGATTATAAAAAATTCATTTTTTTAAATTTTTTTTAGATTTGACTTGAAATGGACAAAAGCTGAATAGTTCACAAAGTAAAATTATAATCTTATCAGTGTTATTGAAGTAATTTGCTCTACACTCTTAATAATGCGATTTTTAGTCAATGTTCTATTTGGAATATGCTAAGACTGGATGAAATTTCAGATTTTAGTTTCCACAAACACGTCAGATAGGAAAATAGTGACCGAGATTTTTATCTATCAAAATCAAATAATTTATTTAAATATTTCCAACTACACAAGATAATCTAAACATATCAATTTGTTAGGGAGAATTAAATTAGAAATTTTCAATTTGATGTTTTTAAGATAAGATAATAAGATTCATTTTAAATCAGTTTATAGATAAACATTAAAATTTGAAAAATGATATATTAATATATTAAACAAAAAAAAAGCCTAAATTTTTATTTAAAATATAAAAATTTCTTAAATTTTAAACTATTTTAAAATTATGTGCTATTTGGAGTGTTAAAATGTTCTTTTAAAAAATAAGTTAATTGTTTCTATAAGAACAAATTGAACAAGATTTATTTTATATTGGTTTAAATATTTAAAATAGCCTAAAGATATTCAAATTTTCAGATATTAAATATTTTGATTCAAATGTGTTTTCATCGAATCTATTTCAAATCAAATGATAGTCAAGATTAGACGCTTGGTCATTACCAAAATTCGGCATCTGTCGCTTGCCCGGCTTTGCATTATTTTTTGCGTTCTTACATTTTTGTTAACATCGTACATTTATGGTCTAGTCGAGGTCAATTCTCATCAAGTTGTTATAAATATTCTTCCATCAAATGAGATTGAAATAGATAACGACTATATTCTAGGCGATATTGGTAAACATATCATTCCAAAACCAAGTATCAATGCATCAAAAAGCAAATATAATCATTTAAATGAAAAAAAGATAAAAAGTTTTTTTAATCGTGTAAATGAAAATCGGGAACAAATCGAACATTTGCTGACCGAGGCCGAGTATAAGCAAAAAACAGAGAAAAAAAATGAATACATAAGCTTAATATTGGAAAGACATGACAAATTGAAGAAAGAAATGGAACGTGAGTTGGAACTTCTCAAAAAAGAGGAAGAAAAAAACAAAAATAATCAAAATGCCAAGCA
Organism: Brachionus rotundiformis; assembly: GCA_016802295.1. Classification (NCBI taxonomy): domain Eukaryota; kingdom Metazoa; phylum Rotifera; class Eurotatoria; order Ploima; family Brachionidae; genus Brachionus; species Brachionus rotundiformis. The sequence goes on from JAESIW010000137.1 coordinate 5,309,744, forward strand.
AGAAAATGAAGATGAAGATGACGAGGACGAAGATGAGACTCGAATTGATCCAAAGGACCTTAAAGTCAAGACTACTCTAAATGACGATGAGTTTGTTTCCAGGGAAGAAATTATTGGTTTCTTGAAGTTGGAAAAAATTAATCGAAAGTATAAGCATGTTAAAAATGTCGAAGAACTTTTAAAAGATTATAAAAAATTTGATCAAAAAAATGAATATGACTTAAAGTAAGACAAATTTAAAAAATTAAAATATCCATTAATTCCAATCACAAAATTGCGTAGTATTTAAAATTTAAGAATATCAAATATACCCACACTGAAATATTATATTTTGTTTCTAGTTGACAGGTTATTAATATGTGGCGTGGAAAAGATAGTTTTTTAAATTATTTATTGAAAAATTTTTTGAATTGATTGAATGTTAAAAATGATAGTCCAATATTTATCTTATTAAATTTCAAAATAGATTTTAAAATATTGTGTTTAGATCAGTAAATAAGATTAATTTTGAAATGATGTAAAATTTAAACCAAATTAATAAATCTAAGATATAAACATATTTTTTAAAATAAAATTTGATCATACTGTAGGATAATTGATAATTTTTTTTACTTTATTATAAGCAAATTGCCAAACATTTGGAAAAGCTACCATCAAAAAATCAACGAATTAAAATTGGACAGTAATATAACAAATGTTAGAAATGTTCTGAATTCAATGTCATCCGAGCTCGTTTTCAGTTGCAGTAAATTTTAAAAAAAAGTTTTTTTTTTTTAAATTATTATATAAAATTATTTTAAAAAAGTCGAAAAAGAAAGAGGAACTCAAATAAAACTAATTTTAACTCTCTCAGATGGAACTGAAGTATTGGTAAAACCAATGAAGTAATTTAAATTAAAAATTTTATCACAAAATTAACTTAAAATCGTTCTTAGAGTTCCAAGAAATTATGAGACACCACCGGATCATTTTTATTTTGTTGACTTTGAACGACACCACGCTGAAATCGCAGCTTTCCATGTTGATTGGTACAAAAATAATAATTTTATCTAAAATTAAATTTAGCATGTTTTTTTTTGCTAAAAGGTTGCTCGGTTTTTACCGTGTCCCTCCGACAGTTGGTAGAGTATTTAACATGACTACTGAGTTGATGCAAAAAGCAGAGTCTGACTTGGAACGGACTTTTTTTATTTCGCCAGGTGGCAATCTTTGCTTTACAGGTCATTGTTCGTACTACTGTGATTCAACACATGCCACATGCGGCAAACCGAAAGACCGCTTGGAAGGTTCAGTGCAGTTAATGCTGCCTGGCAAACCAGTGGTAAAATGGGATACAGTTCGACACCCATACCGAAGGACATACACAAAGAAAAAAAAGGCTGAATGGGAATTAAATGATAAATATTGTGAGCAGACAGTTTTCAAAAATATCATCTACCATTCCAAACATTTTTTGGATCTGATGGATTTGTCTATTTTTGACTTTATCACCTCTAACATGGATCGTCATCATTACGAAAGAATGATATCTCTGGGCAACGATTCTTTTATGATACATTTAGATAATGGAAGATCATTTGGAAAAATTTTCAGTGATGAAATGTCCATTCTAGCTCCTGTTAAACAGTGTTGTTTAATTCGATTTTCAACTTTTAAGCGTTTACAATATTTACATGAAAAAGGATTCAGTAAATTGTTAGATCATTCTCTTAAAATTGATCCTTTATATCCGATATTGACTGAGGATCATCTGAAATCAGTGGATAGAAGATTGGTTTTAATTTTTAAGGAATTGATAAAATGTGCTGACAAACATGGCTTGAAAAATGTTATCATCGACGATGGTTATTAATTTTTTTGTTTTATTTGCTGAATCTCAAATGATTTTAGTCATTTTTAAATCAAATGTAATTAATAAAAAACTTCCAAAAAAAAATTGACTCAATTAAATTTTTATTAATTTATTAAAAAAAATAATTAAAATTATATTCAAAAAAATAAAATATTTTATGATTCAATTACGTTTACTTTACCGCTCACTAGTGGTTTGTAAGGATTGTTTGTCAATAACCAATCTGCCAACCATGTGACCGGATCTTGGGGCTTTTCCTTGCAAAGTTGAGTTAGAGCTTTTAGAATAGTTGGATTTAGTTTGTTTTCTAAGTAATCTTTGGCAGATTGATCAGTTGGTATCGGCTCAATTACACTTCTGCCAAAGAAAAATCGAATTTCTCGTTCAGCATTTAATTCGCTGTCGCTGCCGTGAACTGCATTACATTGCTCATCTCGTCCGTATTTTGCTCGAATGCTCTCTGGTTGTTCCGCTCTTGCTTTTTCCGAATTTGTGTTACCGATCATGTTTCTCCAACTGGAAATAGCATTTTCTTTGGCAAGTTCCATTACCACAATTGGACCGCTGCTCATAAAAGCAACTAAACTTGGAAAAAAAATTTTACTCGAGTGGTCACTGTAAAACTCGCTGCATTGCTCCGGACTTAAATGAACCCATCGTTTATTTAGAATTGAAAATCCTGCTCTTAAAATTTGATCCTCGATTTCTTCGGCTTTGTTTAATGCATCTGGCTTTATAATTGCCAAAGTTCTTTGGACATGTATATTGTTATCCATTTTAGTTTATTTAAACGGTATTAGAATCAAATTTTTAATTTTTCTTACAATTTTAGACTATACATAAACTATAAACTTTAATAACAATTAATTTTAATAATTTAATCATTGTCTTGGAAACAAAAGCCTCTCTAGAAAAAATGAAATTTTAGATTAAAATGCTTTTTTGGAATAAAATTGTTAAAAATTGTTTATTCAAACTTTGATGTATTTAATTTAGTGATAAACTTTTATTAGAAAAAAATATTCTATAACAGTAGTTTAAAATAGTTAACAAGCCTATTAATTTTCTAATTTTTGGATAAAATTTTTTTATTAAGAAATAAATTCAAAGTGTAATTTACATACTGTATGTCAGATAGTCAAATTATTTTAAACATCAAAATAATTAATAAATTAAGATAATGATCAAAAATTGAACATGAATTTGTAAATAGTTTGTAAAAATTGTTCTTTTTAGGTCGAAACAAAAAATTAAGCAAAAAAAATAACTCTGTTTTTTATTCAAATCCACTTTTCTCAATTTTAGAAACTAGCCGGTCTAATTATTTAAATTGTACTTTTATTTGAAAATATTATTAGTTTTTATTTAAAGAAAGAATAAAAGTTTAATGGTCAAATAGCTATGATGAGTTGTAATTTTAGAAATTTTTAGAGAAATAAAGAAAAAGTTAGGGCAATCAATCTAAAAATGATTAAAAAAGATTTTTATAGGAGGAATTAGACAGACTTAAATAGATAGAATATTGGCTCGATTACATTTGTTTTTATTATAAAAATTGACATTACAATATGAAATTAATCTTCTATTTCAATATAAATTAAACCTTTTAATATTTAATATTTCTATTCAAATCGAAACTTTGAATCATAATCATTCATTAATTTTGAAGATAATTAATTTTATATTCAATTTATTTTAGTTAATATTACTAATCAAAATGATAACGTTTGAATATAAATAGGGGCTGTGATTATTAGAGTTTTAACTAATATTTTTGCTTCCTCAATGCTCAATGAGTTAATTGTTTGACATTAGTACTAATTATTTTCTAGAAAATGAGTGATATAGGCTCATTTATCGAGGGTATCGATTCCAAAAAATGGATAAAAATTAAAGCCTTGAATATTTTCACTTATTCAATTAATAAAGTTAAGCTTTTTTATTTTTATTTAGAGTTGAATATTTTTTATAAAGGAAGCTTTTCTAATCGATTAAGTAGGTTAAGAAATCATTAAGATAAAATAAAATGTCTGAAACAAAACAGCTGAGTTATAAAATTATACTATACATTTTTCATATTAGATAATTCGTTTTTTATCTCTTTTATACCAGTATTCACAAAATTCTGAACCATATGCCAAATCCAACTCAAATTCAGAAAAATATTTTTTTTAGTCTATTTCCTCATAAGTTCAAATAAAACTTTTTATCGTTGTCAAAATTATATGATCGATAAATTTATCTATAACTAAGCTTTTTTAAATTGAATTCTTTGTCTAATCTGACTCAAAAATGAGAATAAGATACTATAACTTAAAAATTAGGCTTTTATTAATTAAAATTTTTTAAATTAAAAAAATATATAGAATACATTTTATTCTGAAATTTTACATTATTTAAATTTGCTTAAAAATTATTTAAAGTCGAACTTGGGTGCTTTTGCTATTCCGGCTTTTGGCCGACTTGGGTTCCAATTTTTTTATTTGAATTGCTCCAACAACCGTGTAGTTGCTACTAAAATGACTTTTTTGCAAATCATAATCACATCTAAGAATAGAGGCATATGCTCTTAAATAGAAAAAAATAATAATTTTTTGTTAACCAAGTTCAACAAGATTACTTTCTAAAATCTTGGTTGGCAAATCCGTATATTATTGGATTAACACAAGTATTCAAATAAGCAATACAGTTGGATATTACCAGAATAGTTATAAGAACTTCATCGAAATCAACGTTTACAACGTGTTGGAGAAAAAGCATAACTTGCAATGGACCCCAACATAAAACAAATGAAGAAACAACAACTACAACCATTAAGGTCACTTTTCGCTTCGATTTGCTTACCTGTTTGCCTTTGGCTTTGCGTAATTTTTTCATCAAAAGACCGTAAATAATGCAGATTGCCAAGAATGGTAGCACATAGGCCGCTATGAAAAATATTGTATAATAAGTTTTTATTTTAAACTTGGCTGTATCTAATTCAGCTATATCATCCTCAGTTAAATAGTCAAATGATTGCTTAGCAATTATTACATTGTACTTAAGTATGCACACAGTTCGATTCTCATTTGGGATAGAATAGCTATACTCTTCCCAAAGTAATAGATGTGGTATATTTAAAATTAGAATTATTAACCACAAAAATGTTATTGCTATATTTGCGTTTCTTTGATTGCGTATCGTTGTGCTACCAATTGTATAAATTGCCAAATATCTATCTAATGACATCAAAACCAGCAGCAGTATAATTACATATGCAGTTACATTTGACATGTATTGGTATACTTTACAAATCAGATCTCCGAAATACCATTTACTTAAAAGATTGGAATTTTAATTTTTTAAATTAATTAGATTAAACGCAAAACATATTGTATTTAATTATTTTTACTTCAATTATCATACATTCTTTATTTTGAATTAAAAGAAAATTAAAATTAATAAGATTTTCACCTCTATTCAAAAAATGTTACTTAAGTGAATCAAAAGGTTGCTTTTTGATTGATATTTAATGTTCAAATGAGAAAAAGAGATTTTTATTTCGTAAGCTTAAAAATTTATACAGAAATAATCACAAAAACTAGAGCTTTTTTGGCAAATAAATCAATAATCAATAATAAAACAATTCAATAAATAGAAGTTAAATTTTCGCTTTTAAAATCTTTGAGGATCTTATTTTTAATCTTTTTTATTCACCAACATAAGTTTGATGCTTGGTATTTAAAAATATATATTTATGATGCAATAAACTTGTTTATTGTTTAAGAGATAACATTTTTTTATTTTTAAACTTAAATTAACAAGAATTACAAAGTTCGGAAATACCTGCTGCGTCTATAACTATTTTAAGTAATTAATATATCTTATTTTGTTTTAACAAATGAATGTTTTCAACTCATATACAATCAAAAGAAATTAAATAATCTGCTATTTTTACACTCTTAATTATTTATTTTCACCCTTTTATTTTTAAGTTATAAAATAGAACCCTAAAAAAGCTTGTATTTCCTTAATAATATAATTTCAATTTAAATAAATAATCTAAAATTATTAAATATAAAAACTTAAAAATTGAAAAGCTAAAAATAAACTTACCTTAAAACATAATTTAAACCGGTAAAAGGAACACATAAAAATATGAATAAAAGCTCGGCAATCGCTAAATTTAAAATGATAATATTTGTGGTACTTCTCATTTGTTTTTGGAAAAGAAATGTGAGAAGAACGAGAGCGTTTCCAATAAGGCCGACAATTATCGAAATGCTGAACGTGATACCGACCAAAATGGCAATTTTGGTTTCAAAACTCAAAAAGTCCATTTCAGTTGTGAGTTGAATAGTGGCGTTGGTCAAGTTATAGTACAATAACATAGCTTTTGAATTAGAATCCATATTTTTTAAACTTCAATCTTCTATCTAATAAATTTGCTTAATAAGCATATTAATCTATATATAAAATAATGGTTAGATTTAAAAATCGATTTAAATAGAAATTTTAATTTGTTTAAATGAAAGAAAAATTTTTTGATTCTTGGATTTATAGATCTTTAAGACTAAAATTTAAGTATAATTTATCTCTAATAATGATTTATGAAATTATCTTACATAAAATTCTTGAGTTTTTAGAAACCATATTGAATCAGTAATTAGTTTAACTTAAACAAACAGCTGTATGTTTAGTTGTAATTAATCATACAAGTAATATACGATTTATTTAATTGGACTTTAATTTTTTTAAAAACAAAAAACAAGACAGCTAATTCATTTAAAAAATTAAGTACTTATAAATTTATTCAGAAAACCTTGTATAATTATTTTTCAAAAAAAATATTTGAATCAAAGACTAAATATGTTTTAAAAAATAAATTTCGAAAATAAATTTTAGTAATGGGCATTATCAAATATCAATTTAAACGCTTCGTTTTAATATAGCGGTAAAATTCAATTTAAAATAATTAGTCAACAGTTAGATGATCCATTCTAAACTAAAAGCATTGGTTTTAATTTTATTTTCACTTGTTGTAGTTTACATTTAAATAAATGAATTAGTCGTGTTTTCTTACATACTTAATTAAATTTTTGGTTAATTTAGTAGAAATATTTATAAGTAAATTAATTTTAAAATTTTATTGTCCTAAACGATATCAGAAAATTTCTAAGTACATATTCATGAGCTTTATTTGACTGCCAACGCCCAATCTTTTTATCAGTTCTTCTTACCAAACGAAGTAGTTAATATAATTGATTGTCCTTATCTTGATCAAAATTAGATCTGATAAAAACGCCAAAATCTTGGATTGCATGCCTATGTAAATAAGGGTTTATAAACCGTGAGATCTACTTTAAATAAGGATAATTCTAATAATATAAATGATTAAATTGTCTAATCTTTAGATAAAGAGTTTGAGGTCCAATTTTTATTTGAGAGATCAAAAAATGCTTATAATAGTAAAGATATTGCTTTCAATTTTGGTCAAGATGGTTAAAAAATATTTGATTACCTAAAATCAAAGTCTTAATATTAGCATTAATAACAAAAATTAATAAAATAAATTCCTGAAATGAATCCCAGTCTTGATCATGAGCAAGTAACTCGTGCAACTGAGAGAAATTTTACACGGTAATTAATTTTTAATTACCAAACAGATACTGAAATCTTAAATTTGAGTCTTAAAAAGAATTGAAATTATTTTGATATTTTATCAAAAATTAATGATTAGAGAAAAAAAATTGAAAATTTGAATTAATTTAAGAATTATATAAAATAAAGAATGATTTTTGTCTCAGTCTAATATTTAATGATGAGATTTGGAGTGAATGGTCGGCTTTATTTCAAACAAATTTTTTTTTAATTAAAGAAATAAAATTTAAATAATTTAAAACCGATTGAATAATTTAATGAATTTTATAAGATTAAATAATAGTTAGAATAATATTTATTTTTAAAACATGATTTATGTCGATCCATCAAGATAAACTTAATTAGTTGATTAAAAGGCATGCTTTATTAAACATCTCGGATCCAGTCCTCGTTATTAAGTGCTTCCGTGCTCCATTTTAAATTTAAGGGATTAAATTATTAAACTTAAATCGAGCATTTGTATTAAATGAGAATTCTAATTAAATTAATTTAAAAGTTTTTAAAAATTGAACTTTAAATCGATATTGATTATCTAATCTAAGACAATTAAAGTTTCTTGATTTCAGAGGAACTTAAATTTTATTTTTAATTTCCTCTTTTGTAAAATATGGCAAAAACGATAGCTTAAAGATGGTTGTCAAATTAAAGCCTTTTTTTTTTTAAGATTCTTAACTAATGACGATAGTATCTTCAACTAAGTACACTAGGATTTGATTTTAAATTTTAGCTTAACTAAATTAAATAAAAATAAAATTCTGCGAAAAAATCCTATTAATATTCTAATTGTCGTAATTAAATATCTTAAAATAAGGATAATTAAAGATTTTTTAGAAATTTTAATTACAACTTTTGCTAAGGAGTTTATTTTAATTATATAAAATTAAAAAAATATACATGTAATTTATTGCTGTTAATTATAACCCGCATATAATTTCGTAAAAAATCCTAATTCAAGATTAAAGATTCAAAATTATTCGAAATAACTATAATTCCATATTAATTTAGTTAATTTCTGTATTCAGTTCAAAATCTATTCTAAACTTTGAGGTAAATAATACCCTTCCTCAAATGAATATTAGCTAATATCGACTTTATTGAAAAAAATTATATAACAGACAAATTTTCCCTTAGTATCAAAAATTCTCAACTGATTTAAAAAAAAATGCTCATTTTGTTTGCTTTCATTACATATAAATCTAATTATCCATTCTGGTATTTGTTTTTTATCCAGATTTTATTCCAATAAAGCTCAATACTCAGCAATAAAGTGTATGATATAAATAAACCCATTTGTTTATATTCAATTATCAAAATTCAACAATATGTTTTAAATTTAAGTGTCCATGCACCTTTTTTTCCAAATCATCTTTTAAATTTTAGAATGAAAAAAAACTAATTCACTAAAAATAATACTTTCAATTGATTAAAGAAAAAACTTGTTAATTCTTATTAAACTATTTTCATTTAGAAATCTCGATTAAAATATCAAAATGATTAAAAATATAATTATACAAAAATTTTAAAATGTTATTTTGGATTAAATTTTAATTGTGTAAACTGCTCACTTGACATATACTTTGCTTATCAAGGCCTAAATTGAAGCCTTTTTCTAGGTCTCTTTTAATTCAACGTTAATTTATAATTTTATTTTTCGTCGCTATTTTTTTTTATTAGCTGTGATTAATTCTTAATATTATTGCTTATATAAATAAATAACTTCACTCTAATTCTAGAAATTAACTCAATTTTCTAAATAGGATCAAGAGATTGTTTTGGAAATAAAGTCTTTGATTGCATTTGACATAAATAAATAACAAATAAATAATTTATTCAGGAAAAGAAATTTGCTTCTTTGATTTATAAGTATCTAAAATTAGTGCGTCTAAAAATTTAAAAAAAATATATTTAAAAAAAGCATTAAATATAAAAAATTTGCCTGCAACCAATTTGTTACCATTGAGTAACATTCTCACGAAATTTTTATGATTACATGGGATTAAATACACTAAATTTCCTAATTTATAACCTTTTTTCCATCACCAAAAGCATAATTGCAAAAAAAAGAGGCTTAATTAACAAAATCTTAATTAGATATTTAAACAAAGTTATAAAATTTTAAATAAAAATGTAAAATAATATTAGTCCAATACAAAAATTTCAATCAAAAAAATTGATGTTATATTGTGGTATCTAAAATAAATATTTAATTAGTAAAGTAACTTCCGTGTAATACGATAAGCTGAAATTTTGGTATCTTGAGTTTCAAATTTTTTTCAAGTTTTTAATAAAGCTTTTGATTTTTTTGAAGTTCTTTCCTTGATTGGAATTTTATTAAAAAAAGAAATTCTAATACGGATCCTGAAATATCTTTAAAAAAGGAATTTTTAAAATGAATTATTAATGTTTTCTTTATGTGAAAAGAAAAATTTTCTTGTTTTAATTTTTATAGAAAGTGCTAATTAAATTACAATTATAATCAACAAATTAAAAAAAAATTATATTAATCGAATAGATACAATGACGTCAATTAACTATTCACTTTTTATATATTTTTTTTCATCTGAGATTATCTCATTTTATATTTCGTTTGCTTCAAAATAACTTTTAAAATCTATATTTTTATGTCGTAAATACAAAAAAGATTTAATATTTTGAAAATAATCTTCTAAATTCAATTTTAAATTAACTAACGAAAAAAGCTTATCCAATTTTCACTAATTAAAATTGACAAATCAACTTATCATGGTTTATAAGATAAAATTTAGCTCTATATTATTTAAACATGTATTATCATGTATTTGATTTTAAGATAGAATTTAGTAAGAGAAATTCTTTTATTAATAATTTTGTCTTAATAAAAATAAAATTGGATATGCTTTCACTTTTTAAGGAAATAAACAAAAATAAACAATATTCAATTTAGTTAAATTAGTGGTACAATAATAATTACTTGCTTATTTTAGATTGTACCTTGAATAATGAGATAATTTTAATTTTTTACCTAATTTTACTGTAAGCTTCAATTGACAAAATAGCTTTTTTTTATAAAATTAAGCCATTTTAGTAGCAATTTTCATGGCTAAATAAGAAACTGATTTTAATTTATTTTCCAAAACAAGAATATATCGTGTATTTATTTTTTAGAATAATTCATGAGTTTTTTTCATTAATCACGAATCTTCTGACAACAATCACACTAAATATCAAAAATTTTGAATTGAATTTAAACAATTTACTAAAATACAAATTCCAAAAAAATATTCTTTTTTGGTAGAAATTTTTGTTTGTAAACTAGATTTGTTATAGACTATATTGATCATGAAATCAATTTGGCTGAATAATTTCAATTATTTATAAAATATTCCTAATTTGGCATGAGATATAATTTGGAGAAAAAATTTATTTTTGAAATTTGAATGTAATTTATAGATGCCTTGATGTTGATAAAAATGTCATAATAATGATATGACAAAGTTCCAAGCGAGCTTTATTAATACAAGATGTTCGTGATAAACCATTAATTTAATAAATATTAATTATTTAAATATATATTTTGATGATTGCTTCTGGGTTCATCAAGTTTCTAAGCAAAATTACCTTTCGATTAGAAATATAAAAAATGACGCTTCCCTCACAAAAACGCCACAAGTATTAAAATTCTGAAAGTCTGCAGACAACGACGACTTAAAGTGCCTCGGGAGTTTAATTAAATATTTTCCTTATTGAATAATAATTTATAAAAAAATGTTTTTTCTCTAATAATAATCTGATTTATGGGTGCAAAACAAATTTTTTTTACCACTCTTTATAGAACATTATTTATATTCATCCCTTCTCGATGAATCGGATACTTTATTGTCTTCTTTTATTGATAATTAAACATGAGATTTCTTACAATATAAATATTTATAAACCTAGGATAAATTGTTTTGGGCATTGTCAGTCCCACTTTAACTTGTCGCTAATATATTTGGAAAATAGGAAAATATCTTTGAATAGAAAATAACATGAAATAAAAATAATTAAATAACTATAGCTATTAAAATCGAGTCTGTTGTTTGTAGGAAAGTCTTTTAAAATATGTAAATTCTTATAAGCTTAATTATTTTAATCAATCAAACACTAAAAAATATTGAATTTAAAAATTAAATTAATTAAAAGCGAGCGATTACATACAAATGCTTAACATACCAACATTATGTCCCCACATTAAACATATGAATTTCTTGCTTCTTTTTCAATTATAAACTTAGCTGGAAGTTATTAATAAATTTGTTGCATTAAGGAACAAATTTAGTTTTATCTTTTGTTATGAATCATTCTGAAAGATATAAAGTTTTTTGAAATCTTGTCGAAATTGTTTTGTTAAAATTTATCATAAAAAGCATTAATTTTTGAATATTAAGTTGAAATTTAGTTTTAGTTCTTACTTAATAATCAATTGAGCGATTTTGATTTGGAAAACGTCTAATGAATTAAGTAATTAGTTGAAATGGATCAGATCCGTATAATTTGCTGAATTTTGTTTTTTAGAAACACACAGAAAACAACTAATGTATTAAACGTCTTGCCAAAAATAAATTTTATAATTTTTCTTTAAATAATATTTATTTAAAAATAAAGAAATTAATCGGAATAACTTAAATTAAATACTTCTAAATTAGAAATGAATACTATTTTTATATATGCAATTATCGGAACGTAATTCCTTGGTTTTGGTGACACTTAATAAACCTTTTCATTTGTGTCTAAGTGTTTTTACGCTACGCATAAATTTGCCAAGTATTTTTTACAAAGTATATTGTGGAAGATGATAATAATATTAATCCATTAAAAAAAATATTCTTTATCGGAAAATATCGCCATTAACCAAACATCTAAATCGAGATTTCCTAATCCAAATTTTTTTAACACATTTGAATGATAGAAAATTTATTATTTTTCTGTAAATTATATTTTTTCTTTTTAAAAGAAAACTGATTGTGTCAAATTTCATATCGTTCAAACAGCTAAAGAGCTTTAGTCTTAATCGAGTTAAAAAATATCTATATAAACTTCATTTAGTAAACACAAGCATTCTATGATGTATAAAGTTTTATTATAAGTTTATCTCTTTTTTTTTAACAGATGCAAACACCTCCGCCGTTTTGAACCATACAATTTGTATCTCACTTTGAGATTGGAACTTTTTCAAAATTAAATATAATAATTAGAATGGAAAAATTGATTATTTTGAAAAAATATCTCTTAAATGACAAATTTTTAATTATTAAGCTGCTTTGGAGTTTTTTTCTGAGCCAGAGACGCCTTTTGCAGTCGTTTCTTTTTACAATTTTAATTATCTTTGGTTATTGATACTCGAAGACAATTGATCTCAGAATATCTTTTTTTATTAATTTTTGTAACTATAAAAAAAACATGTTTCATTCAATCTAGGAAATTAAAAATCGATTATAAAATATAAACATTTTTAATGGATTAGATTAATTATTAATTAAAATATAAAATAATATTTATCAAACTTTAATTTTTTTCGTATTTAGATCAATTAGTATTCTTCTTAAGTAATAGCTGGCTTAAAATTTTCATCTGCAAACTTTTCTCATTCGATTTTTAAATAATGATAATATTATAGAGTAAGAGAAGATAAAAAAATTATTTTATTTGGATAATAGAGTAAACTGGAATTAAAGATCAAAAATAAATACTTTATAATCTCATAAGTAAATATGGATCGAATTTTGGTATTAGTTTTAAATTAAGAATCATAATTTTTTTCTGTTGAAATTTCAATTACCAAAAATTTTATTTAATATATTAAATAAGAAATTGGAAAGATATTTTATTATACAATTAATAAATGATAGTTTAAACAGTGACTCAATCTTCAATTGATAAGGGTGTTTTTATAAAATATGGCAAAATTATTAAACTTAGTATATGCAGAGATACTATGAATATTAAAAAAAGTAAAAACACAAATTTATTTAATATTTCAATGATATTTTCTTCTGAAAGCTTTTCATTATTGTAATCAAAATGTTTAGCTTCATTCAAAATCAAACTAGTCTGATTGAACTTTCTTAATCTTTGATTCTTGGCCTGTGAGAGCAAGCTTTCATCGATTAAAAGCGATTCATTGAATATATGTTTTATTTGTGAACTTTTACTATTGTTAGATGAAGACCTAGATGATACAAGGCACATATTGGGATCAATTGAATTTCCAAAAAGCGTACTACGAGCAGCATTTAATTCATCTATCTTTATATGATCTCTTAAATTTGTCGATTGTATCTTTTCCGAATTATTTTTCATAATTTGTTGTTTATCTATTTGAAAAAAAAGTTAAAAAAAACATAATCTCTAGCAATATAAAATAACTAATAATCCTTCCCCTTTTTTTCATTTAATTCCTCTAATCAATTGATTCAATCGAAAATAATATTTATTTTAAAAGAAAAAACATATAATTTAAAATAAAAAATTAACAAACAAATGATCTAATCTCTTTTTCTTTTTTATTCAAAATGTTTTAATATCAGTTTTGTCCCGATACATAAGTTTATAGTGAAACTTAAGAGATTACTTTCTACCTCCTTCTAGTAATCATTTATTTTTCTAGTTATTTGGCTAGAAGTTTTTAAGAGACCAGAAAAGGAAAAAAATTAATGAATGGCGTCAAATTTGGTGAACAAGGTCGATGTAAAGAGAGTTTTCAAGCAAAATCTTGAAACCTTTTGATAAAGCTTACTTTCATGAAATTATCATCATCCCAAAATTTATCACAGGCAACAATTCTATTTTGGAACGGCTCTTCCAGCAATCTATTAACAAGAGAAATTCCAATGGTCAAGTCTGTTTGTTTTAAGGTGAAAATAAAGTTCAAGAAATTCAAAATTTAAGTGTTATCTGAATTTATAAATTTTGATCTGAAATTAGTAAACTACGTCCTTTGAAACTCTAACTCAATTTTTTGAGGGGCAAAAAAAATCCTGTACCCAGGAGTCTAAACAAACTACCATTCAATTAGCTTTATTTCATTCAGACCTAGATATTCAAAGAATTTTTTTCAATTTTTTTTAAAATTATGTATATTCTGAAAAGGCATAAAGCACTTTTTCACTTAAATCATATGTAGTCCCAGGGATTAGCTAACAGACCTTTTTTTTTGGCTTAAAAACTTAAATAATTAAAAACGCTGAAGAAAATAATTCTTTTAAAAATAATTTAAAAATAATTTGTTGTAAGATTTTCAAGTCATTTACCCGATATAATTTGTTTTTTTTGCGGCAACCACACAACTTTTGGCATTTGAGTATAATTTTCATTGATATCTTGTTTCGAAAAACTTCTGTTATACCCAAAACCATATTCATTGTCATCATCCAAATCTAATTCATAAACTTAAATAAACAAACTTAATCTAAAGTTTATCTAAATACCCTTGTGTTTAGTTTTTAATTTTTTCTCATATTTTTTTCTTGCCAGTTTTTCTTTTGGGAACATAACTGCGTTCTTCTTGGACACTGTTAGTTTTTCATTTTTTAAATTTTGTCCACTTTTGTTGTCTGGTTTAATGCACATAACATAACTAATGTATTTTAAAACAAGTATTCTACAGCATTTGGGAACTTTTTTGCGCTCTTTGAACAAGTTAACAATTGAAAACCAAACCATGGCCGTGAGTGAAAAAGTCATGCATAAAGTAAAGTAAATATTAATTAGTGGTATTGAATCAGACTGGACTGGCACATCGTCACTAAGACGTAGCTTAAAGACGGAAAACGAAAGCATGATGCTAATTCCGATTTGCATTGCCTGAGCGAATGGAATAAAAAAGGAAACCAATGTTAGCAGACAAAGCATTAAAGCCGGAAAAACACAATTTTGTATGACAAATAGTGGCTTGCGTCTTATTAATATTTTGTATCTTATTTCTGTAAATGTATCATCTTCGATCCAATTTGAAAATTTAATTTCATATCGAAAAGGTTTGTATCCTATCAATGACCATTCGTTGTGTTCAGTGTAGTTTTCAATCACCGGATTCTCGTTCATTAAAGTGTAATTCAAAAAACTAGAAGTATAGCTCCAACTGCCAAATGCAATAATACAAAGCTGTTCATCAAATGGAAACTGTTTTTAATTTTTAAAATAATAAATTCTTTGGCAAGATTTAATTAATTTTACCCAAATAATTCCCATTCGGCATCTAACCCGCATATGGGTCAAAGGATTGGGCCAAAAAATAACTCCTAAAAAAATAATTAAAATTTTGTTTCTAATTTTATCAATTAATATATTGAATTAAATTTTTTGTATTTAAAATTTAAATATTACCTCGATAATTTATAACAAAATAGGCTCCTGTTTGAGGCAATAAAAATCCACTATGGTCAGCTGTAGAGTATACAAAAGTGTCTGGTCTACATATTTTAATAAATTTATTTAAAAGTTAAATTTTATTTTGTTTTATAATTAAAATTTACGTCCATATTTGATCACCATACAATCGAATTATGGAAATGTTTCCATAGTCCAACGGATCTTAAATTAAAAAAAACTATGATCATTATTAATTTTAAATATCTTAATTATTTACTCCATCTGAGGCGTTTGTCAATCCATTCATGATCGATAAAGGCATTTAAGATCATTATTTGATCTTTCTCAATCAAATTTATAATTTGATTTAGATTTAATGCAAATTTAACATTTAAGGTGCCTGATGGTCTTGATTTTTTGTCGTAGTTTTTTAACAGTTTCTCAATCAGCTCTTGCTCTTTATCAAGATTAATGATATCCTCTCGAAAATCAAGCTGGTATTGTGCAGTTATGTCCAAATAAATAAGAATGAAGATAATTATTTTGAACATTTACATAAAAAACAAGTGTTAAATAATCAAAAAAGTCATCAGAACGATAAAGTGACTCTCATTTGAGGTATTCTAGATAATTAAATAAACTAATTACTCAAGGGCATATCAGCTTAGGGTCTTTTTTGAGTTAAAAATATTATTATTTATAATCAAATGTGTTCAAAATCAATAGGTAAAGCATATTAATTTGGTTAAATAAGAATTACTTTCTGTACCGAACTGAAGAGAATAATTTTCCTAATTTTTTTTGTCGCCAAAAAACAAAATTTTACTGCTAATTAAATTTTCATTTAAAGACTTGTTCATTTATAAGTTTCTGTATTTGAATGTTAACTTTTTAATTTTAGATTTACTTATAATGATGATATTTATTTAAAAAAAAAACTTTTCTATAAAGTATATTTAAGAGGCAATATAAGCTTGTCAAATAAAAAAGCATTTAACTTGTTCAAATTGGTTTGCGTTCCTGACAAATCAATATTTTATTGAATTAGTTAGAGCATGCGAAATAAATCTTGACTAATTTAATTAATTTTAAATAAAATATGAAAGATAAAATTCAATTATTGATCATTTACGATACATGTATATTTTTTCGGAACATAAGTATCCTAAACAATTCAAATTTAAAATTATATTTACAGTTTATTAATGGTTATTGACTTAAATTTGATACTACTAATTTAAATCAAATCAAATACGAGTACATTTTTTGCTATAAACTTATTTATATACCTTTTTATTTATGAAATTTGATGGCACAAGAAAAAAAATTAAATTTCTATTAATTAAGAAAATAAGTAGATTTAAATTTAATTAATTAAAATATTTCCTATTTTGGACAAATTTACGTTTTGATTATTTATTAGCTTAGATAAATAAATAAATTACTTCTTTTCTCAATACAGAAATACTTTTTTGTTCTATCGGATTTATTTAAAAATTGAATTAAAAATGGTATAAAATTTATTTATTTGCTTATATTCGCTTATAAGAGATAAACATATTTTTTCTTATCAATTATTCTTCTTGGGTCTATTTTCATTTACTTGAGGGACAACCTGAACTATTTTGAAAAAAAATAAACAAATAATAAGTGAAATTAAACCTATTAACTTAGAAAACTAATCCAAGATAAAGTAAACAATCTTTGGTACGTTTCTCGCGGTTTTAAATCTAACCTAGACTTAAAATCATAGAATAAAAAAGCTAAAATAAGCTGTATAATTCAGTAAGCTCGAGAAAAAGATATTAAATTTATTTTCATTAAATGTTTTTGTGAATTGAAGCATTCTGATAAATTGAATTTACAATTAATTTGTACTCTATAGACAATTAAAGGAAATGAATTTGGCTAAATATTAAATAATTTATCTTATTTATGATAACGTAGCTTTAATTTATCATTAAATAAAAATAATGATCAATTAAATCTAATTCTATTCTGGAATTTTTTAAAAATAATTTTAGACATTAAGTGCTTATAAGTGAATCAAAAATTATCTCTTAATTATTTGGTATAATGAGATGAATTTCAATAAAGTTTTTCATTAAATTCAAAATTAAATTTCTTTAGTTTATAAATTTCACAAGATTTTTTTCTTTTTTAAATTTTACTGCTTACTTTTGTAATAATTTGAATATCTTTAGCCAAGGAGTTCGTGACTAGTCAGATCTGGGTAGATAAAAAAGAGATAGGAATCTACTATAGGATGACAAAACTGGGAATCAGGGGACACTAGCCGTACTATGTTTAAATAAAAACAAATATAAACAAATGAGTATATTATGCTTAAACTAAACCTTTATCATAAAACCTCGATTTAGCTTTTAAACAAAAACAAACTTCCGTATTAAGACGCGTGAAGCCTTCTACATTCATATATTTATGTAAATTCTCTTGATTTGCTCATGTCACTTGATCATGATGGCTAAAAATCTTTGTTCCTGTTATGAATTTTTCACCTGAGATTCTCCTATGCACTAAGCTCTTTATTTTATGAAAATTTACTCTTAATATATTTCATTTTATCATTTAAAAAGTTAATTAATACAAGAAAAATTCCAAGCTTTAAACCAAAATATTCATTTAAAACAAACAAGTTTATGATTTTTGATAATCTTTTCCCAAGTATTGTTAATTTACACTTTAACTCAATTATAGTAATGAAAAACTTTTTATTGATTAAATCATATTGATTCGCTAGATTCGACAATAGATTATATATATCAAAAAAAAAAACAAAAATGCAATGATAAATTTTAACAAATGCTATGAAAAATTAATGATAGTTTTTCTAAAAAAATTCTTACTGTCTAGAATGTTATCAATTTCAACCAAACTCATGACATAATCATCTATAGCAGATATATAAGGTTTTAGAGAGGCCAAGTTTGTTGATTTATGAATACTTATTTTTCGAAATTTAATCGAGTTTTATTACAATATGAATTAAATGAATAATTACCTAGCTTTAAATACTCTAGATGCTAATTTTTATTTCCTTAGGAAAAACATTTCCTTTAAGAAGTATTCCAGCAGTTTTGTCCTAGTATCAAATTTTATTTTAATAAAATTGAATATATAATTTTTGTTTATATAATCCTTTTTGAGAAAATTGAATCTCTATTCTAATTAAATCTTAATACGATTTGTTTCGTCAAAGAGTATTTATTTCATTTTTTTTTTTTTATTATAAATCCGACAAGAAATAAGACTGATTTAAAATATCAGCCTTAGGGCTCTATGGTCTTTTTTTCATAAAGTAAGCCTCAAGATAAAAATAAATTACAAGACAACAGTTATAAAATAAACTTTTCTAAATGTAGACTAAAATTTTAAAGATCATAAGACGACAATCTATTTTATGATTTTAAAAATTAAACGAAAAAAAGCTCTCTTTAAACTTATTAGATATGGATATGTTTTACTGAATTACCGAAACCATTTAAAGTTGATGAAAACGAAAAGATAACATTGTTAATTTGTAATGATAAACGCTATTTCGGGAAATAACATAATTTTTTTTTCATATATTTCTTTTTATTGATTAGACAAACAAGTTAAATTTAAATCAATTATATAATAAATTAAAAATTTAAAGTCGAAATTTCTTTTAAAAAAATCAAATAATTTTTTATTTTCTTGAATTATTGAATTTTTTAATTTTAAATCATGTTTTCTCATTCTTATTTCACAGATAAAGTTTTTTTTTCAATCTTAATGACACTACTTCAAATCAAATAAATAATTAAAAACTGAATACAAAAATAACTTTTGCGTTTTCCTTGATTTAATTATGTTTTCTCAATATAATTTATTTAAAAATAAATTTTGTCAACATTTAAATAACAAGAACATAAAAGACAGCCAAAAAAATTTAAGTTTCCTAGAAAAAATTATTAGGTGAGCAAATATCACTCAGTATCAAAATTTCAGTCGAACAATCCATTTTAAGCCAGTTCTGACTTCGAAATGATTTCTCTAAACTTCGGTTGATTGTCTAAAGCTTTGGTTTGTGCCCTCACTTTCCTCAGGTATATCAGTCAAATTCTCACCAATAAATTCAATAGATGGTGCATCTATTGGCAAAAAATCATTCAAGTTTATACCCGTATCTGATTCTCTTTGATTAATTGCAGAATTGGTCCGATTTTTGATCATCATTGCCTCATAGTAGTTTGGTGGATCATCATTTATGTAAGCTATATTATTAAAAACATTCTCTGATATTCCGGTATTTTGGTTTAAAGATATAAAAAATAGACTAGGATCAGCAATTGGTCTATTTCGCCAATTGTTATTCATCGGATATCGGCTATTCAAACGATTTGTTAGAAAATACAAATTTCTTCGCTGAGTGTATTGATCGGGATGGATTCGGGAATTTATTGAGTTCAAGTCCGCATTTGGCTGGCCATTATTTCGATACAAGCGATACTTTTTGAAACAAAAGTACCAAGCTACAAACAAGCACGATATGGACACAATACCAATGCAGATCGAACATATCCAGTAAAAAGTTGACGAAATGTCAGAACTGTATGGAATTTTACTTGATCTAAACAATCTAGTTGTGGTTGTGTAACTTGTGGTATTTGATGTGATTTGAATTGTGGTGGCGCTTGTGCTAGTCGAGTTCAATTCATCTAAATTGGACAATTTACCTAATTTACATTTTGATGAACAATTTAAATTATCTATTTTTAAATTTTTGTATAAATTTGAGTTTTCTTTGATTAAAAAATTAATATAGCATGATTCAGACTGAACACTAGATGGTAAATTTCTGACATTTGTCACAAATTCAAAGCCCAGGCAGTCACAATTCCAATTATTATCTTCTAAATTTACATAAATTATAGGCCTTTGCTTTCCGACAAGTTTTAGTTTAGACTTAGCAGATAAATTACAATATTTTGTTTCATTATAAGCTGATACATTAATAGAAAATAGATAAGCTAAATTAGTAAGTAGATTTTTACTCAAATCAAGATACATAAGCTCAGTTAGAATTAAACTTGATATTAGCGAAAGAGAAGATAGATTTTTGTTCTTAGAGGAAAAATAAAAATTATTTTCCAAAAGCTTGAATTTTTTTAAATAATTATCCGACAAGTCTAGCACCTGCAAATGCGGACTTATCACATTTATCAAATGCAAATCAAAAATGCTTATCAAATTGCTTGATAGATTTAAAACTCTTAAACTATTAAGATACATAAAGTTTTCAATTTTTATGCTAGAAAGCTTGTTTGACGACAAGTCCAGTTCGATTAGGTTGGAGTTAAATTCAGACTCAGTTGGTTGTTCTTGGGTGAAAGAAGCAAAATTGAACGCAGTTAAATCGTTCTTTGGCAAGCGCAAGACTTTTAAGCTTTTAAACTTGGAAAAAGCCTTGCTGTCTATGGTCTCTATGCCGAAATCAGCTATTTCAATTATTTTTAGTCGCTCAACCAAGTCAATTAAACTAATTGAATTATTGATGTTTGTGGCTATTTCATTTCGCTCAATTAGAAAACCTAGATGTTCAGTTAGCCAATTTGAGTCCAAGTATGGCAATAGAGGCACACTTTCTTCGAGTGAATCGACCAAATGCTCTCTTTTGGAAAACGAGCTTTTCTCGTAAAATGAGCAATAGTATTCATTTGGGAACCGGTTGGTTTGGTACTTGAAAGAAAGCTTAGAATTTGACTGGTCTATTCGGGACGTGATTGTCTCATCAAATTCTTTAGAGCACTTGCCACAAGTGAGACTGTCAATTGCTACGTTGCTTGATGAATCAAAATGGCAATAGCCGTACCATTTGATTTTTTTACCAAATGTAAAATTAACAAATAAAAAAAATAAAATGAAATCGACTCTTAAATTTAATTAATTAAATTCCAATAAAAAATTAATTAAACCAAAGCTTACTTGTTATTTTTCATTATGTAAAAATATCCGAATAAACCATCATTTATAAAAAATATTTTTTTTCAAGTTGTTATATTAGTTTAAGATTAGTTGAAGTTATTTCCTTGTTTTACATTGTTGTTAAATTTTAGTTTGGTAATTAAGGCATTTTGAGACAACAAATAGAAATTCTTTAATTGCACTTAAACTAGATTTTTAATCTAGAAGCATGATCTAAGTAAAATATTTGAATTAACTTCGAGTTTAAATCTTTTTCAAGGTTGTGCTGAATCAAGATTAGTTTTCGATGATTCTGGTTTTTTTTTAAAGATTTTTTAATAATGGTAAATTGAAACCTTGGTATTTTAAGAACTAATGTATTAATCCTTGATTAAATTTTCAAATTATTCTAATTTAAATTAAGAGCTCTTATTTTTAACTATACAAATATTTGTCGTCAAAAAAATAAACCAGAATACTTTACATTAATATATAATGAAAAATTGAGCAAAGTTTATATTTATATTATATAATTCTTTTGGCTTAAATCTTCAATTTAATCCTCTCATTAAATTTAGACTTTAAATGACCTTAAAACAGTGTGTTTAGCCACTTAGCGCACTATTTAAATAAATTCTTTTAAAATGTCAATGGCTTTTAGACAAAAACTTTAAATAAAAGATGTAATAATTTTATTGTTCTAAAAAAGAAAAATATGCAATGATTTAAATAATTGACTTTTAAAATGAATATAGCAAACATTTTTACCATATTCGATAAAATTTCGTAAATATTCAATTAAGTTTTATTATTTTTAAGATTTTTATTTGCCCAATTAATTTACAAGTAATTCAATATGATTTGACCTTAATTTTTAAAAATTTGATAGCAGAAATTTTCACCTCTCTATAAGTTCAAATAAATATTTTTATTCCATTTTCAAGATAAATTAAAAAATATTAACTTAATTTTTAAATTGATATTCAAAACCAAAATCATCTCAAAACAAATGAAGGTCTCATGGTTATTTAGTCCTTTAAATCAAATTTTTGTTGATTCTAATCATATTTATTTAGAAATAATAAAATAATTTAAGGGTTATTGAATAAGTTTTAGTTTCACAAACAAGAAATCTTAATAAAATTGAACTAAATAAATTAATGGCTCAATCTACCTGAATTTTGATCATATAATACAGATGGACCAATCTTATATCATATTTAACATCTATTCAAACCAACCTAAGATTTTTTATTGACTTTCTTTCAATTCATGCCCATCTATCACTTCTGATCTTGTCATAAGCACTACTTCTTTGACAAATTTTATGAATCTCTGATCAAGTCGGATGATTCGCAAATAAAATCTTTGATAAAGGATAGATGTATGGTGTATGGTACTATGTGCTGATAAGTGCAGGATAAGGAGGATACAAAGGATACATTTGGCAGACTAAATGCAAGTCATAGATATATTTTGAAAAGTCACTAGAGCGACTTTACAAACACAGAGTGCGAGAGAGACTTTGATGACGTAAACCTTATGGTACTGAAGACGGCTTTGTTCTTGCTGTTTTTAGTCCTCATATGATTGTTTATTGTAGTTTTGGGGATGTTTATTCCATCCAAAGATGCTTAGTAGCTTTGATGTGATGTCATTTTGGGTGATAGTTTCTATTATGGATTTTTCAGATATTGTACTCATGTTTTTTCACGATTTGTGTCATACTGTTTCTGTCTTGTCTTTTTTCCATCATCTTTTCATCCATTTACTCTTTTTTCTAAGCTATTTTATTTAAGTGATCTAATCAGGCTCTTGGAATGCTAAAACGAACATTTAGTAGAGGCAGACAGGAGAAGTTGTGAGCAAGACTGTATACATCAACGACGAGACCTCATCTAGACTATGCAGTGCAGGTATGGAATCTAAGTATGAAAGAAGATTTGAATATGTTAGAGAAGGTGCAAGAACTGATAACAAATCCCTGTTTCACTAAAAAGTATGTCGTTTGATTCCAGGATGGCAAGAATGGGTTTTACAAGGTTTTACAAAGTCAAGGACTTGATTTGATTGT
This sequence comes from Brachionus rotundiformis, assembly GCA_016802295.1. Taxonomy (NCBI): domain Eukaryota; kingdom Metazoa; phylum Rotifera; class Eurotatoria; order Ploima; family Brachionidae; genus Brachionus; species Brachionus rotundiformis. Next base: position 5,333,587 of record JAESIW010000137.1, read on the forward strand.
ACAAATTAGTGAATGTATTAGAAAAGATAGACCTGGTTACAGATCTGATGGATAGATCGGTAATCAAAAGTCCAGCCTAGACAATAAGAGGTAATAGTATTAGAATCCAGAGAGAAACTTTCCCTGGTCAAGCTAGAAATGATTTGCAACTGCAGTAACATGCGTTTTCAAACAGTGTAATTCCGCACTGGAACAAGTTACTCGAGAATGTGGTAACATCTAAGTCAACCTTAAAGCTCAAAGCTGCTCTAGACAGATTTAATGGAATAGGCTGCTATAGCTCCACACTACCTAATGGCGACGGTGGACTCAGACACTCTATATGTTAAGTGTAGCATCAAGAACTGCTACTACTTATCCTTCTACTTTTAATGATAACTGCATATTATTATGTTTTTAGCAAATTTTTAAGGTTATGAGAAATTAAAAACTTAATTTATTAAAATTAGACAGTTCGGTAATTTCAATTGTAGAAAAACAGGTTTTTAGTATAAAAATTAGTTCTAGAAAAATGATTAACCTTTAATGAATTTATTTAAGTAATCAAGCAAAAAATTTTTCTTAAGAAAAAAAAAATAAAACAGAAAAAGAATTATAAGTTTTACAAATAAAATAATAAATACAAAATATTAAATTTATTAAATGAGCAAAATATTACTTGGGAATAATTAATTAAGAACAACTTTTTAAGTTAAATCATTTGATTTTATTACCAATTGACAAAAAAAAATCAAAAATACTTACATTAAATTAAGATAAAATTTATTAAAAATTAAATGCTAGGCAATTTTTTATTTAATTATTTATTATTATTTATTTTTATTTTTAACACCTCTTGGGCGATGATAAAAGAAGAATATTTAAAATTAAAAAAGTAAAATTAAGTTAATTTATAAAAAAATATTATGTTCGGTATATTTCCATTAATTCTTTTTAGGTTTGTAAATTTCACGTGAATAATTTTTTAATTAATTAATTTTGATTATTTATAATTTATCAATTATTTTTAATTAAGTGAAATTATTTTAAAAAGAAAACATCTTAAAATTTAAAATAAAAATCAAATAAATTTTAATTAAAATAAAAATTAGGTAACGAATTTTTTTTTAAATATTTGATTTATATTTTTTTATTGAAAAGAAGTATTGTTGTATTGTTGCAAAATATGCTTTCAATCAAGTTATTTAAATTTAATGGATCCATATTTCATTTAATTATGATTAATGGTCAAATTTAAATTTTTTTGACGTTGATTTTTATTACAAATTTTAGACTCAACAATTTAGTTTACAATTAAAAATACATAATACATTAAAATAAATATCTCATAAATAAAGATTTGGTACGAACAATGCTAAATGAAACCTTAATTCTTAATTCTCAAATTAAACCCTTATTTAATGATTCAAAAATGGTTTTATATTTTTTTCGAAATTTAAAACTAACCTAAAATGGTGCATTTTTTACAGATATTGAAAAATCGATATTTTTTTAATTTCTTTTAAATTATTTAAAACAAATTGAAAACAAAACGATTCATTAATAAATAATGGTTAAATTTTCTAATTTGAATTAAAAATATTTAGTCTCTATAATTATTATGAAAATAAATATTTGATAAAAAGGTAAACAAATATGAGTTTTTGATCTTCAAGTGGTAATTTAGACATATCACTCTTTAATGGTCACTTCTAATCTATATTTGACCCAGAAAAGCATTTTTAGCTGATGACGTGCTTTTAAAAATGAACAGTTCCTTTGAAATCTTTTGATCAAATATTTGACAATCTTTTGTATACACCTAAGTTAATTTTGAGTCCGAAAGCTTTTATTTATTCATTAAAACATCCCTTGAAAGAAACTGATTAATAATTAAAGCTTAAACTTGTTAATTCATAGCTTTCAAAGACATAAATTTTTTATCACCATTTTATACATATCTTATTACAGTGTCTACTGTTGGCATATGCTCGTATCCAAGCTAAATAAAGCAAATAAAATTAATTGTTTCAAAAGAATATCGAATTACTTATTGATTCCAGCTTGATTCACTGGGATCGATTAGTAGCTTTCTAACTGAAACAGTATATTTAGCAAGTTGATCTCAAATTGATAGTTTAAATCTAATTTTTCAAAACATTACCTAAGCTTTTTTGTTTTTGTTTCTAAATTAACAAGACAAATATTTCTTAAATATAAAATTATATATTTAAAAACTTTATCTGTTTTTATTTAATATAAAATTGCCCGAAAGACAGAAACCTTCGTTTAAACCGTCAAGTTAAAGAAAGTTTTAATTTTATAAATTTTTAAAAGTTTTAAAAATAAATAGATTGAGATAATTGAAAAATAAGAATCTGATGATTCATTAGAGATATTTTATACATATAGAATTTAAAAAATATACTCATTTTAGAAGCATCATACTTTACTAAAAACTTTGAATTATCAAATTTGTGATTATCTCACAAATTTGTGGTTGTTTATTCTAGTACGTTCACCAATTTTTTTATTTTAAATTTCAATATATCATACGGTTATTTATTCAAAAAAATTTTTTATTTCATGGCATATTTTTGGGCTACACATCAAAACGAATTAATTGATATAATTTTAGAGCTGGAAACAAAGAAGATTTAGGAAAAAGTAAATTTTGCTCAATTTAAATTTGGTAAGATTTTGTTTTAATTTCATAAATATTTTCATTTAAAATCAACCAAAAACAAGATTTAAATTTTTTAATTAAAATTTTTTTCTATTTTAGCCTTTGAGTTCTAATTTAAAATTACTAAAATTAACAAGTTGACCAATTCAATTAAAAGAAAATTAAATTTTTAAATATAATTTAGCAAAATATGAATGTACAAACTTTTGGATAACAAAGAGAGGCTAGGCTTTGGATGCTTACTTTTTTCAAATTAGGGGCTTTATAAATGTACATTAAGTGAATATTTAGAGCTAATTTGCATTCGTCTGGTCTTGTCGGTAAAAAATTTAAATTTATAAAAAGATAAAATTTCAAAAAGCAAACTTATTTAGCTTGATATATGTTTTAAATATTTGTTTTCTAATTATAATAAGGTGTTAGAAATAAGGTCGATAAACGAGCCTGGTCATAAACCCAAACTAGAGTCTAGTCTGAGTAATTTAGCAAAAAAATAAGGGCTCAAGATCGGAATATTTCTCCCTAATTAGAAATAGATTCGAAAAAGAAACATCAGACATTTTTATCATTGAAAAGCAATTAATAAAATTTCCAGAAACCGGCTTAATAAAATTAGTCGATAAGACTCTTAATCCCTGGTCCAAATATTTAGCTGCATCAAGATTAACAAGTCAAGAATATTCTCTTGAAAATTCGACTACTATTCAAGTCGATAAACAAAACGATTTTATCTTTTTTTATTTTCTTTTTTTTATTAAATTGCTATTCTTTAGCTAAATTTTGTTTCAAGTGAATATTTCCTATCTATTGAAATTTAATATTTCCAAGCTTGAAAATTTAATATGATTAGTTAATAAATAAATGATAAGATTATGCTTTATTTGTTTGGATTTGTTCTATTCTCCGAAATCAGAGCTAAATACCTTTGTACAGAATCCAAGGCAGATCTAGCAGTGTCATTAGCATTCAAGGATATTGCAACTAATTTGCTATTTAATTATTTAATAAACTTTTTAGTAGCAGCATCAGGTGCCCTATTAGCAATCGATCACCTATTAATAATTCGACTCTGGGAAAAAAAAGCACACCGCTGAAATAAATTAATCTAATTTTTATAGATTTTTAAATCATATTAAATTATTTATCTTAGCCGAAAAAGTAGAGAAAATCAGCAAATAGCTTTCATATTTGTTTATTTTACTCGGAATTCAAATAGTCTGTGCAGAATTTTTTGCTTAGATTGCTCGCAAATCGTTCCCATCAGAATAGAACTCGTAGTCTAATTTGCAATTAAACGATAACTTAAAGATTAATCAATAAACAATTTTATGAATGAATGCACCTTTCAGTCTGAAGATAGATAAATAACATTTCATCAATTCTATCTTCTTCTTTTTTTTTGTTATTTTCTACAAAAGAGGTAATTTTGTGCCTAGTAATTGCATTGTTCATAAAAAAAAACAATTTGATTACATAATTTAAGTTGAAATTAAAAATGATAGCTTTTGAAGATAATATTATTTGTAAGAAAAATAAAAAGGTCGCTTTTTTTTATGATGGATAAAATTATTTAAATTTACTTTAAATTTTATTTAAAAATTACGTAATTGAGGTAAATTTTAGAAAATTGCTTTTTGCTTTCATGATCGCTATCATGTTGAGTCGGGTTTAATTTCGCTGTCTTGTTTTCGACAATTACTAATCCTAGTCTAAAAAATGACATTTCTCAAAATATTTTTCTTTCTAATTTTTATTTCAAAAATTTATTTTATATAATTAAATTCTTAGATGAATCTGATGGTTTGATGATCAACAGGCTAAATTATTGGCAACCAATTTAACAACGAAGATGAAAACAATTTTATTAAGTCTAGTCGTAGTTTTATTATTAAAAACAGTCAGTTCTAATGGTCGTAAAAAAAGATCAGTTGGTAGTTTTTACAGTCCAGATTATTATTCAATTATACCACGTCAGTTTTACGAGCGTATAGCTAAGTATGAAATAATAGCAATGTACGAGTTTATCTTCGAACGTCTCCAGTTTACCAATGAGCACTGTAATTATATTTTTCAGAACTGCTTGATAGACAACACTAACGATCATCATATACAAAAAGTATCCAAAGAATGCTTTCCGCTCAAAAAGTCCTCCTTTTGCTTTCAAAAGTCAAATTTTGAAGGCAGCGAAAAGTGTGATTTTAGGCTCATACACGACCGGGTTCGATCCTTTCAGCACAAGGTGCACAAAAATCTACAGGCATGCATATCTTTGTTTCCCAATTATGACTCAAAAAGCCTAATCAATAAAGCCAACTTGAACACCTCTAAACAGTTTACATTTGTTATAGCTCTCTTTTTTTATTCCATGTTTTATTTCTAATTTGTAAATTAAGTTTATGTTTTTTTTTTATTTTAAATAAATAAAAATAATTCTATATTAATCGAACTTTTTTTTACTCAACTCAATTAATTAAACTTGGTAAAAAATAGTGATTTAAGCACAAGTTTTTAACATAAAATATTGAATTTACCTTCCAGGTACTCTTATTTGTTTCTAATATTAAAATAAATTCTTAAAAATAAACCCTGCTCCTCTAATGTATATTAATTTATTGTTGACTAATATAAAATTTATTTCTGTATTTGACAAGTGATTATTTGACATGTGGATCTTGGCTCACGTTAAATCTTAGAATTTCTTATTCCCCTATTACATGATATTTTGTTGGGTTAAATAGTCGCCCTTGTTGTTGCCAAGCACTTAAAATTTTATATGAAAAATATACAATTTTACAAATTATTTTTATTGATTTTTAATAAATAAATTTTATTTTTGTCATGAAACCCACATCGATTAATGTTCATATATCTTTTATTACGCAAAATAATTAACTATGAAAAATTCTCCGATTTTAATTGTTTCTATGGTAAATATTTTCGTAATGGTTAATTACAAACTTAACTAGAAAAACAGAAAATTCTATTCAAAAAAAAAATAACTTGATTTTTGCCAAAGGTAAAATGAACGAACATCCATTAGTAACCAAATTTAGGAACGAACTTCTGAAGCGAGGTCCCTATGGTATCAAACAAATTGGTCAATTTTTTCGGCAAATAGATGATAATCGAAGTCACACATTGACTTTTGATGAATTTGCCAAAGGTATTATAGATCATAACATAAAAATTCCTGCTGACGAAGCAAACGAATTATTTAGAATTTTTGACAGGAATCAAAGTGGACAATTGGACTATAACGAATTCTTAATTAAAATAAGAGTAAGTTTTAAATTATCAACTTTTTATTTTTTATAAAAAGATATTTTTAGCCTCCGTTGAATCAATTTCGAATAAGTTTGATAATGAAAGCGTTTCAGCGCATGGACAGAACTGGTGATGGTGTAGTCACCATTGAGGATTTAAAAAATGTCTATAAAGTAAACAAGCATCCGAAATATCTGAGTGGTGAAATGACAGAGGCGCAAATATTTCGGGAATTTCTGGACAGCTTTGATGCCAGTAGCCACAAAGACGGCAAAGTTACTTTCGATGAATTTCTTGATTATTATGCAGGTGTTTCAGCAAGCATTGACACTGATATATATTTTGACTGCATGATGAGACAGAGCTGGAAAATTTAGATTTTTTTTTTAAATTAAATTTTATATTTTTTACTACAAATAAAAACTGAAAACATATTTTAGTTCTCTATGCCTTTCTCTAGTTATAATTCAAGATATTAGATACATGACAGTAAGTGATCAAAAAAGATAATTGAGCTTAGCCTAGAGCATTCATGTATCAGTATATATATTAGTATTAAAACAGACAATTTTTAGTGACAAATCTAAAATAATTTTTAATAATAATATTTTCAAAAGTATTTGCATTTATTTGAATTAAAATTTGGAATATTTTAAAAAAATTTTAATCAATCGTCATCAATTATTTCACATCCTTGAATACAAGGAGCCAAAATGAAGTCTATCTATTCGGATCTTGGAGTGTAGGTTATCTAAGGTAGTTTCAGAATGAGTAATTAAATTAATTCAAGATCGATCAAATTGCGTTTGTATTCAATGCAAAAGCATCAGATTTTGATCGTTTTTTTGTGCTTTTTTAGTGCATTTTTTTTGACCACCACCATTGGTATATTTGGTAAGATAACTTAAATTGTTCAATCTCCTATACTAACCATCTTCCAAGGCCCAAAAATGCTCACAACAATTACTTCTAACTTGACCAGATCGGAAGTTTTAAAGGTATCTAATAGAATAAGTGGCATATGTTTAAATTATTTTAATTTAGCCTAATCCAATTATTTTTGAGTCGCCTGAATTGGGAAAATTTCATCAACAATTATGGGTCACAGGCCAGCCCATTATCAAGGGTCGAAAAGAGGAATTTATCAAACAAATCACTTTAAGTATCCGACTCCTTACCACATTGGACAATCATTTAGAATTTTTAAATCGATCACGGAATTTTCACTGCAAAAATGAGGTAAGTTAAATCAAATATAAAATTTCATGTGAAGATTAATTAAAAAAAATTGGACAAATTCTCTCATAGCCATGGTTGGCTGCTTTCCAACTATCTAATATACATAATATTAAAAAATTAAATTTTGACAAATTGAGTTTTGGAAATTAGGCTAAGTTGATATAAGTCGGACAGATAGATAATAGAAAATTTTGAAGAATTAAAAACTAGTTAATTTAGACCATTGAATTATGGTGTCACATTTGAATTTTTTCCAAATCATGTTCGACTTGGTCATGCTTTGGAAAATTTAATTATTATGCTCTTTATTTGTTGTTGTTTTTGCTCGTCCATGTCATATACAGTCTCACAAATGTAACTTTGCCCGAGTACTATCTAAAGTTAAAATAAATTGCTTAACGCTTGATTGATTACTACTCGAAAATGTTTTGACTAAAAAATAAAATAGACGCAAAAAATAATCAAAATTTCAAATATAAAAATAAGTTGAAATATTTTTGTGATATTTTTATTCTTTATAATAAAAAAAAAATTTTAATCTCTTGTGCAAGAGACAACCTGACATATCGCCTGAAATATTTCTCATTAGAGATAAGACAAACTTCCTTATAATTAATTTAGTATTGTAAAATTCAATTTTTCTACGTCATCTAAATTATAAAACTATGGCTTATTACGGACAATTCTCTATTCCTCAACAAACAAGTGTACAACAGTTTTACCAAGCATACCCACCATCCGCAGGTCTAGCAAGCTATGGAGGTGCATCAGCTTATAGAGTTTCTACACAACCAAATTATTACAATGGACCAACTTATTCAAGTACATCAGAAAGTGATAATTTTGCTTCTAACTTGCCGGTAGCTGGATATGGTAATAGTGGATACAACACTGGATATCAGGGGTACGGCGCTAACATTGGCTCGTATGGCGCTCAGACCTATAATACTGAAGGATATGGCTATGGTCAACCGTGTGCTTATCCAAGAACTGAAGAAATGATTCCACAAATTGAAGCTGCTTATGAGGCTGCTACAAGCCAACGTAGACAACCAGTCATCAAGCGACAAGTGATTACTGTTCCTGGTGCTCCGGGAAAGGTTCAACAAATTGTTCGCAGGTTGCCTACACCAACTCCAGATGTTGTAGAACGAGTCTTTGTGGTCAAGCCTCAAAGAGATGTTGTTAACTTGGTAATTGAAAGACCTGGTACTCCACCAGCTCAATACAAAGATAGAACGATCATTGGAAAGCCTAGAAAGCCATTGATTAATCCTCTAGTAGTCCGAGTGGCATCAAGGTCCTATCCATCGAACAGTTATCAGCAACAATATGTTCAAGCATTACCTGCTCCAACTTCCAATATGACTGATCCAACTGTTTCCTATAATTATCAGGCTCAGCCTACTTCATCTCAAGCCCAGCAAACTATGTCTCGACAATATCAGACCAATTTATCCGAGACTAGGTTGTCACAAGGATCACAGACTCAATTAAATCAACAGCAAAATTTTTCTGTTGCCCCCGTCCAGTATGAAGACAGTCAACCAGAACAACATCAACAAGCTTTAAGTGCTCAGTATAACTATTCAAGTGTTTATCCATCATCACAACACCAAACTCAAGCTGGTTATGGAAACACAGGCTTTTCTGCCAATTACCAAAACCAATATCAAACATCACCTTATCAATTTAACAGAGCTTATTAAGTTTAAGAAATTTAAAATTTTTAACTGATCTCAAAAAATTTTGTTTATGTGAAATTTTTTTGTTATTTATTTTCTTAAATTAACAACTAAACTTGAAATGATTTTGTCTCTTGTAGAAAGTAAAAAAGATATTTCTAAATTATCACTTTCTAGAAATTAAAATTAAAATTAAATAAACTTCTTCTAATTTTAAAAACCATGGCTTTTTTTTCAAAAATATAATTTCACTTTTTTTTTAAAGATATGTGATGTGTTCAATATACTTCATTTGTATTATATTCATAATGAGAAGTATCGCTTTGAGCTAAAATTTTTAAATATAGATGACTTAAAAAATCTTGATATTCAAAATATTATATTTAAAGTAAAATTAAAAATTAATTATTTTTATAAAACTAATCAAGTTTTAGTTCAATAGCTACAACCCATCTTTCACTAGACTAGAGCTTTGGTATCGATTTGCATTTTTGTTTGTCACACTTATCGTTTTGGTAAGTGCACTTTTATGTTTAATTGGCTTTTTATTTTTTAATTATAAGATTTGGTACACTAATTCATTAAAAAAATTTTCACTACGAGACTGGTCAATCGAACAAAAATGGATTTTTATCCTACTCAGATCATTGATATTTTTTAATAGTAAGTTTAAATTGTAGAACAATAATTATTAAAATAAAAAAGCAATAAATTATTTTTAAGTAAATCAAAAAATCTTGTTAACAATATTTTTTAATAATATTTTTTATTAAAATATGTAAATTTTTAGATCCTCTACTACCACTAATTGTGTTGATAGATAGTTGGATACCCAATTTGCTGGATGCCGTGTTTCAGTCAACATTTTTAGCCTTGTTAATGGTATTTTGGCTAAGTATTTTTCATGGATTTAGACATGTATACATTTAATTTTTTTAATATATATTTTTTAAAGTCTTTAACAAACTCTTATTCTTAAGAGTGACCGAAATTTTTTGAATTTTTATGTACCAAAATTCATGATTGTTTTCTCCATATGGCTTATTTCGCTTTTTTTGCTTCTTTGGCAACAGATTAGATCTTTGAATGATCCCTCTTACAATTTATCAATAGACGAAAATTATTATTATGTGAGTTAAATTTATTGAATTCAATAGAATATAATTAACTTTCTAAAAGGTTTTTAGGATACTTCTTTTCTTTTTTTTGATAATTTACTTGTTATTTTTATTGTATCTAATAGCCAGAGCTGTCGCTGAGTTAAAGAAAATGCCCTATTTTGGTAAGTAATTTATCTTATATCTTATAAATTCTATTTTAACTCTTTTTATATTTGAATAGGAATTCGTATTAAATTTGCTTCAATAATGATGCTTGTAGTTATTATTTCTTTACTGATTATAGCAGTAATGCGGCTCCAGAGTGATTCATTTAAACAAAGCCTCTTCGAAAACTTTACTAAAAACTACCGCAATACAACTGAATTTTGTGCATTATTCTCAATTTTTAATTTTTATTTGTATACTTTGGCTTTTGTTTATTCCCCAGCCAAAAATGCTTCAATAGGTAAATTTCTTCAAGATTTTTATTATTAATTGAATATTGTTAATAATTAAGACTCTGATTATGCTGGAAATCCAACATTTGCCATGCTCAATGACACCGATGAAGAAGATGTTTTGTAATTTAATAAAGTAGCTAATGAGATTTGTTGGTAATGTTTTTTTTTAGGATGGAACCTTTAACCAAGACTCCAGCGTTTTGAAACAAATTAAAAAATCACCGGTTTAAATAAAACTTATTATTTAATAACTGTATTTATTAGTAAATTTGGAATAAATCCTTTTTTTTCTCATAGACAAGAGTTGATTTAAATTGTTATTAAAAAAAATAATTTTTTTCTTTTGAATTATTTTCGAATAAATATGGTAAACAAAAATCCTCATTTTTTTATTCCATTCGAAATAAATCCTTTACACTATTACCTCTCATTTGCTGGAAAAGTAGGGCCAATAGTTAACCTCTTTTTAAGAATGACACCAGTCACCCGGAGAGGGCACTGGTGGTACATGGATCTAATCCTTTAAGTGACCGTATTAACTTCAGGGTAAGATACAATGAGCCCTTCGAAGACTGGTTCACAGACGCATCTGAATACGGGCTTGGGGCAGTACATCGGAAGTCGGGACGGAAGGTCTCACTTCCAGCCCCAACGGAAGCCATACTCTTTAATGAAGCAGCTGCCTCACTCATTCCATTCATTTTCCGCAACAGGTTCCCAAGAAATCGCCACCTATACATTGACAACATGGCAGTCATGAAATTATGGAAGAGAGGACGAGATTCGCCACAGAATCATCGCAATCGATGAAAAAAGATAATGAAAATTTGATTTTTAATTTTAGTTAAACTTTCATACATAAGATATTTTTTTGGAGAAATGATCCTAACCAAAACAAATTCAATTAATTTTTATTTAGATTTTTTTAATTAAATTCAAATACTGAGCAAAATATTAGACTTCATTTTAGTAAAAAAATTATCTATTAAGTTTGAGTATTTAATTAATTAATTTGAATAATATAATAATTCGTTACTTAAATTTGAATTTAATAATGTAAACTCAATTTTTGATAAATTGATAAGGTAATTAACTTAATAACTTATAAAAAAATTAGTATTTTTAAAATGTCGATATACCAACTCAAGTATGCCAGTGTTGCCATATTAACGAGGATTCCGAGCACTGAGCTCTATAGTCAGGATGCGCCATACCACGTCAGTAATAAAATGTTTTTATAAAAATATCTATGTAAAAATGCATAATAGCTATCTTATCTTATCATTAAAATATTATTTTCTGTTAATTATTTAACTTTTAATGTCTAATTAAAATCTATGTAACTATGGAAATGAAGACTAATTTGGATGATCATTGAAGATCCTTTAAAATTTAAACTTAAACGTAAATATTGAGATAATAAAACTATTTTAAGTAATTTAAATTGAATTTATTATTTAAATTTAAATTAGCTTTAAATATTTTCACATTGGTTTATTTTTCTGAGAAAAATGCAAAGCTCAAAACAAGAACATGTGAGAACTATATTATACAAAATTCAAAATTTAATCCAAAAATTCAATCATGATAATATAATTCTAAACGATAAGGAAAAATCAATATTGGTAGACTACAAGAAAAGGTTAGACTTGTTTGTCATGGACTCCTTAACAAGATGCTTAAATATGAAAAAAAGTGCCGATAGAGACCAAGTAACAACTCATTGTGCTGTCTATTTTAAATTAAATGATCCTTCTGATGATAAAATCAGAAATGTTAAGAAAATTATTATAACATCAAATAAAAATGCTGGAAAGCTAGAAACTCGTTGTAGGGATTTATTTGGTCTAATTGGTTATGAAATTGACAGTAAACATTTTATTCGCAAAGCGAATATTAATAGAAATTTTTTGAATATACTAAATTATAAATTCTCAAACTTAAATAAATCACTAAATTTTTTTCTAGAAAAAGTTAATAGTTCTTGGCAAAAATCAGAATTTGGTTCAAATGGAGCAACTGTATTTGACCAATGGGTAAAATCATTTGAAAATATTGAGACTGTAAATTGGCTTGAATTAGATGAAAAAACAAGAAACGCATTCCGTGATTCGGCCTTATTCTATTTCTATTTGACTATTTTTTATTATTTTATAAAAGATTTTTTTTGCTTTGAAAATACTGAACTTATTATCTTGGATCATAAAAATACACAATTTTACGGCCTGCATTGTGAAATTCAGCTTGTTTCAAAATACTTAAACGAGCTTGACCAAAACAATGATTACATCAGTGTGTCAAGCGACTGCTGTGTGCTCTGTAATTTAGTTTTAAAGAATCTTGGTTTAAAATATTTCGGCGCTAAGAACAATATGTGCAGCAGCCGATATTGGAAATTACCCAAGTTTGACCAAGATATTTACGAACATCAACCGGACCAAATTCAAGTTTTTTATGAGAAGTTAAGTCAAGACTTAGAAAGTGTGCACAAATTATTAGATAGTAAAAGCTACCAAGAAGACAATAAACCATATAGTGACGAAATCCCATATTCGGATGAATGGATAGACAAGCAATTTTTTTATTGGAGGGGTTTATTGAAAAAAAAAGTAAAAGAATGCTTGTCCACATTAAAAAATAAATCATTAAAAGATGATGAAATAAAAGAAGTATTAGATAATTTTAAAATATATTTTTCCAACGATATGTGTGAGTATGCTTTTTCTAAAATTCAGTCAAAACGAAACAAAAAGATCAAGTTGTACGAAAAATTATTAAATAGCATAAAATCGGATCCAAATTTCAAAATTAATTCAATAATTGAATTATACTATACTAAAGAAAACCAAGCTAGAAGCTCTGGTAAGCTTGAAAATAAGAAAAGAAAACATGATAATTCAGAAGATGATGATAAAAAAAAAAGAGAAGAAATTAAAAAATTAAAAAATATATAATTTTAAAAATTTGAATAAATTTTTATTTTATTTTGGGTAGAAAATAAATTCTGTCTCCGAAATCAATTTTCCATAGTAGTTTTTGAATGATTTTGATATGATAATTAATCACTTCATATTTAACATTTTTTAAAACAATAAGGTTATGTAAAATTGTTTAATTTTGAGGAAAATAATTTTAATATCAAATTAAATAATTTTTTGCTTATAGATTATGTAAACATCTTTTAAAATTTTATTTACAGATATTTAAGTATACAATTTTTCAATCTTTATTTCATTTTACTTTATATTTTTTATAGATACGAGGTCTTAATCAGAATAAAAAGTAAAATATAAATTTTTAAATTGATTGTGATCTTCTTTTCAATTATTTAAAGGGAAAGAAAATCGATTCAGATTATTAATGATTCGAAATATTAACAATAAATGTGAATTTTAAAAAATAATGATTCATAGAAACGAAATAATTTTTCAAATAGAATTATTTAAAAAAAAATTATTCTCTAAAACGGCTATAGGCACATCACCTAGAGTTTGCTACCTGCCCATGTTTTCTTTTCTTGGTAAACACATCTCTGGCATCCAGAAATTCTAAAAAAGCGCGACAATGATTATCCCTTCACAAGACTTGAGGAATTGAAATCAACTAATATCAAAATTTAATATGATTGAAGATTTAATACAATTATTTAAAATAATTAACGTGTACGAAAATTTAAATTCTGAATGATAAGACATGATAAATAGATTTTTATTGATAAACTGAAAAAATCCATGTAAAAATCACTGGAAAAGTCTACCAAAGTTCATTGCTAAATAGTTTCAAAAATAAACAGCTACCCAGGTCAGAAATCTTATTTAAGATCTTATAATATTGAATAAGACAAAAAATCCATTCAAGATCTTTTACCGTTCCTAAAAATTATCTTTGTTTTTCTTATTTAATAAGATTTTTTATGACTAATTTTAAGGTTCTTGATTAGAATCTTAACGAATCTAGATGGAAAATTTCTTATAATATCTTAACTTGATCTTAATTAGGATTCTTAAGTCGATTCTTGTAAAATCTTTGCCTAAAAGTTAATAAAAGTTCCTTATAAGATCTCATTTTTAAGTATTTCAAAGTCATTTTAAGATAAGATTTTTCAAGAAAATTTTTTAAGATCTTATTTTCTAATAATAAATAATCGTTTGCTATTAAGATAATATTAAGATCTGGTAAGTTATAAGAAGAAAATATCTAAAAAGTCTTAATAAAAAATAAAATAAGAAGAAAGTAAGATTTTTAATGGAATTTTTATTTTAAAGTGTTTTTTAATAAGATGACTTTAAATATTTAATCGTGTTCATCTTCATTTAGATACTTAATTAAATAAAATACATTGTCACTTTCTTCATAAATAATACACTTTGATATGATATCAAGAGCATTAATTATCAATATATCGTCTGTTTTTTCACAAACTGATAAAAAATTGTCAAAAATATTGTTCCGCTTTAAAGTTTGAAGATTGTCTGGAATTCTTACTTTACAGTCATCAAAAAGACATGTCTTAGTCGTTTTTAAAGCAAACAAAAGAACATGAAAAAAAAATTTTCAATCTCTATAAAATAATTAACTAAACCAAAAAACGATTTTCCTTCAACTGTGTACTTTATAGAAAAAAAATATTTTCACCACCTTTTTTGTAATTTATAGAATGAAAAATTGAGCTTTCTATCGAAATTTTTAAAAAAATAAAAACATCATCATCAAATTTTTCAATCTCAAATTGTTCTAGCTTAAATCGATTTAATTTTCTTTTTGAATTCGACACTAAATGTTGAACTCTTTTTTGGTTAAATTTGTTTTCTCGTGTAAACTCAAAACAAAATCGCATAACTCTGAATTGTCATTATTGTGTTCAAGATCTTCTAAACGACTAAGAAGCTCAAAATGTAATCCTTCATCTAGAAAATTTTAAGATAAATTATCAAAATCTTACTCTAAATGAAATCACTTGTTTCGTTTCTCTAAAAAAAAAAAGATATTCTAAGATAATAAGTTTTTATTTAAATAGAATTAAATTACAATTAAAGATCTTATATGGATCTTTTAAGAAAGAAAAGTCTTAATTTTACTTTTTTTCCTCCTTAGAAATCTCTTATAAGATCCGATACCGAACCATGCAAAGTTCTGTTACTGAAAGTATAAGATCTTGTTTCAAGCTCTTACTCAGAATAAGGTAAGTTTCTTGATCTGATCTTAAGTAAGATCTTATCAAGATTTAGGTCATGGGTAGTCAATTGGCAAAGAAAACAGTCGAATTTACTGCTTTAGCTTCAAAAAGCTTAACAAGTCAGAGTATTTATTAGCACTTGTCAACATTTTTCATAAACTATATCTTTTTATTAATTTATTAGTTTTATTTAAATTTTATAAATGCACTTTTAATTTAATTAATTTTAAAATGATTAAAAAACATTCTTTTATCTAGGCTAAAACTTTTGCCATTAATTTTGTCGCCCAAAAAGCTGTTTGATAATTAATTTAAGATATCAATAAATTTAATTGAAATTATATTGTTTCTATATAATTGAAACTTTATACAAGCTTCAATATTTTCTATCTTAATATTATACACCTCTAACATGCAAATACATTTAAAATTATTATTGATAAATAAAATTGCTTTGTTTTAATTACATTACATATCTAGTCAATGCGTAAATAAAACATTTGCTAAACATTTGTTTAATATATTGGAAATTTTTTTTTAATTTTTGAGAGGGAGTTAAAGGAATTTTATTTTTTTAGTCATTTTAATTTAATATCAAAATTAAAGTTTAATTTTATCTAAATATACCAATTTGGTAAATGATTAAACTGGCTCGATTTTTTTAATTGAAAATATCATGTAATGTGGGCCTTTGTGGCTTATTTAATCAAAACTTATCATAAATTTCACTCGCGAATTAGATATAAACTGTAAAATAAAGTACAATAAAGTCCAATATATTATTATATATTGTTTCGTGACTAAAATGCGACTAATTATTTTATTTGCCAGTTCACTTTTATTTAAAGAGATTAATTTTCCCTGGACAATTTATTCCATAAAAAAAATTTGTAATAAATATCGAAATAAAATGAACTTTTTTTTTAGTTTGACGTGTTTTAGAAATTTTTTAAATTTCCTGCAAAATCCTCTCTTTGTTCATCAATAAAAGAGCAAAAAATGATTAAGTTTTTTAATACATTGAATTTCTAAATCTAGAAGAGTTAATAAACTTCAATATAATTAAATCTAATTAGTAGTTAAGAATATTTTAGGAAACAAATTAGTCAAGAGAACAAATTTGAAACTTAGACTTCAAGAGCTTTGAGAACTTTTGATAAATTAGACGAAATTAATAAAATTTTAATTACAAATAGAAAATTTCCGTTTCCAGAAGCTACTTTCCTATATAAATCAGAAAAATCATGACAAAAACCTTTATTAATTCTAGCTGTTATTTTTTATAATTTTAAAATAAATTAAATTTTAGAAAAGAACGATAAAACGATAGAATGAAAACATATTTTCTAATTGCATTGAGTCTGTTTTTTATAATAGCTCAAATTAATGCTCAGTATTTCAGTGCTAGCGATGGCATTACAGTTGGTCGTCTTGGGAAAAGATCCTACTTATACAACTTGTTGAAACTTAAACCGTCGACAATGTCCTCGGCTCAAGTCGATAGCGATTCATCGGTGAATCGAGACGATTTTCGGCAAATAGATAAACTATCAACAATGAGAAAATTTTATAAACAATTTGCCAAAAGGCTCTCAGACTTTGAAAACAATGAGAATGAGTCGAGTGAAGAAGGCTTTTTTAGACAGCACAAATTTTTCTTTCCCAAAGAATTGTTCAAAAAATATTTTCTAAAAAAATGATTTAATTTAAGTGTGCATCATAAAATGACAAAAAAGACCTAATTGATTTTGTTTATGTGCTTTTGTCTATCAGTTTCAATTAACCTAA
Organism: Brachionus rotundiformis; assembly: GCA_016802295.1. Taxonomy (NCBI): domain Eukaryota; kingdom Metazoa; phylum Rotifera; class Eurotatoria; order Ploima; family Brachionidae; genus Brachionus; species Brachionus rotundiformis. Next base: position 5,350,965 of record JAESIW010000137.1, read on the forward strand.
ATTATTTATTTAAAAAAAAGTTTTGTACCATTTATTAATAATTCACATGGGATATTTAACCGTTTAAATATTGATAAATAAATAGTTCTAAAATTTGGTCTCAAAATTTTTTGTTTTAAATTTTAATACAAAATAAAAATTTTAATTCATTAATAAATGATATTAATTGAAAACCTATCATTAATCTCAAGTTTTTATTTTGTTAAAAATTTTGAAATTGTACACAAATTTGATTTTTTTAATTTTTAAATGGAGCATTTTATTACGATATTCTAACCTTACCTCACATTTTCAATAAATCATTTTAACTACATCTCATTTAATGCATATTAAAATGGATTTAAATTCCCAAAATTTAGATCTTTAAAATTTAGACGTTTGTAGAATATTATAAAATGATATTTTAAAATCCTTTTAATAATTGACGGATTCTTCTGCTAAATAATAAAGCCATTAAGGAGTAGAATTTAAATTTTGATTAATAAATATAAATAAAGGTAAGAGAGCTTATTTAATTATTTATGAAAAAATTTAGATTTTTTCTATGGTTAAATCTAATCAAAGTCAATTTAAAATTTTTTTTTTAGAAAAATGAAAGCATTTATTGTTTTGATACTGATAACAGCTTTAATTATTGGATCAAATTCACAATTTTTTAGTTCCAATGATGGGATTTATTTGCCGAGAAATGGAAAGCGATCATTTAAAAGCCAAAATAATGAAGAAAAAGCCAAAGACATTCTTAAACTGAAAAAATTATTGTTCTTAAATCATGATTTTAATACTAAAAATGAAAATTACAATTCAAAAGAGTACGAATTTAATTATGTGCAGGATTTGGACAAGATTGACAATGTTTTATACAGATATTTGTTGCATGAATGGATAAAAAATCAGCTTAATTGACTCAAATATAAAGAAATATAAATTATATATCAATTTTTTCATATTTTAAATTAAAATTTTAATTTAAATTAATTAATTTTCCTAATTAATAAATTTTGATAAAAGTAGTAAAAATCGAAAAAATAATCTCTTGTTCAAAAAAACATTTATAAATTATAGTTTGATTCCAAAATAATAAATGAAATATATATAAGTTTTTAAGACATTAAGATTTAAGCCAATTCAGGCAATAAAGAAATTTGCATTTTAAATTATCTTTTTTATCTAAAATTGAAACTTTTTAAAAAAGAAAAGATTATTTAAAATGAATTTGATATTTAGAATAAATTTTTTTAATATTTTATTTAACAATTTTAGTATTTATAAATTGATCAATTAATAAAATTTCTTGAATTATTTGATAAAAATTTTATAAAATTGTATTATAAGGATTTTATCTATAAAAAAAATAATTTTTAAATTATAAAAAAAGACAATTATGGAATTTAAAGTGTTTCTATTCAAATTATCTAATCAAATATATAGTTAAAAAAGTAAAGATAATTTGATGCTAATTCTACCTAATCACATTTCTAAAATCACAAGTTTAGCTTTATAAAAAATAATTTTCAATCTAGAATATAAATAAAATCAATTATACAATGAAACAACTTAACGTTTTAGTCGGATTACTATTATTAGTATCATTAAGTCATGCTCAATCATTTGAATGTCCAAGTCTAGATGGTTATGATATAACAAATCTAACTATGTAACTAAATTTATTATTAAATATGATTTATTGGACAATATCGATAATTTTATTTCACACAGACCGACTTATTGGCAATTCGACTTAGAAGATAGATATTGTATCGAAAGCACAACTTCACCATGCCATTTTTATTTTACATTTTGTAAATTTTTGCCACCAGGTATAAATAAATATATGCATAAATAGATAAATAAAAACTTGGAATTTCTTAGTTGAGAACAGCACATGCCAAAATTCGAGTGTCTGCCAGTATTCATCAGAAGCTTCTTCTCCACTTGAAATTGGTCATTATGTTAAAGATCCTTTTATACCAAAAGAAACAAATGGCTTTTATGCAAAATTTAATGGGACCCAAGTGGCGATTAGTGGAAAACGATGCAACATATCCATAAAAATGGAATTCGACTGCAACAGCGCAGAACCTTGGATCCCGGACACCGGAGCGACGCCTGCGCCTGATCCGATTGAAAAATACTTAGATACGGAGAATTGTGAAGTAAATAATAGCAGTTAATCAATTAGATTTTCTAAATTTTTTTAGTTTTATATAAAATTTGATTATGCCGGAGCATGTCATAAAATTGTTCCACCAACTAAAAGTAGTCCGACTACTACACCAATAACAACTACACCAATAAACCCAACACCAGCCAGAATTTGTAAACATCCAGATGGTTATGATATAACGCCTTTGATAGAGTATCTTCTCCAAATTTAATTTTATTCATTATCTATATTTTGAATTTTTTTAGGCCCCCGTATTGGATTTTTGACATAACTGACGGCTGTTACATAGAATCAAACGTGACCAATACCTGTAAATTATATATGGCTTTTTGCAAGCCGATAGAAAGTATAATCTAAAGAGAATAATTTTTTTTCAAATTTAATAATTTTTTATAAAGACTTGAAGGGTTGTAGTGGCTCTAGTGTATGTTTACAGTATAATTTGATACCACCTAAATCAGTAGTAGCCGGTGGATATACCGAAGATCCTTTTACCTCATTCAGTAATTTTAAAAATAAGCTTTTACTTTCTGGTCTAAAACAGTCATGTAGAAAAAAATGGTTTTTTGGCTAAGTATTCTCATGGAGAAGAAATTATTAATCCATATACTGGTAAAACTTGCAATGTTGAAATTGAGGTTAAATTTGAATGTGACAAATCAGCTGAATGGAAAAAACCAGAAGGCAACGAGCCAGGTATCGCTCCATTTCCTAATCACTTTTCCCCGGTCACTGCTAAGACTTGCAAAGTATGTTTTATTTATAAAATCAAATTTTGTAATTGACAATTTAAGCTCACAATGCATGTACCCTATAAAGGAGCTTGTTCCAGTGGTTTAAGTACTGGAAGTGTACTGCTAATTTTGCTTTTAGTTTTTGTTAGTCTTTACTTGGCAATCGGAATAAGCTATCAGACTTTTTACAAAAGTGAGACTGGTTTTAACAGAATTCCAAATCATGAATTTTGGAGCTTTCTTTTCCATTCTGTTTGTGTAAGTTTAAAAAAAATTAAAATAATTAAATCAAAATTAAAAAATTTTATTTAAATAGGAAGGGTCAATATTTGCATGGAAATTTGTTACATGCCAGACTAAAAAAGAAAAATTGCTTAAATATGATTCAATTTAAATTTAAATGATAAATAATTTATTTGCTTGTTGTTTGATTAATAAATTTTTTTCAATAAGCTTCTCATTTTTGGATTCAGATTTTAACAATTTAAGAGAAGACTTTCAAAAAATTTAAGGTAATCATTTGAAAAAAATTGTTATGAGCCGAAAGCAAACAATGCTCTCTTAAAGAAAAATTATAAATTTAAAATTTTTTCATTCCTTTAATTCTTAGAATGAAACTTATTATTTTTAGATGATTAAATTTATCTCCTCAGGCTTCGACAAAATATTTCGATTGCTTTCATTAGTTTTTTATATGAATCCGAACAGATTCTAAATCATTATGAATGTTTTTGCCTCATTTTAAAGAATCTAATCAAGCAAATATCTAATTAATATTATTAATATTTCTTTAATTTTAGATCCCTAAAAACATTATTGTAATCTTACATATTAAAATCCAAAAAAGTATTTTAACGATTAAGAGTCTTGAGACTAGTTCAATGATGAATTATATTGAATTTCACTTACACTTTTATTTTGGTCCAGAAATAAAAGTATTTTTTTTAAAAGGTCAATTTTATTATTAGGTTATATAAATTATTTGTTATCTAGTCTGTAGGAGTTTTCATTATTTGCTAGAATTTTAAAAACTAACGAAAACTGCATCGACCTAGTACCAAAAAAAAATTTTAAGTTGACTAGTTTTGTCATTTAGTTTTTTTCCAATGGCTAAAAATGATAAAAGAAATAGCTTTGTGTTGAATTTATAATTTTTGCCATCGAAATGAATGAACCATTTAGACATTATCTTTCAAATTATGTTTACCAAGTTGGGTATACATTTAATTTTAGAAAATTAATTTAAATGAATAAAAGCTCAATGGAATCAGATTCTTTTGCGAAATAAATGCAACTAGAATCAATCTTTAGAAAATAATCATCACTTAAATACATATAAATATATATATATATTTTTTTTAAATTCAATAGTTTAAATTTTTTTATTTATGCATTTTAGCATAACAATTTGTTAAATGATAAATAATTTTTGTTTTTGTAGGAAAATCAAAAACGTGAATATTGTTTTATTTTAAAATAAATTAAACAAATCATTCCAATAGATATGGATAAGAATTTTTTTTTCCTTTCCTCAAAATTAATCAAATTTCTCAGTGAGTAAATTTTTCGAGTGCATTTCAAATGTCTTATATTGACTAGTTTTTAATTAGGAAAAATTTATTCAACTGAAACTTCAGCATATGTCATTTATACAACGTGTTTATGGTCTGAAAATCAAAATTGAGAAAATTATTTTGAAAGGTTTGAGAGTTAATAATAAAAAAAATAAATTTATTCAAATATTATACAAAAAGAATTTCTATAAGCAGGTTTTCTTTGTAACCCATTCCCATCAAGTTAGGTAACCAAGCTCTTAATACTTTGGATACAAGTTTCGTGAGAAAAACGAGTTTTGTAACTGTTATTATGAAATCATTAAAAAAATATATTTTTTAAATATACAAAATATTGTCTCTTTTTTTATATTAAGTGGTAAAATAAGTTAACTGTGAAATTACTTGCCCACACACAATTTTCAATTACAGAATGTTGTCGTGGCAAAAATTAAATCCATTCGAGTGTTACAATGCATGCCAAAAACCGTAGACATGTTTGCGTAAGTGTAAGGTTAAAGACAAGCAAAGCTCGGGCTATAATTAATTAAAGTTTTGCTTAGATTCATTTAAAAAGAGATAATTAAAATTTAGAGTTTATTTTAAAATAAAAATTCGGTCACGAAATGGATTATAATTTAGAGCAAAAAAAAATTTCTCTTTCTTATATATTAAAATTCTCTTTTCTGGACTTGGAGCCATTTAATGGTGTCAAAGCATGACCATATCAATTGGCTAGACATTTTTTCCATGGTAATAATCTATCGACTTGTCAATAAGGATTTGTTTAGTTTTTTTCTCGTGGACTGTGAGCGGAAATTCAAAAAATATTTAGGAATTTTTATGTTTTTAACATTTTGAAAATCAAAACTTGCATCAATCTACCAAATTCGATACTAAAGGGAAATAAATCCATGCCAAATTACAAAACAATTAGAAAGAATTCATATTGATTTATCTTTTTTCTTTAATAGCAAATTCCTATTACCAAAATCAATATGTAAGTTAGAGATGGCTCAAACCATCATTATTAATTGTTTATAAAATTTAAAATATTTTGTTTATAATATTTTTTTCTTGTTCAATCTCAATCTCGTTTATATTTCAGTCATAAGTCGTTTTTTTCTTGCCAAAGCCTTTAATTTCTTTCAGGCAGCATTTCTTTTTTGGCCCGACCAAAGACCAGAATACCAGTCATAGTCCCTTTAAGCGGCCAGTTTGGTCAGTAAGTTGCTATGCACCGCTAATTTCTAAGTTAGACGAATAAAACTAACTCTTTTGTGTGCTTAATTTTCTGTAAAAAAATGGTTTAATTAGTCGAGTATTTGGAAACAAAAGACACCTGAAAAGCTAGGTGGTTAGATTCGGCATCAAGCATGCAGATTTGAACAAGATAAACGATTCTTTTTTTGATGATAACTTTTTTTTTCAAATTTGAATAGATCTTGTTCAAGTAGTGTTTACACTTGAATAGGTACACATTTGGCAAACATTCTCGTTGGTAGTATTTAAAACCGAGTTGGAAAGCAATTTTTTTTCCATGCAGCAAAAACACCCACGTACAGAAAAATAGATAATAATCGAGAGAATTTTAATTTTTTCCAAAATTTGTTTTTTAATCGTTTCTGGTTACGTAAGCTAGAAGTATAAACAGGCATTTATGGTATACGTATTGAGCATACCAATACTTATTGAGCAAATAAAAAGTTAGTTAACCAAATAAATCAATCTAATTAAAATGCTTTATTATTTTGTTAAATCAATATAAATTGAGAAAATAAAATAATTTTTTTCAACACTTTAGATCTTAATAGAATAGAAAATTTATATTTTAGCATTCCAGGACCGATTTTTTTATGATTTCGCGCAGAAAGCCATCTAATTACAAAATGTTCAATTACAACTTTAAATCGGTATAATTAATTTTAAAATAAATTTTTTTAAAAAAATATTTGTTCTTCTACTTTAGAATTCTCTTGAGGATCGAATTAATTCGAACAGCACACATGGCTCCTACGCGGACACATATTCATCTCTGGCTGTTCAGCCGTCAAACAAACCGACCTACAAATTGATAAAATCAATCGGTTTTGGAGGCTACGGTCGCGTCTACGAGGGTATTCGGTCTGATGACGGACTTCCAGTTATAATCAAGCTAATTCCCAAATCAGGCATTGTCAATTGGTCCAACAAACACTTTTCTTCAATGCACAATCCGTCCTCACGCAGCAACTCATACTTACCATTTGAAATAGAGTGTTTGATTAGGCTGCGCGATACGCCGGGAATAGTTAAGATCTATGACTATTTCGAGGAAACCACTTGTTTTGTGATAGTCATGGAAAAATTGAACAAGTGTATGACATTGTTCGATTTGGCAAATGGAAAGCCGTTTAGCTTTAGTCAGTCGATTCTCAAGCGGTTATTTATTCAGTTGATAAAGATTAACTTGTCCATATTTGCCAAAGGAATTGTGCATAGGGATATAAAGCCGGAGAATATTCTGGTCAATTTAGAGGATTATTCAATTAAGATAATTGACTTTGGCTCAGCAGCCAATTTCCGCGGACGCAATGAGCCATTCAAAGAATTCCAAGGAACTTTAGAGTGCATGCCACCCGAGTGGATTTTGTCCGGCTACTACGAGTCGGAGCCTGCCACTGCTTGGTCAATTGGAGTTACTTTCTACTTTGCCGTATTCGGCAAATATCCATTCCGGTCCAAATCTCAAATAATTAGTGGAAAGTTTCCGCTGCCTTACTCTAATGTTTCAAATGATTTACTGCAGTTTTTGGATAGCTGTTTCCAAATGAATGCTTCTAAAAGATTTACGCTGCATCAATTGTTAAATTCTGCCTGGCTCAAACGCCATGATAAGCATTAAAAAAGGAGATTTTATTTTTATTTTTTATTTTTGATGCTCAAATATTAAAATTAAAATTTATCAATTTTAATCATTTTTATCAATTATAAAAACAACTCTTAAAAGAAGACATTTTTCTTTTGAAAAGAGTTTTTAGATTATTTTTTTCAAATTTTATGTAAATTTAACACAAAATACGGTTTTTTTTTAAACCAATATTTTGCATATCTAGTTTTCCGGTATTTTGATTGTATAACTTAGATAGTAATTCTTTTATGATATTTTGGTTAATTTTTAGGTCAGCACTCTTAAACTAAAAACATTTTTGTATAAATTTTAAATAAATTATTGGTAAAAAATCTTTTGTATGTTATTTGACCAAATTTTAACAGTGTTAATTCAAGCGTAACCAAATAATTAAAAACATCAATATATTTTTAATTATTATTTATTTTATACAGTCTTTAATATTATAACGATTAGATTCAAGTATTTTTTTAATTAATAGCTTCTTGTTAAATGTCTTGGTTTTTTTAAAACGAATTCAAGACTTGAATTTAATTTAAAATGACTCTTTTACTTAAAGTTTATTTATTTGCTAAAATAGAAAGACTTTTTAAAATTAGATTTTGTTATACAATATTTTAAATTTCTTGATTTTGTTTAGATTTTAAGCTATTTTTAATTATTCATTTAAAAAATTTAGAATTAAAAATAAAAATTGCAAAATCAATTGACTTGACAGTCTGAATAGAATTTTAGCTCGCTCAAATTTTAAAAAATATCTTACATATATTTACATTTAATTTTATTTTAATTAGATGCTTTTATAAGTTTGAATTAAAATATCATTTAAAGACTGTATTCGTTTAAAAATTAAAAAAAGAGAAATCAACTAATAATATCATTAAAATTAATTAAATTTTGCAATTTTAAATAAAATAAATAAAAAAGGTTCTCCATTTAAGTTATATTAAAGTACAGTTTTTTTTTAAATCATTAATTTGATATATCTAATAATTTTTAAAAAACAAATTTGAATTAAAATTTACTGAAACAAACCCAAAAATTAACGACAGACAAGATTTTAAATGGACAATTTTTTTTAAGCTCCAATTTTTTATTTATTTAACCATAATTTGATTTAATAGAAATTGATCAAACATACTATCCATCAACTTTAATCATACCATCAAAGCACAATTGTTTTATTTTTTATTGAGATATTTTATATTGAGAATTGAATTTTTTTATCTAAAAAAAATTTAGTAATCAGAATTCTTGATTTTTCTAATTCGATTTCACAATTTTAATATTTAAAAAACTAAATTAATTTAATATGCTTTCAATTTGATTTAATTTAGCAATTATTTTAATTTTTAAATATATTATAAATAAAAAAGATTTATTACACATTCTTTTTTTTAAAAGTTAAATTAACAATCTACTTAAATACAAAAAATATCCTGTGGCTGAAAAAAATAACTTTTCAGAGCAACTTTAAAAAACTAGCTTTTTAATTTTTTAATAAGTGACTTTTTATTTTTTTTATTTTATAAAATGTTTCGTCATCATAATTTAGATTTTTCCTAATAATTTTTTTCATAAAAACGAATTTTAAGAATTAAAAATAATAAAAATGTTGTTTAATAAAATTTTTAATCAAAATAACAAAAACACATCAACATTTAATTAAAACATTTAAAACATATTGAATTTATTTTCCAGCTCGAGTATACCAATATTTAGATGAAGGTTTTGTCCTCTTTGGCGTTTTATAGAAATACTTTAGATGACAATACAAACATTCATCAGAATCGACCAGACTTTGAAAACATTCGGAGCAAAATTCCATCTCAAAATAATCATCTACATCTGTCAGACTTTTGCGAATTTTGTCCAAATAAAACTTTTCAACTTGTTTCTTTGGCATAGTGTCTCCATGCTTAAATTTTCGCTCAAATAAAGCCAAATCTGATAATAACCTTGGCAAATTTTCTTTTGATAAATCACGATTTTCTGTAGATTTTTCCTCATCCAAGCCGAATTCAGCTGGTTGAAAGTTAGCTTCGTAACTCCATGTTCTACTCATTTGAATTAGAACCAATACACTTAAAATAACTATGTGGTACTTCATCATAAAATTTTCCTTTAAATCTAAATATTGGTATTTTCTTTATCTTGGTTGAAAGTTAGTAAATAGATTATTGCTAAACAGTTATATACAACTAAAACAAATTGGAAAAATATTTAATATGATTTAAGTTTGCCGATTATTGAGATTTAAATAAACTTAAAAAATAATTGAAAACGTTTGTCCCGATTACCAATTTAATCTTATAAACAGGATTATTGTAATTGGTATTTTAAACACCAACTTTTAATTTAAAATGTCTCTAGAAAAAAATATTAATGTCTAAATTATCTGAGAAAATAATTAAAATAAGAGAAATTTAAAAATGAACAAAAAGTATTAGTTCACTAATGATGATACAATTATGAGAGTAATTCCTTTTAAATATTTAAAAAAATCTATTCTAATAGCTGCCTTCAGCCATCCTCAACATCCACATATTGACATAAATTAGAGATTGGTATAATCTATCTATGAAACAATAGGCGGTTCAATATTATACTAAATTAGTAATTAGTAAAAAACAATTTTAACAAAACTTAATCAATATTTTTAATCTATTTAGGGCTCAAAGGAACGGAAAGTTTTCGAGAAATTTTATTCAAAAGTATAATTGAAAAAATTGCTAATTGATAATGATTAGTGATTATTTAAGAAACAAAAACATTGGATCATTCTTTTTTAATTAATATTAAATTATTAAAATAATAAATTGTCTTTTTAGATAAGATCTGTAATTTTTTATTTAAAATTTATTTATAATCTAGCCAACTAATAATAGAGCAGAATATTAGTAAAAGACAGTTGAAATAGAGTTTTATTGTTATACCAAAAGATGATAGTAAAAAATTTTTAAATGTTTAAAAATTAAAAAATTGGAATTTTTGTCATGTATAACGTAAAAAAAATTTGTTTAATAATTACTCTCTTTAATTAAATGTTTCTACTGACTATGACTTAAAATCATCAAATTTAAGATATCCTAAATTCATTTTAAAAGATTGTCTTAATATTAAAATTTATTTAATAATTTTATATAAATTTACATTGAGAGGTATCCGAGAAGCTAAAAATCTTTTGAAAGTTTACAAGTTTTAACCAGAACAAACTAAACACAACATGAAATTATAATTATTAAAAACAATCAATTTAAAACGATAAAATCAAAATTAATTAAAAGCAATTGATATATTTAAAAAATGAATTTCGACCTTTGAATTAATATTACAAACATTCTTCTAAATTATAAGTTAAAACAAGCAATTCGTCTGAGCTTGTTTATTAATTTGATTAAATAAAATGATAGATTCTAATCAAATTGAAAAAGCCGTGTTAAATTCCTTTTTATTATTAAACCAATAAAAAAATTAATTAAAAAAAATAAATTTATTGTTACTAAGATTATTTGTTTGTTGATTTTTTAAAGATGGATTATAACAAATACTGTAAAATCTCGTTAAAATCTTGTAGGAATAAATAGTCGAATTTTGCTTCATAATACTGGGCCCTAAGTTGAAATCAATATCATCTAGTGAGATTAAAAGTGGAGTCTTGAGGCAAAAAAAAATAAATTTAAATAATATTATTAATAATTTTTCCATTAATTTTCTTATTGTAGCATATGACCGTGACCCTCAAATTTCACTCATGTACATCTGTTGGAATACTTTGTTCTTCTTATAGGACTTTTTTTTCTGGACTTATGTTTCTAGATGGTAACTTGAAGTTTGAATCTTTGCTTTCTTCTCGACATTCATTCCAAGGCGTTCATTTACGCAATTTTAAAACCACCAAAGCAAGGGAAAAACTTAGCTCAGGCTTTTAGCTGCCATATTAATGTTTATCTTCAATTCCCTTAAATTTTCTTGTATTGATTAGCTTATATTTTTTGATTGATTCAAAAACCATACCAGACCAAATTAAGTGAGTTTTAAATACTGATGACATCCATGTAATTGGAGATGGAATGGCTGTTTTTTTCACAGTTATTATCAAGTTATCAACATTAAAAGAAAAGGATGAATTTCATTATTAATCTTACAAATTCCTTGCCATTTCTTTGGTAAAAAAAATTGGGAATATACATTATAAAAGGGAGAAAATTTAGATTTTTTAAGTAAAAATCGAAAAATTTTGCATTACATGATTAAAGAATATTTGATTATTTTTAAATGATTATTTATATTTCTTGGACTTTTTATAAAATAAAATCTTCTGACAACAAACAAACTATGATTGTATCCAAATTACTTACAAAAATGTTCTGATGTAATTTCCAATGGGTAACTCATTCTGAATTTTAAAAAGAGTTACAAAAGAGGAATTAATATGATAGATGACAAAAGACTTTAGAACATAGGGGTTTATATATTGAATAATATGTTTATTACTAATTTATGAGATACTTTCTGTTTAAATTAAAAATATTCAAAAATTTAAATAATTTTTTTCTCATTCACTGTGATAGATGTATTAATGTTTAGAGGTTTGATAGTCAATTAAAAAGGATCAAGATATTACTAAATATATTTAATATAATTTTAATTTAACAAAAGCTATAATTTTATTTATAAAAAATTTATATGCTATAAGAAGACCGAATTATTAGGTCAAAATAAGCATCACTGATTATTGTGCTTGACAAAATTTGATAAAATTCAATAAATCTATCTCGATCAATTGCGGACTTATGTTCTTTATTTCTGCTAAATTGGTTCAACCATATCATAGCACTCTTTTTAAAATGATAAAAATTAAATAAAATTTTAATTTTAATCAAAAAATGTAACTTGATTTATCCACTTTTCATTTATTTTCTTATTAGAACTATTAATTAGCCAAAATTTTATATCCTCCAGATCGATTATATTATCTCGCGTTTTGCTATCTAATTTATCGAAAGCTATGTTCAAAAGATTAAGTCTTTTGGGGCACATAGGTAGCTGAAATCCTTTTACAAATTCACCTTGAAAGAAATTATGAAATTGTTTAAATAATTAATTTAACTATTAAATCATACAATAATCAATAAATCCATCGTGATTTAGGTCGAAATTCTTGAAAAGCTTACACAAAAGCTTGTCTTCTATTTGAACCTTATTTTTACTTTTTTGTGGTAGATTACAATTTCGCTTGTAGACGGTGATTTCTTCTGAATTTTCTACAGCTTCCTCATAATAAAATATATTATCAATTAAATTTCTAATCCCACGTAAAAATTCTCCTATGCTCAGTTTGTTATCAAAATCAGTGTCCATTGAGCGGAATATTTGAGCCACATACAGCTGAATGGACGAATAATAGCATCTTGAACAATTACTTGAAGAATTTTCGACTGGAAAAGTAGCAGAACGCGGAATATTCTGGAAAGATTCATAGTCTAAACGACATCCAAAATCTTGAAATTCTTTTTTGAGCAAAAAAAAATTGGTAAGATTGGTCAATAGATCAAATTGGTCAATCGAATCGGTTTTTTTAATTTTAAACATAGCCTCATCATAATTCATCGGCCATATATTTATATTCCAATTGGTACTGTCATAAAAATGCTGAATTAGAGGCGTATGATTAGCTATTGGCAATTTCAAAGCACTGTGGCTAAGGCGACGCTTCTGCATCAATTTTTTTAGGTTGAAGATAGTCAGCATGACAAAGCTTGGCAATTTTTATTCTAGTCTTAAACTATTGAATAGATTGAAAAATCGATTTCATTTGATTACAATAAATTAACGATCTAAATCAAAATATTTAAATTAGATTATCATTTATTAATTTCTAAAATTTCATTTCCTTTTTATGACTTTTTCAAGGATATCTCTTGTTGGAAATTATTTTTGGTATGTATTTTTTATTTAATTAAAAAAAATGAGTTATTTAAATTAGATTCTTATAACGATTTAATGGAAACTTAATCAATTTTTAGAAAATCAATTTTGCTCATGAAATCACATAATTTGAAGAATTATTCAGATGGTTTGATATTTTGAAAATAATCTCTTACCGTTTTATTGGCAATAAATTCATTTGATATGATTTTTCAAACTTAAAAAATTGGTCTCATCAACAAGATAAAATTTTATAATTTTTGATCAAAAAAAATGAATTTTTTTTAAAAACAAATTAAATAATTTTATGGTAATTAATTCATTTTTTTATTTATCTAAATTGTGAAAAAATACCGATTCCTTCATCAAAAGGATGTTATTTTATGTACTTAGTCTAAATTTAGCATAAAAAATGTGATAAAAACACAATCAAAGGTGCTGGAAATAAAATTTTATAATTATCATGAGAAAAAAAGAATTCCTATTAAATTCTAAAATTCAGAATTTAAAAAATCTTGAAATAAAAAATGTGATAATTACATTCCTTCTCAAGTTTTCTAAATATTTAATCTCTCATAAATTTTTTTAATTTTCTTTCCTTAATTTGATCTTTTATGCCACTTTTGAATTCTTCTTATAAATATTTTAACAAAGAATTAAGAATTAATGTTTAAGAATAGGTTTATGATAGCCTTGCATATCATTCATATTTTGATTCTAGTTCCTGTAATACACGAAAATCTTATAGAAAAATAAAATAAATTAATGAAGAAACATGATTATCTTCAAATTATTGATTTGAATCTTTACCAGAAAAATTTTATATAAAAGATAAATTTTAAAATTGACATTTTCTATTCAATTAATTTTGCATGCGCGAGTAAATCAATTTAATTTTACTTTAATTTCGACAGAAATGGCTATGTCAAAGAATATCACTTAAAAATTTATAATAATTTTTCTTTTCGAAAAATTAGAAAATAAATCATGTAAATTATCATTTATGACTTATATTTTACCAATTTTAAAATGTTTAGATAAATAAACCATTAATTTTAGGAATATTTAAATTTAAATTGCATCATATAAAATCAATTTAAAGCAGTCAGATAATTTATAGTCTAAGTGGAATATTGATTATTTTTTAGAAATTTTAAATATAGAAATATTATTTAATTTCATATTTTATAATAAATGTCCGTTAATTAATCATTAATATAGAGTGATATTTTGATTTTGGTTTATTAGAAAATTGACTAAATTTCACTTATTTTAAAAACTAGAGCTAAATATTAAATTACTTTTAATTTATATGCAATGAAATAAGATTAACTTGGAAGGAAATTTGATTAAGAATTTTCTTCGTGTTGACTAATTTATTGATAAAATCTATCAGTTTTTTTTATTTATTATAAAAAAATATGAGAATTTCCAAAGACTTCGTCTTTTGGTAAACTAAACTTAAATCTTTAATTTTGGCTGGTAGCTGAACAAAAGTATTTTTATAAATAATATGACGGACATGCTTATAAATATTAATTATTTGTTGATGCATTTTTCTATTAAAATCTTGTTTATATATTTGAATGTATTATCTTTTTTTTGACTTTAAGACTTTGTACAACACTGCTTCAAATTACTGAATAGGTTGTACCATCTTAAATAATCTTTATGATAGGCAGATCCAGTAAATTTACAGCAAAAGAAAACTTCTATTGCAGTTAGTATTTTTTAGCGCCAATTCTGACAATCTATATTTACTAATATATATTTGGAAAAAATCTTGATGAAGAACAGTGTCCTCTTAGTTAGTCGAATTGGTAAATTATGACAAAAGTAACAAAATTGAGAAAAAAAATGGCCAATTTGTACAAATTTTAGAAAAATTTATTTTAAAAAATTAGAATTTTTTGTTTAGTTAATACATTAAGATTTTAATTTATTTTTTTTAAATTGAATGTACACTTTTCCTAATTTTTTTTTAATAAGGTAAAAAGATTAAAAACAAATCTTAAAAGTCTCCTATTTTGGTCATACTTGAATCGTATCGATTAAAAACTTTTGATTTTTCGAAGTGTTTTCTAACTTCTCTGCGGACACATTTGACCAAGAATGGCTTCAATTTTTTAACAACCTCATTAATGATTCGTTGTTCATTAAAATTCAGATTAAAAGTATTTGAATTTTGTGAAAGACTCCAATCTTGATCAAGATATAATGCTTGTCTATTGAGAGTATCATTATTTTCCGAATCAAAATATCTTTTATAATTATAAAAGTACTTTGCTCGTTTTTGATCTCTTGACGTATTTTCTTCAATATCAGTCTCCTTAAAGTCTGATTGAGAATAGTATTCGGCAATATCTTGTTCTGAATCAGCATCATCCAAAGTGTTTAAAGAAGAATCAGTCATTTTGGTGACTTTGTGAAATTTAGCTTTCAAATCTTCTCTTGGTTCTGGATCAACTTTTTGGTTAAAATTTGAAATTTCATTAAGAATACTTCTCAGTATATTTTCTTGTTTGGACTCCGACAGAGCAGAGAAATTTTTTATCTCTTGAGGAGTAGAGCTTACTAAAGTATTTTCATAAAAATTTTCACTTAAGGATGTTTCACTTGGTCTTTTAAACTGATTTTCATATACCGAGTGAGAGCTTTTTGAGTCCTTCTTGGAAGTGCTCGAATACGATTGAGATAACTTGTTGCTCAATATATAATTTTGGATATTTTTTGGTTTTTGAATATTGGAAAAAATTTCATCGTGCTGGTTGCATTTTGGCCGAATTCTTTTGCAAGATTTTGGACAAATTTTCTTCTCACTGTAAAAATCATTGTCACTAAATGACGAACTCAAAATGACACTTTTTTTTTCTGAAAAATTTGAATCAGTTTCACTAAATCCGAATTCAGGATCAAGTCTTATCTTGGTTAAATTGTGAATACTCTTCTGGTTCGACTGATTTTTAAATTCTCTTTTAAATTCGGAAAGCTTGAAAGAGCTTTTTGTCGAAGGCTCGGAACTTGACGCCTTTATTTCCTGCGTACTAGAAGAATTTTTATTAAAATTAAATTCTTTATCAGGAATATTAGACTTTTGACTTGAAATTTCTAGATTAAAAGTGTCAGGTTCAGGAATTTTGCTGAATTTTTTAACTTTTATAATTTTTTTTCTATTCGTTTGGACACTAGTATTCCAATCACTCAAATTAGAGTATATGTCATTTAGCTCATAATCGTAATTTCTTAACACCTGATCCGGTGGCTTGTCTGTCTTGTCGAAGAGAAGAAAATTCTTCAGCTTTGGTATCAAATCGTGGCAAAAATTTCCCACATCGTTTGAGATGACAATTTGTTTGAGTAAAAAAACTACTCGATCAAAATTCAGCTTTAGTTTTTTTTTCTATAAATTAAAAACTTTTAATTTTTTTCTATTTTGATGTTGATTTTAGTTTTTTAATTAATTTTTTGTAAATATTTTTGATTATATTTTATCTAATTATATTAAAGTTAAAAAAAATCATTTTTTTAATTGTATTCAAAATACATATTAAAATTAAATAAACTTATTTTCAAGATTTTTTTCTTAAATTGTTAAATCAAATTATGAAAACAAATTGACTTTTTACTTACTGCAGTCATTATACTATAGGCATTAATAGCCGATTTCTCATCACTTCCAGATATCAAAAAGAGACGCAAAATTGTTTCAAAGCTTATTATATGATCCTTCGATTGATATATTTCGTATATTGACTTAAACCAACTGATAAATTCAGGCGGAAAAGAATCATATTTTTTTATATACAAAGATAATGCTCCCCAAGCATCCTTTGAACAATTTTAAAAAAATTTAAATTCTATCATATTCTTACCAAGACTTCATAGAATTTTAGATGAGCGGCATTAGATTCTGTAGCTGAAAAGTGTACATCATGGATCATCTTGAAGACAATCCTGGTTGTCTTGCACACATTCTCATACAAGTAGTCAGAGTTAGGCAAATTAGAAAAAAATTCATGAAACCTTAGGTACATTTCGGCCTCGTTCCAAATAAAATAATCATTTTCGAATAAAAATTGGGCTTTTTTCGCCTGAAACTTGGTCAAATACTGGCTATCATTTTTGTTTATTTTAAATTTTTTATTCACAAAGTCCATTATTCATTTGCATTAATAAAAACAAAACGATACCATCAATAAAAGAATCTAGATCGAAATAAAAAATGTTTTAAATAGCCTTGATAAAAGTTAATAAAACTTTAAATTAAGCATTAATTAATTATTTTTTTCTTCCCTTGACTGACTAATTAAATCGAGCTATTTTCGGCTTGACCAAGTCCATATAGAATAACACTCGTGTCAATTTATGACAATCGTTCCCAATCAAGATAATATCCACTCGTTTGGAAACGATAAATTCAAGCGTTTTTGTATTTTCTCAAAAAACCAAATAAAAATTTGGATACTAAATTGACAATTAAAAACCCGAAGATGTTTTAAATATTTGTATGAGAATGAGTATCAAAAAAAAAAAAAAACAGTTTATATCAAATCAAGCCTTTATCTAATTTTAAAAGCAAAAATTTTCCTTTCTGTTATCAAGATAATTTAAAAATTTTAATTAACAATACTTTATAATAAATTCCCAACTCTCTAATTGAGCATGTTTTAGTCTAAATCTTTTCTTAATCAAATTTTTAATACTTAATTAAGACATGTGTCACTGTTTGCCGTCAATATACTAATTTTTAGTCAGGCATTTTGTCTCAATCATTATTTGAGTAATTTTTGTCATAATGATCGAAAGATACTTAAATAAAATTATAAAATATATTTTAAAAAGCAGATTAGTTTCTAATGTAAAGCACATGGCTGGTGTTGACAGAAAATACATAGAGAATTCTTTTAAAATAGCTCGTATCAAATTTTTATTAATTTAATATTGATGGCCTTATCAATTTTGCTATAAGCAATATTATTCTATTACATGGTAAATGTTGTCCTCATCTTAAGTCGACATTTACTTTATTAAACTTGTATCCAACTCAACCATAGCATCAGCTAATAAGTCTAAGTCATTATTTATTTTAATAATATTAACATTTTAATAATAAGTCCTAATTTAAACACAATATTTATGATTTAATTTTTTAACAAATTAAGAAATTTAAATAATTTCAATCTTTATATCAGAAAAACTTGAGGTTTGTTGATATGATTTAAGTATTTTATTTTTTTAATAGCAAAAAACAATTATCAATCTAACAATCTTAATTTACTGATTGATTTTAAAACAAATCAATTTTTTTTTCTTAATTAAAAAATGGAATTTTATTTATTTGTATTTATTTGATGAAAAAAACAATTACTCAGATAAAAACTTGACTTACTTTTGTTTTTAAGAAAATTTTATATGAAATTCTTTTCGAATTGTTCATTTGGGCTTAGGAAATTTTAAACCTAATTTGTATTTGTTTAACATTTTGATTCTAAATTAAAACCTAAATTTTTCTCATTTAATCAATTAGGTTAGGAAATTTTTGACCAAATGATACCGAGAGATTTAGAAAAAAGTATAAATGGTTCATTTGATAAATAGACCTAAGCTCGAATCGATTATGATATGATGGTATGAAACTTAATTAAGCATTCGGACGTGGTTTAATTAAGCCAAATATATTTGAATTGATTAATGGCCGTGATTCGGTATTAGGAAAAACTAAATGGGACAATGAGAGACAATGTGGGACGACCTTTTAAATAACTAATTAAAAAGCTTAAATGCAAAAATTTAATTAAACTTTTGAAAAATATATTTTATTGTTTAAATTTTTTGTCAACGTTTCCAAAATTCAAAAAAATAAATAATTATATAAACTGCTTGATGATTATATCACGATGGTTATCTATTTTGAGAAAGCCATTTATATTTTTTCAAAATACAACAACGATATTTTAAAAATAAAATTTTTTTATTAATTTATTTCAAATTGTTTTTTGTTTGGATTGTGATTTGCTTGGTCGCTTGCAGCTTTTCATAGTCGATCCTACATTAATTAAAAAATTAATTTAAAATTAGACTTTAATTTGATAACATATAAAATGAGCAAAAACAGAAACTTATAAAAAAAAGGAGCTTTTAATCCTAAACCAAATATTAAAATATAACAAAAATATTTAATTTAACAGACATACAAAGATATTAAAAAAATTAAAATTTTTGATGCTTAATTTATTTATCATTTAACTTACAATTTTTTCGCTTTTGAAATTAATTTTTTAGAAATATTAGGCTTTGTTTTTATCTTTAATATTCTGCATCATTTTCATCTACTTACAAAAAAATTAAATTAAATTTTTTAATACTGCTAATGAAATATTTTAATCGTATCAATTTTTATTAGATTTTGAATTTAATAAAGCTGTAATATTTTTCATAAATTTAAACGAAAATTTAAGTTCCAAACTAATTAGAATAAACTAAATATTTGAGTTAATTTATATAATTGATTTTTTTAAACTATTTTTGAAAAAAAATTTAATTTATCTTTTTCTACTTAGGTTAAAGACTTACTTTGAGAAGTGATCTATTTTACTTAAATAAAACAATTAGTATCTCATTAAGAATAAAACTTTTCCATAAATATCAATTTTAATTGCTAAAATTTTTTTAACCACAGTGCTATTTTATGAGTTCATTTTTACATTATAACTTATTTAAGCTATTAAAAATATTTATTTTCTTTTAATTGAGAAAAAGATAAGTTCGGTAACCCAAATTTAGCACAAAGTTAAAAAATTTAATTTCTTAATATTTTGCCAAACGATGCAGAATAACCTAGGAAGTAAATTATTACAATACCTGTAAAGAGCTCATAACATTTGAAGCCATATTTGACAGTTTACCAGCAACTCTAGTCACGCCATCTTTAAAGTCTTGTTTCATGAATCCAACATCTGATGAATTATAGCTTGACCTGGGTTTGGATTCACCATTACCGAAGAAATCATCTGACGAAATGGCCGAACTACCTTGGAATCTGTTCAACCTACTTTGATTAATTTCGCTCTCCGACATTTGACTTTTTCCAAAGTATTGATCACTTGAAATCGCTTTGGCATTGGCAAAGCGTTTAGAGGCATCGCCACTCGAATTTGACATGGTATTACTTTTCGAACTGTAATCAGAGTAACTAGGCTTTTTAAAATCATTATCAATGGCCATTATAGAAGAGGTTTTGTTCGAAGTTTCGTCAGTAAACTTGTCTACCATTACCCAATCGGATTTAGAAGCTTTTAAATGCTAAATATAAAAAAATGATTAAACTTTAATTTATTTCTTTACATGAACCAAATCCACCGAACATATCATCCATGTCGTTATCCCTGGTATTAAACCCGCTAGATTTTGAACTAAATCCAGCATCGAAATCATCGAAAAATGAAGATTTTTTAGAATTAGAAGTCGAATCATCCTGTTGTATTATTTGCATATCACTTACTGCACTATGACTAATACCAGAACCACGTGCACCAACAGCCATTCCAAGTCTTTCCAAATTTTCAGCTTTTTTCGGATCAGATTTAAATTTTTCCTCAGCTTTTTCTCGCTGTTTGTCCAAATTATTATAGGCCAATTTCATTGAAGCCATTTGTTTTTCCAAAAGTTTTTCTTCCTCTTCTTTGTTCTTAATAATTTGCTGTTTTTCAATCTCTTTCAAGCGTTCTTGTTCCGAAATAGCTTTTTCTATTTCCTTAAAGTCAGTATTTACCTTTTGAGCACCAAGACCTTTCTTTTTAGTCTGTATTGGTTTTTTCTGCATTATGCTTGATTTTATTTGAGATGAAGGTTGAACATTCTCAGCACTAATCAACGGAGCTACATTCGGGCCTTCATGGCTTTTGTCTTCAACTACAGGTTCTTTGATCTGATTTAAAGAAACTGGCCTTATTGTATTCTCAATTGATACAGCATCATTGAAAAAATCTGTTTCTGGTTTGGTTTGTGGTTGTGGATTTACAGCGCTATCGTCAATCATAAGTTTAGTTCCGTAGGTTCTTTGAGTCTTTAGTGCCAGTTGGTGTAGCTTTTCTCTGTACATTTGAGCAGCACGGCTATTGTATTTTTGTTGAGAGTCCTTAGTTGTGCAATTATGCTGCTCGAAAAAAGACGAAGCGTTGCCATTGCCACCCACTTGCATTGATCTCAGCTGCAGCCATGTCCAATTGGTGTCCAATTGTGTCGATTTAACAAATGAAACATGCACACCAAGCGATCTGTGGGTGGCTGAACAATCAATACAAATTAGAATACCGTAAGTAATTGATGACCATGTTGGGTTTTTGGTACCACAATCAAAACAACATCTATTTGCTGCGATTGAGCGGACTCTTTTCAGAATAGTTTCAACATCGTTTTTGGTGGGCTCTTGGGAAGACATGGTACTATTATTGTTTGAAAATTAAAACGACTAAAATACGACTATAATTCTCTGAATTTTTTAAAAGGCAAATACAAATTTTGAAATAAAATTAAAATTTTTTTCAAAAACTTATGCTTATGTGTCTTTTTTTAAGCATTAAGTAAAAGAATATGCTTACGTACGAATTTTTTATAAAAATTTATTTGCTTGCAAATTATGCATGCAATTTTTGAATTATAAATTGTATTTATAATTGAATATGCAAGGGAAAATAATTTTTATTATCTAAATTGATAGATTGTCAACTTATATTAAATTTAAATTAGATTTTAAAATTTTTTTTACAAAAAATTGATAATGCAAATTTTTTTATTAAATATATCATTTATGATGATTAATATAATAAAGTTTTTTTGTAAGGACCTTTTTCTTAAATGTTTTAAATACTCATTAATAAAAATAGTTAAAAATTTTCTTTGATTTAAAAAATATTACTTTTCTGAATTAACAAAAAGCTGAAATTATTTTGATGTGGAATTTTTATTAAATAAAAAAAAGTTTTAGAAAGTTTTAATTTTACAATTTTAATTACAATCATCAATTTTTCGCTTTAGATTACCTGACTTTTTATCACTATCAGGCTGTTTGTCTTTTAATACACCAGTAAACTGAATAAATTTTTCAATTTCTGCAAAAAATTCCAAGTCTTTTGAAAATAAATTACGTAAAATTTTATAATATTTAACTTTTTTTTCACTATCGGAGTTTTTCTTAGCTGTATAAAAATTGCTTAATGCAATTTTAAAAGTTTGATAGTCTTCTTTGCTTAAAATGTTGCCTATTTTTTGCAACAAAGCTTTGCTGTCATTGAGTTTTTCAGTTTTTGTTTCAGCAACACTCACTGTATCTTTGATTACCACCCTACATTTTCCATTTTTGGCCTCTTCAATTTTACGTTTTTGTAAAATTAATTTAAAATTGTTCTCATCATTGTTGATTTTATTCGATGCAGAATTAACTGAATCCAAATTGATCATTCCTGATCTTGTTTGCCCGAGAACATCATAAAAGTTTTTTGACTCAACTGAATCTGTGGAAGGTTGAATAGGTGTTTTTTGGGATCCATAAGCATTACAAATATCGACCATCATATCACCATTTTGTCCTTTTTGGATTGATTGACCTTCTACTCGAACATAGGATACATTTGATTGAAGATTGGGAATTTTAGGAGCTATTGGATACTAAAAATTTCATAAAATAAAATAGTTCACAAGATAATAAGTTCTACTAACTTTTTCAACCGCTACATTAAAAAATTTTCCCAATTCTTCCATTGCTAGGTTATAATCACTCATTTTTTTTATATGCCCTCTCATCCATTTTGGCAATTGAGTGATCGAAGACATTTGACTAAATCGCTCATCACATAGCAAAATTGCTCCATAGTCATTTTTGTGACGAATTACTCGCCCAATTGCTTGGTTAACTGCTCGATACGTTTGCTGATTATACCACAGAGTTCCGCTAGAAGTTTTGTGTTCGTCCAAGTATTGTCTTTTTAAAATGACTCTGGGATCTGTATACAGTGGAAAAGGCAATCCTGTAACTATAACTGCTCGGCCATTATTATCATTAAAATCAATTCCTTCGCTTATTTTTCCTCGGCATACTGCAAACATTATTGCACCACTTGATCGCCTGTCTTTAATCCTTTCATAGTATTTTAAAACAGTGTCATTACATTCTTTGGTACTTTTTGACTCGATAAAAATACTCTTCACATCACCAATTTTTTTCCACATATTAGATCTCTTTTTGGTGGAAAAATAATTTTTTAAAAAAGAAAAATCAACTACAATATACCCTCCATGAATCTAGAGCACTGTCTAAAGCTCTATAAGATGGGAAAAATACAAGTACACCATGAGGAACAATTTTACAGAAACTAATAACTGTTTCACCTAATGATTTGATATAATTCTCAGATTCTCTGTTTGTATATTTTGATGACAGGACAACATTATCTGGTCCTTTATTTAAAGAAAGAACTTTTATTTGAGTTTCTTTGATTATATGAGGATTTTCCAACACAACATCAAAAGGTCTAAATAAATTATTTTAAACAATTTTATCAATTAAGTTATATATTATTAATGAATAAATTTGCAGTTACATTTTCATTTCTTCTTTAAAAGTACTAATTGGTGACAAAGTACCAGATGTTAAAATTATGCATCTAGCACCTTCAGACAATAAATCTTGCATACTATAGCCAGGACATAAACACCAAAAGCATAGCATTCTACCTTTTAAGTTATCATTTTTTATGTAAACCTTGAAATTATTTTTTTTTATTATTTTAACAAAAATAACAATATCATAAAGTATTACTTTGTAGAATTGTGATATTTTTTTAATTTTCTTGCTATTATCACCGGATCCATCATCTGATACAGAGTTATCAGAGAATATTGTTTGAAGAAAGTCTTGAAACTTTCCCAAAGAAGCACCATTGTGGTGCCTTGCGCTTGGAGTTTGAGTTCCAAAATATTGAAGAAGTCTTTGCAGTATATCGAATATATAGCCTTTTCGATCAAAATTAATCGCACATTTATTTAATAATTCAAAGAGATAAACTGCTGTTTTAGTCAAGCCATCTTGACCCTGAATTTTAATACTGTCAAGCTCCTCTTCAAGAGATTTCAAAATTAATAAAATATCTTTTAGTTCTTCTAAAGTTGCTGGCATATTTGCCATTTCATTCCCTAAATTTTCCAAATCATTAGGATCATCTTCTCTAAAATTAGATTCTTCGTCTGGCATTTTCTGAATCTCATCCACCAAAAATCCAATTTCACTCATAGCACTAGCAATGTCTGTGGTAGAAAATTCAGCTGATGCACTATCTTCACAGACTCTTTCCTTTCATTTTGAATAAAAAAATCATAATTAAAAATTATTTTTTCATTAGATCCTACCACATTGTGAGCTTCATCAAATATAACCACAGTGTTATTCATATCTATATTATTCGATTTACGCAACTTTTTAAGTTATTTTAAAATATTTGGAACTATAAAAATTTTTAAGTTACTTTTTTATCTAATAGATAATTATATGGCATAAATAAAATATCAGCTCCTTCTTTTAAATTGCGAGCTGTATAATATGGGCAGCATCTTAAATTATTTTATTAATATTCAATTTGATTTTAAATTTAATTTAAATACTTGTGTTTGTTTCCAAATGCATTCAGATCTTCTATATCGACTGTAGTCATAGTTTTAAGCTCAGGTATAACATCTTTAATTATTCAATTCAAATTTAATTTCAAAAATTCGTATTTCCAAGTAATTACTTTCTACATTATTGTAAAAAAAGCATGTTTTGGCGTTTACTTTTGCTTTACACATATTCAATTTTGTTGTATAGTTCTTCTGCTGGTTCACTTGTGGATTAATACACAATTGATCTCTGGAACCGATTGCACAAGTTTTGACATCTCTTTAGATTAACTGATTATGGTTTCTAGATTATGTAATTAAAAAAATACTTGTATTGAGTCATTTTTAATTCTTTTATTACTTGAGTTAATTGAGAGTGAGTTCTTGAAGCATAGATTATTTTAGGGTAAGCTAATTTCTTATTTATGTCAGTCTGGTCATTGATACCACCTGATTTGGAAAAATTTAATTTAATATTAGCTTAAAAAATAAATACTTTTATTGATTAAATTTGGACGTATTGGATCAATGTCTTCAAGTTCACGCTGAACCGTAGCAAATTGCATGTCGGCTTTAGCCGCAATCAGCCAAGATATTGAAGAACAAAGAAGGCAAAGGGTTTTACCAGTACCAGTTGGTGATTCCAGGATAGCATTTTTTTTCTTTTAAAAAAAAAGCATGATAAATATATCTTTGATTTTACACTACCTTAATTATGCTCTCCAGGACACTTGTCATATAATCTACTTGGCATGGATATGGTTCATATGGAAAATTAACTTCGATACCATTTAACTCCAGACCAGGCATTTCGTATTCTTATATCAAAAAAATTATTCTATTTTTTTTAATAAAGCATATAATTTAACGTGAAATAAAGTTAAACATATTGTCTTTTATTTCAAATTTAAATTTTCAATCGAATTTAAAAAAAAAAAATTAAAAAAAAATAAGATTAAATTATTTTATTAACTTTTATGTATAAATAAATTATTTATTGGTTTAAAAGTTGTCTAAAACTCGAAATTGGAATTTAAATTAATGTATAAAGAGAATAAAAAATTTTTAAAAATATTTATCTTTTAAAATGATAATGATCAGAATGATGAACATTCCTATTACGAAATATCCAACAAAGCTATTTATGAAAAGGACTTCAGATTGAAGTTCAGTCAATTTTCCTTTTCGAATAGGGTCAATTTTGAGTATTTCTCTTAACTTATCACCATCGTCGTCATCTAAAATAAGACTTTCTTCTGTATCATAATCCTGTTTTGGCATTATTGGACATTTTCCATCAAATGATGATTCTTTAACACAATTATCAAATAAGTTATTATTCAAAAGATCTGATATATCTTCGTTTTGAATTCTGGGCAATAATTTCATCCATTCAATGGCTTGTCGAGCTGTGACAAAGTAAACATCTTTATTATTTTCCAAAGTACTGTTAACAAATTTGATCAAACCATCCAAATTAGTATACTCTTTCTTTTCTAAATTTATTTTAGTTTTTTCTTTGTGAGCATATCCAATATTTGGCATAATTTCTGTCTCATTAAAAATCCGAAACTCTTTTAGCCATTCTCCGGACAAATGAAAAATTAGAGGTGCTCGGTTATTGTAGTAAGCTCTCAAGAAATGGTGTCGAAAAAATTTGGCAATTCCTTTTACGCTTTTATCATATTTACAATGTCCTTCCCATAACTTTAAGCACTTAATGTTTCCTAATGTAATTTATTAAAATTAAAAACCATATTACATAATATTAATTAAATTAATAACTTACGATCATGAAGATCTATATAAGTCGGCACAGGCAGTTCCCAGAGTCCAGGGTACTGATGTATGGGTTGATTGTTGCTTAAATATGAATTAAATTTGTAGTCCAAAGTGAATGGCCATATTATGTCATCTGTATTTAAAATAAGGCTTGAGTCATAAAAAAATTTACTAGCTGAGATAATTCTGTAGTGCATGTCACTTGCTGGTTCGAGAATCGGAGCTCTGAAACCGATAATTTGAGATTTTGGAATTCCAGAATAACGATTTAATCTTTCCCTCATATTTAGGATTTCATAGGTCCATTTTTCATAATTCCAAGGCTGAAAGTTGATAAATGGACTACATCTTTTATGAGGACAAGTATAATTAACAGTGCTTATGGCTATTTCATTTCCGTTATCATACAAATTTCTAGTTAAGCAGTAAGATGTTCTATTTGTGGTATCCGAGACAAAAAAAGTTGCCTTTATGGAACAGTTGTTTGGATTTTTACGGTTTTCAAGCAATTTTCGGTATATCTGATAGCTTTTAACATCTAGGTTATCATCGTCTATACTTAATATGATTAATTGAGGTAAATCGCTAATATGGTAGCGGTTAGGTAGTTCTATAGGTAAATCGGGTGAGTCACAATTACAGAGAGGAAGTCGGCAATTTTGGTTCAGAGCACACTTTGGACTATCATCAAACAGACAGCTTAATTTTCCAATTAGGATTACAATGATAAATTGAAAATATAATTTCATCATTAAAATTTGAAATAAATTTTTTTATATTTTTAATTTTTTATTGTTAAATATATGAAATTCAAGTTCATTTAGCAAGATTTTTTAAAATAAGTATATTTTATTCATATAATTTTAAATTAGACAATTGAGTTAATTTTTTTTATATTCAATTAAAATAAAATTAATCGAAAAAAAATTATTTGAATGTCCATTCAATTTTTATTATTTAAATTTTAATTAAAATACCATTTTGCGATAATTAATAACATTTATTTTTATCATTTATTTAATAAAAAATGATTTTTTATAAACTTTAACAATACATTAACAGAAGGAGCAAATTGAGTCGAAATGTGCAATAGATATGAATTGAAATTAATATTTTGTTTTTATTTATGCTTTCTTTTATTATTAATATTTAATGAATATTAATTTTAAGATTTAATAATTTAAAATATTTATTTATTTAGCTGAAATTTTACCTATGATTTAAACTGTATTCGGACAATTTTTAGAACAAACAAATACTAAAATTTCTTCATTATTTCAAACTATTTCAAATAAAGTAATAAGTAAATTCATTCATTTCTTTTTTGACAGGAAAAATGTTATTTTCTTATGATTAAAAAATTAATGTATGGACTTAAGGTCTTAAGTTGTTAACTTTATTAAAGTTTTATTAAGAAAATTAATTATTTAATCGAATAAATATCTCTTGTACCAAATGAATTTATTATCAATAAGCTTGAAAATTTTTAAATTAATGAAGAAGTTAATGAAGTTTAAAATAATATTGTTATCAAGTGGATAAGCAAACTTGTGACTCGTGCTTGAAGATTTAAAATTAAAGTCAAATAAAAGTTAAATCTTATTTACACAAAATCTTAAATATTCAAGTAGTAAATTTACCAAAATGAGAATTTTAAATATTTGTTTATAATTTATATTGCTAAATAACCAATTATTCACAAAATATAAAGGGAAATTGTATTAGATTCAATTTTGAAAATCTAAATATTTGATTATTATCGAAAGTAAATTGAAATTTGATAATCATAGCTTAATTCAGAAAGATTTTTATTTATTAAAAATAAATAAGAAATTATTTATTAACTTGATCAAGTTAATTGAGACTCAAAAATGTTATTAAAATATTGAATTTTGAATATTTAATCATATAATGGTGATTAAGTTCTAGTTTGTCTTTTTTGTTGAGAATAATCAGATGAAATAATAGTAAAAAATTAAATTCAATTTTTTAAATATTTTTATTAGATATTGTAAAAAATTAAATGTTTTTGAAACTAAAAATTAAAAAATTTTTTAATAAAAAATCAGAAACAAATAACTATTAATAATAACCAAATAGTTAGAAGAAACAAAAAAAAAGTATTCAATTTTTTTTTAAATTATTAGAATTAATTTTCTTAAAAAATTTAATGAGAAATAAAATAAAATTTGTCCAAAAATGACAGAAAAATAAATAAAATTTTCATTGTGTTTTAAATTTTAAGTTCTCTTTGTCGGTCGAGCCGAACCGCTCGACCATTCAATAGGACTACAATTAATACCTGAACATAAATTTTGTTTAAAAAAATATAAAAAAAAAGTTTTAACAAGTTTTTAAAAAATTGGCACTTTAAATTTTGAAACCGATTTTAAAATCAGTTTAAATGGCATCCGCACGGCGAACCGAACAGTTGCCAAATGTTTTAAAAAAACGGATTTCATTCTCATTTTGATTGATGCAAAAAAATTGACTATTTATCATTAAAAAAAAAAGAAAAAGAAAAAATTCCCTGGAACTAAAGTATCTGACTTGATCAAAGTGTTCTTTACTTCTTCGTTGCTTAATACTATATTCTAAAAAATTGAGTCATTGAACACCAAGTCTTGGTTGGATTGAGCTAATTGTTGCAATAGTTGTTCATGTTGAAATATGGAGCTAATAATATAAGAGTTGTTGTTGGTGCTCGGAGCTGTCGAGTTTGACTGATACAAATCGACTAGTGGTGAATAGAGAGAGTCTGTGTTAAACATAAAAGTATTATGTAGATTGTTTAAGCTGAGCTCGTTGGAACAAAAAGAAGAGCTTGTTGATGACGAAGCAGATGAAGAGGAGGAGGAAGAAGACCTGTTTTGAAAAGAAGAAATCAACATGTCCAGGCTTGAACCGCGATTGGGCTTTTCAGGCCACACTGAATCGTCATCATCTACAACTGAGTTTACTACAGACTGGTAAAGATTGAAGTCAAGATCGTCATTGATGTCATTTTGGTCCACTGAGCCAGAGCATGAGCTAGAGAGTGAAACTGGTTGGACAGGACTGGGCTCTTTGGGAATACATTGATTAGTTCTTAGTTGAATGTAGTTTTCTA
Source organism: Brachionus rotundiformis (assembly GCA_016802295.1). Classification (NCBI taxonomy): domain Eukaryota; kingdom Metazoa; phylum Rotifera; class Eurotatoria; order Ploima; family Brachionidae; genus Brachionus; species Brachionus rotundiformis. The sequence goes on from JAESIW010000137.1 coordinate 5,380,780, forward strand.
TTTCAATACGAGCAGCCTCTACACATTCAGGCAAGCCTTGGATTTCGAATACAGGCTCGCAGTCTCGGCTTGGAGTGATAATGTAGGTGTTGGTATTTTGCTGGATGCGTTTGATAGTGGAACCTTTGGGGCCGACGACCAGACCGACTACTTGGTAAGGCACATTCACCTTTTTGGACACATGTCCGGGCATTAGAGCAGGCTGTTGCTGGTAAGTAAGATTGTGTTTGTAGATGAGTGGGTTTTCGGTGAGAGTTGGACTGAGCGAGCTTGGCCGAGTGATCGGTCGAGGACTGGCCGGGTTGACTGGTGTTGGCGATGATGAGCCGCGCTTGGCGCGAATCTGGCTAAAGTGGTCGGCCGCTAGCTGAATCTCGCGCTTAGCGGTCATGACGTCCTCGCGTCGACCAGTCACCACGAACATGGGCGCTTCGCCGCGAATCGGCGTCTTAATGTATGTATTTGTCTTGGCTCTGAGCGCCTTTATCTTACAGCCCTGGCGGCCTACTATTTCGGCCACATGCTCACTACTTGGCACTGGAACAGACTCGGTTATGTTCTGACTACGATGCAGCGATGGCTCCTCAGTGCTTAGCTGACCAAATTGAGTGCATAACAGATCTTCTGATTGAGGCATTTTGATTCTCTATTTTTTTTCTTCTCTCTTTATTTTTTGTATCGACAACAAACACAACACACACAATAAAATCAACACAAACAGGAAATTGACTTTATTTAAATAAAATTTTCTAAAAACGAAAAAGAAATTTTGTTTAATAAAACCAAGTTGTGTGAGGGAACAATTTGATTGGCTTAGTGGATCAAGTTCGGTGTGTGAGAGATAGAGGGGAAAGAGGGGGTCTAGTTGGGGCGGGCCAAACAGTCCAGTGTACGAATATAGAAATGAGCTTAATCGATGAGGGGTCTTTAGCTCGGGTCCATATTCGTATATAACTGTATTAATGGCGATTTTTGTATTATCGCGGGGTCATTTAAGATATGAATTATCAGCAATTGTGTGATTGAAAAAGTCTTGCGATTGGCTCGGCAGGGTTGGCTTTTTTTCTTCAATACGAATAATTTATGCATATTCTTTTGTTTAAAGCCCACACACACACACACACACACTCAATATGGACGATGTTTAACTACGCACTTGATGGACTCTGGAAAATATAATAAAACGCACACTCATTCACTCACTCTCAAGATTAAATACGGTAATAAAATTATTGACAAAATACCACTTGACAAATATTTGACTTTTTTTCCTAGTCCAACATAACTGAATTTAAAAAAAAATACCTCACTTCATTTACTAAATGCCAAAATACTAATCAACCTATTCAAAATTGTAAATACATTGCCAATCATTTTTTCTAATTAAATATTTGATTAGTTATAATGAATAATTATTTTTTCTAATTCAGAAATAATAAAATTTTCCAAAACTTGCTGTCTCGTCATTTTTTTTTACTAATTTTGATAATTAAAGAAAAATAACAAAAATACTTAATATTATCTAATAATAGATAAAATTAATTTAAACTTTTAATAATGGGAAAAAAGAAAACAATCGTTAGATTGAAAAAGTTATAGCAATATGTACCAATGTGCCGACCCGGACAAGTGCTTGATTAATTTATTCTTATAGGTGCTAATTAGAGGTTGCCTAGCCAGTCCAGTAATTAAATCAATTAGTGTAAACTTGGATATATTTACAAGACAATCAAATATATAACACACTTAAATTGTATATTTTTTGTTGCTGGTTCAGCGTGAATCTGAAAGTCTAATCAAATTAGCCTGATTTTATCTGATTAACTATAAGATTGATCATGATAAGAAAAATAATCAAAAATTGTTCCAATTCCTGGAATTTTTTTCCAGTCGATAAACATTTGTGTGGTAAACAAACTAATGTAAAACTGTAATATACAATCCTGACACTATCAGAGCTAGCCGGGCAGTGGGCGACCACGATCACATCCTGTTCTCCAAATATAACTAACATTCATAAAGGACATTTTTTCTCTCTGCTCTCTTACCATGCTCGCTGTATGAGCTTTTATAATCGATCAATCAATCAATCAATCGATTGCGAACAGTTGCTCTAAAACAAAAGTAGTTTGAGTCATTTAAAAGCAACGCAGGTGTCCATTGAACATAATTGCTTGAATGCACGCGAAATTACAATTTTAGCTATGAGAATAAAAATTGATTCTGTCACACAATAGAGCGACTAGCATATGCTAATTAAAGCGCTCATGTTATTAAGCTTGTATGTGCTTCTTCAAGTGCTTTTTGTCGGGTAATTATTTGCTCTCCAAATTGAAAAGAAAACATTTCCCCCTAAAATTACTCGAATATCACTTAGAGGCCTTTTTGGTACTTATATTCCTTTTGCTAATAATCTTTCTTAATACTATCATTAAACAAACTTAATAATTCTTTTTTTTGTTGGAGAAAATAGCCCTCTTGAATCAAGAGACCACGTTCTTTACAGATCCGATTAGCTCCGAGTCCTAATCCGATTAGGAACAATTAGATATCTTGAGGGCTCGGGTATGAACGTCCTCTTGAGTTTTTTTTTTTCCGCTAAATTGATCTTGTCTGATACCTCAGAGCTATTTAACTTGATTATAACTAATTAAATTAGAGTCTATTTATAATTCGTGATGGTGAATTATTAAATAATCCATTGTATCTTAAAACACATGAACTCACGAATTGGCAAATCTTTAACAAAAATATTTACTTTGCCATTAAATATTAATTTCCTGTTCTAACGAAATTTTATCTCAATTGAAAATAAATAGATTTTTATCTTTTCTAATCGACAGCAAATAGTTGGCTTAATTGTATAGATAAAATACAATACAATACAAGTACTTTATCTACGTGTCACTCTAATCTAAACATTTATGTAGTGAATTTAATCGGTAGGATAAAAGCTATCCGACCATGAATCTGAATGAATGGTTTTTAGGTATGCGCGCTTAAATGCTCTATTAGAAATTCTTTTATTCTAGAAATTCTTCTTTTGAACAATTTATATGAATACATAAAAAAAAATATATGATTCACAGGAGTCAATGGGGAATAATAAAATTTGATGAGCATTTCTAGAACGAGGCTTTTGGGTAGCGTTCATTTAAATTAAAATTCATTCATTCATTCTTAAATGAGACAGTCCGACAATCATCAGCGGAATTTTGAGAAAATACTGCTTATCTCAATATTTAAATTTATCCTTTGAGAAAAATAAAATAACTTTAAATATTTATTTAGAACTAAAATTGCGGACCAGGAACCGAAATATTCAAATTTAAATAGTAACTAGTACAGAAGCCATTAAAAATAGTTTAAAGATGTCAAACAGAATGGCATCAGGAATTTTTGACTTCAATTATTTTCGAATCAAATTTGATAGATGCGAATCTTAATTAGATCTAAACGCTTCCTCTGATATTAATTTTTAAATGGCTTCATACAATTATTAAAAAATACTAGACAAAATTGTCTTTTAATTTAAAAAAAAGCTTTTTGTAGAACTTGATCGCTTGAGGCGAATAGTTTTTCCGCTTCCAGCCATTACTAGTGAATGTTATGCATGAATCATTGGAAATCAAAGACCGTTAAATATCAACATGTCAGCAAATATGAAGGTTCTCTCATTTTTTCAAATTCCTTCAGACACAGTTTTTTTAAATATTGAAAAAATTGATTGACTTAGAAAAACCAGTTATATTAACTTAAGCAAGCGTGTTTCTCAAATATCGCATCTAATTATAATTCTTTTATCAATTGTTAAGCTATGCGGTCTTTTTTAACGTGCTAATTTTTTTTTCTGATTGATCTTTAATTTCAGAAAGATCTTTTATTAAAGAAATTTAAATCTAAATAAACAACACTTGACTTAAACTTAAACGGTTTTTTTCCAATTTTTAACAAAAAGTTCGAACTCTAGATAATAAAAGAATACATTGAGAATGTACCATGCACTAGAAATTATAAATTTGAGTACTGACAGATCTCAACTCTTGGTTCACTCTATAAAACTCTAATTGGATCAATCATCCTTTCCATTCCATGGTTACATCTATTTTCCAAAGAAAACATAAGAAAAATGCGATTAATTAAGAATACAGCTGTCCGCTCTTTACTTAAGGTTAAAAGGGACACCATTCTGAGCTCAAAAACCTAAAAATTCATAAGATAGACAATAGGAGTATTTGATCTAAGCGAGAACTATGTGAGATGCGGCCTTAAAATTCTATACCACTTGTGATAAGCCTTGTCAAGGAATTTAAGTCCTTCTATTTAACTCAAGAGTAAAATGTAATGTTTCAATCCCAAAGTGTAGTCTTTAACTCATTATTGACGAATTTTTTCCGCAGCAGTTTTACTTAATTTATATTGATTTATCTATGAGACATATATTTAGTATGAATAGAACACGTATACAAAGTAAAGCACTTCCATGGACACGAGGAGAACCACCAGTATGAACTTAGAGGTGCAAAAAAATCTAAGAGCTTACTGAAATAGACAAGGTTATGAAAGAAGATCGACAAGAAGGGACAAATAAGGGAAATAGAGAATTACTTAATTTTTTCTTATCTAAAAAGATAGTTTGGGCGGGCCCGGGCAGTTCGGAATGGTGCTTAGATTTCCCTTTCAGCTCCATGTGAGAATAATCTGAGCTATTTGTAAATGTATTGCAGTAGTTTATAGAACGGAAAGAATCACTTGATTAATGAATCATAATCTAAGCAGATATACAGAATGATATAATCATTTAGTTCTGCATTAACACTTATATTTTATATGCCAGTAGAGACACTATTCTTTTTTACAAAACAAATTTTTTCCTCATTTTCTTTACAATAATAAACAATTATTCGTTTATTCAATTGTTTCTAATCGTTTGGATTTAGATTTTTTTTTATTTTTAAAAATTAATTTACTCATTTAATTTAAATAAACAAAACTATTTTCAATTTCGAATAGCCAGGCTTCTTAAAAGAAGGACCATTCTAAATATTAGTATAAGAAATCTGTTAAAATAATTTTTTAAAATAAATTTATCGCGCTTTTAATGCTATTGAATTACTAGTACTACAGAAAAAGCTTTATGATTTTAGAATCAATTAGATAAATAAATCTTTTTCTTTTGTAAATAAAAAGAATAATAACCACGAGCTATCTACAGAATATAATTTTTTTTCATATCTATAATAGATGTATTTCCTCAATCTTAAGAGTTCAAATAAATTAAATAATTAAAATAAGATTTTTTGAAATGATTTTTGCTAAATACACAAAAATTTTGCTTAATCATTCGTAAAGATAAAACCACTGACTTATTCATTAAACTAAAAAATATTCCGATTATTTGAGCCTTAATCAGTAGAACAATTTTACATGGACATAACATGAACATATGTTTCTATGAATTTTTCAATAACTTTATTTATAGATATAATTTTATATTTTTGAAATTTATTTTCTACTTAAATTAGTATTTTAATAAGAGATATTAAATATTCTAATGTAAATTTTGTTTTAAATAAATGCCACTAATAAAATCGTCACTAATCGATATTCTTTTAATATATCTACTTTAAGAGTAGTTATAATTGAAAACAAAATTAAAAAATCTTAATTAAATAAAAAATCCATTCTCTAAAAGGCTTTAAATGGATTGACTTAAGACCTGAGAATATATTTAAATCGTCTGATACAAAAATTTTGCTCAAGGCATAATTTTTATTTTTATAATAGACCAAATATTATATATATGAAAAAATAATCAATAACTGTCCTTAACAAAAACGCTATTAAGTCCATTCAGCATCGGATATTTAATTTTGACAACAAAACAAAAAATATTACCTTTTAATTTCATTTTTATATATACCTTCAATAACTCAATAAATTTTTTCAAAAGATCGAATATTTTATTATCCAAATTGACATTTATTTTTATATCTGGATACTTATGTGTCCATCCCAGTGTTCTAAAGAGGTCGTATGATGAAGATAGCTGAGTCTATTTGTTTTAAAGCCTCTTATTTTAATGTTCGAAGCATCTAAGAATGTAAACTTTTTAGAATTTTTTTAATTAACAACTAATTTTCCTTGAATTCCTTTGTTATTATTTTAACTTGTATTCTCGATGGCTTCTTTGGACGTAAAAAAATCCCCAAAAATATCCTAAATAAATATTTAATTGATAGATGAATCTCCCCGGAGCTGTGCTGTTTAATTCTCAATTGAATCCGTATATCTAGTGTGACTATAATTTTATACTTGACGTTCTACATGAATCAAAAAAAACAAAATATATTCAATAAAAATGGGCTGACTATTTGTGTAGGCAATAAAAGAGAAAAAATATTAAAAAAAAAAGGAAGTATCGGCGCTTGAAAAAATATAAATCAAACCATCAAATCATACTTTTTTTATTAAATTTCAAAAAAAAATAATCTAAATAATAAATAAAGGTATTAATATTTTTACTATCTTCTTTTTTATTCTAAAAGCATATAATAAAGCTCTTTTATTTTACTAATATTCTATTCAAATATTAGAAATTGTGTCATTTATTTATCTTATTTATAAATAAATTCGCGAAAGTTTATATTTATTCAAAGTATTTTATGACTGGTCTGAATCAATAGACCAGGCGGCAAACTTAGGTAGATTGACGTGTGTTTGGTCGTATTAAATGGGACGTTTGACGATTTTCAGAGATCGATACGCGTCCTAATGAAATCACGTACGAACCAAAAACACGTCAATTTATTGCCGCTTAATTCGCTCGAATTACTGTACATTCTTGTCAACTAAACTTAGTATTCTCCTTTCTATATGAATCATCTAGACATGCTTATAATAAACAATCATTTTTTGATTTTAGGCTGATTAGTGTTGCATAAACAGGATAATTCCGATTGCCTACGTGCGTGATTTTTAATTCCTGCTGATTTAATGCATGATCAATTCTGGGATTAAAATTCTTTTAATTACACAATCAGCCAAAGGGTTTAATGTTCAAAGCCCTGGGCAACTAGTTCAAACTGGTCCGGCCTCCGGTTTTCTTTAAAGAAAAAAGCCTTTCAGCTCAATGAATTTTTTTTGCTCATTAATATAACTAAATACCAGGCATGGAATTTTTAATATGGATATCATTAATTTAATTTGCAGAAAAATATATATGGTAAGAGCTAAATATCTTGGTTTAATTAAATATGGTTAATTAGCGAAGACTTTTATAATAATTATATATATTTTTTTAATCTATGATCATTATATGTCGATTTAGTTTTTGATTTATTTCTTTCCTAGCTTACCTATGCTCTGGCTAATTTCCGTCCAAATTGATAGTTGAAAAATATCATTAAAAATTATTAAATTATTGATTTTTTTAAACAAAGCTCATTTTTTGGATATAAATAGAAAATATCTTCCAAGATCTTAAAAATTTACATAATTAAAAAGTAAAGAAAATGTATTCCACAATCATCTGAATTAATTATTTAATTTCATAACTATTTATCTTCAATTTTTATCTGTCCTTAAAAAATTTCTTTTTTTGAATTATTCAGTATTTGATTGAAATAATTTAAAATAATACATTTCTATCCAAAGAGTGGTTTTAAACTAATGTCTATCCATAGAAGTTAGAGAAAACCTTAAATCAATTATTGTTATTAATTTTTAGCCGAAAAAATTTTATTGGTATCAAAATAAAATCGCGTCCAAACAATCTTTCAAATAACTAATTACTTTTTTAAATTCAATTTGAAAAAAATTCAAAAAAAAGCTACATTGTTTATTTTTATTTGAAAAATTGGCACATGATTAAATGCTTTTATTATCTGTATATAAATTGAATAAATTTGAAAACATACAATATTGAATATTTAAATTTTTCTATTTTTCCAATTTAATATAATTCAATTGCTCAAAACTGAAACTTATCTTTGTTCAAAATGAACCAGCTAGCTTGAAAAAGTCAATACAAAGTTCAACTAATAAAAACCGAATCACAAATGATAGCCAAAAGAAACACCAAAACAAAATTTACCGATCATATGATTTTTACAATGGTCATTGGATACCATAAATTAAAATATTTTATGCTCATAGAAAACCTAATGATCTTTAATTAAATAAATAAAATTCTAACATCTAAGCTAAACAAGTTGTATTTGTTTTATTTTTTGAGGTTTTGGGCACACAAAGTTTCACTGAAAATTCACATGAATTGGATCTTTGAAATCATTGACAGACGTATTTTGGTTTAATTTTTGTTTGACAAAAAACACGACCAAAATAGAATATTTTCAAAATATAAAAAAAAAATTAATCATTTTAGTGTCAAATGATTCCTCTTGATTATATGAAAATTATAAATTACATAATAAATATACTCTTGTGAATTGTAACTTCAATCAAGACTTATTATTAATTACAAATTTTAAGCCAACTGTCAAACATAATCTTAAAAAAGCCTATTGAATGGAAACAAAGATGGTTCAAGCTTGATCGCCTTATATAGGCCGAAATTTAAATCAATCAAAAATTGTAGATTAGAATCAAATAGATAGTTAAAGTATCTGAATATATTTCAGCTAATGATTGATTCTTATAGGGTGTCTAAAGCTCTACTTGAAAATGATTAATGCGACTAAATATTAGAATAAAGTAAGCCAAAATAGATGGTTCCGAAAGTGCGATCTTTGCCCACCGGTGTAAATCTAAAATAAAAATTTGAATAGAATACTAGAAACATTTATTCTATATTATAGATACTCGTAAAATATTTAGTCTCATAAACTTGTTTACTTGAAGTTTTGAAAATTTTAATTTCCAAACTTTATTTAGCCCATATTTTTAATAAAACACATATGATCTGTTTGTCTATAAAAATACTAATCAAATGAACTCGTTCTACTCTCAGCTAATAACGCATTTAAACAATTTTCGGTCCGAGCTAAAGTGTATTTTAGCCTTCTCGAATCAATGTTGCTAATGTAGTCAAGCTATTTACAATATCTGTCTTGGATTACATTGTAAACATTTTACAAGGACAAATTAATTGAGGGATTTTCTTTGAAACTTAAATTTGTCCAAACAGTCAAGTGATCTTGATCAACTTAAGTACACAATAGACAAGAGGAAAAGAATTAAAAAAAAATATTTTAATACTTAGTTAAAATATTTGGACAAATTTTGTAGACAAAAAATTTCAAATATTGCTGAAATCAAGACTTGCCAAAAATAAAAACAAGATAAAAACCAACCAAAAATTATAGAATTTTTTTCAAGTTAATAAATCTCTCTTTAAGCTTTTGTATAGACAGCCAGATGGCAGAAGTATAATTTCAGAAATGTATGTCATATCCTTTAATTGCAGACTGGATTTTAGATTATTTTTGTTTATGTGGAAAGTTTGATTACGGAAAATCCGAATTCGGAAATTAATTTTTTTACTCTGTTTTCCTAGTATTGATACAAATAAATCTTGATTTTAAATAACTAAATACCTGGAAATTATTTACATTAATTACATTAAAAAGGCATGTTTGTTCTTAGGGATAAAGATGTTTATTATGAGAAAAAAACTTATATTTTTTAGAAAGTGGTGTAGCTATGTTTGGAAAAGTTGAACATTTTATATTGAATGATTTAAGTGAGAGAGCCAGAATGGCATGATGCATCGAATTATCTATAATTAATATTTTCAATGCTTAATTAAAACAAAATTTAGCATGCAAAACAAAACAGTCCTATTGAAAACTAACACGGCCTGGAGCACTAAATTCTTAACTTGAGGAATCGATTTTCCGTTCATTTCCTCTTAAATGCTTCTAAATTATTGACAAGCTTCTTGTATTTCGCATTTAATTAGAAATAAAGCTGAATAACGCGGCTTTGGTGATTGGGACATGCTTTTTGGGCGAAATTTGAATCGGGAAGATGATACATAAATCACGTTACAAATTTTTGAATTTTTTTTTGTTGGTTGTTGAAAAGCTTTAAATTTGGTGAGTGAAATCAAATTTAAACTGGTCTCTCAACATGGGCAAAATAAATTAGAAAAATTCCTACTCTTCTAACCATTGTGTCGTAAATCCATTATCCGCTTTACTTGGCTTTCTGTATTTTAATTAATTTCTAAGCTTAAGATTTTTTATCTTTGTTTATTTCGGTACAAAAACGAAATCAAAATTAAGAAAGCGGATTAAATTTTTGTTTTTGTTTCGTTTATTTGTAAAAATGGACCGGATTTTAAGCGAAAAATTGAAAATCGATACTAGAAAAAAGAGGATACCTTACTAATAATAAACTGGGTCCTAATCTATTTGTTTCATTTTGTTCTATCTAATTAAATTAAAAACTGTTTCAATCTATTAAATCGACATAGTAAGCCTCGGCTAAACTAAGTCAATCAAATTTGTTCTACAAAATTTAAACCCCTAACATAATTCAAATCTAATAAATCTTAATGAGAAAAAAAGATACGAAAATCTAAAAAACTTGAAAAACAAAGACTACAATGAATAATTCTTTGTATCAAATTGAAAAAAAATGGTTCATTTTCACTATCTTATCAAGCTTTGAAATCTGTTAGTTTAGCTTGCATGTTGAGCTTGTTTTGGGTCACTACAAATTTTATCTAAATAAAAAAAAACTTGAAAATATTTTTAATTTTAATGCACTAAAAAGCCATCTTAGGTTAAAACTAAAAAAAGTGTCCAGTATTTTGTTTACTCATAGTTTCATCAGAAGAAGATTGTAAAAAAGCTATCAGATATTTTATAAAATTCATAGAAGAATTTAGATAATAATCAGAATCCTGATTAGATAAACTAATATTTAATTTATTTTTATGTTTTTAAAAGCACGAAAATTAATATTTTTTAGATTTTAAATTAAATTTCAAGGTGGTGAAAAAACCGGTTTTTAAAAAATAAAAAATATACTTAAATAAAAATTAAAAAAATTATCTGTTATATTATCAAAATAATTATTTGATCAGACGACTTACAAAATTTGAATTTAAAAAATTTTAATTATTCAGTTTAATTTTTGATTTTTGAATAATACGATATAAAAAAAGGTCAATTTACAAAATGGTGTAAAATTTGCTTAACTAGTATTATTTATGTGATATTTTGTTTTACGAAAAAATTTAACTTTTGGAAAGATTCTTTTTTATTTTCCATCTACAAGCATTTGAGCGATTTGATACAATTTACATGATAAAATTTTTAAAATTAATATAATTAATTCTCAAACTTAATAAACAACTTAGCTTAATAAAATACGAATAGAATAAATATTGCAAGAAAATTTTGATTTTTCCTTTTTTTTTAATCTCGGTTTAATTTAATAGAATTGTATTGTAAATAAATAATTTTAATGAAAATCTAAATTTTTATATTAATTTGTGTTTTTATTTAATAAATGATAATTTGAGTTAAATTCGAGAATAATAGTTCATATTTTTCAACTAAATTGACTATTAATTGATTTATAATTCTGACAGATCTCATGAAATAAACATTTTTAAAATTATTTACTATTCCTTACTGATAATTCTGCTAGATATAAACAAATATATATTATATAAATTAAATACAAAAACGAATCCGCAATATTTCATTTAAATTAAAATGATTTAGTTTTTTATCCATTAAAAAAATCATCCGAACTTTTTGGGTCAAATTTTTTTAAATGAAGTTCTTGGAATAAATTTGCCCCAAAAATTTTATGAGGCAAAAAACATTTAATGAATTATGAACTTAAAAATACAAACTCGTGTTAAAATTAAAAAGCTAATAAAAAGAAATATTTTTAGAAAATTAACAGATATCAATTTCAAAATTATATTAATCACAAAACTAAAAAAATTAATTATCTTTAATAAAATTCGAAAATATTATTTTAATTTTTTAATAATTATATTTATTTGGAATTTCTCTTTTATCTCCCAAATCTATTTTAGTCAGATCAAATTTTGACTACTTTTAAGCATCGCCATTATTTTTATCTACACTTTCATGCTTTGATAATTTGAGTCTAATGCAAATTATCTTAAATGGGTCATAAAGATTCAGTTACACACTCAATTATGACAGTTGTACTGAGTTGTTAAGAAAATATCTATCTAAAACAGAATAAAAATATGATTTTATTTACTATTGAAAAAATCTTAAGATATAAGTCAATTTTTTTTATTCACTAAATAAGGAAATAATTTCAAATCTCAGCAGTAAATTAAACAAATTAGTTACATATAACAATCAATAATTTGATTTTAAATATATATCAATCAATTAATTTAAATTGAAAAGACAGTTTCAAAATTAAGTTTAAATTTGTTTAAAATTATTAATAAATAAATTTTAATAATTTTTCAAAAATTGATTTGCAACCACTTTTGGTGCAAAAACGAATGCATAAAACGCTCTCATAGTGAAATTTTTTTAATTCAACTCAGCGTATACATTTATTTTATAGAGTTACGCTTAGTTCAGAAATTTAGCGTATACTTAAATAAAAAAAATGCTTATCGTTAATAAAATAAATTCCGAAATTATACGGGACTAAAATTTTTTAATTTTCAGATTATTTGATTTGGTTTTAAAATGGGCGGTGAAGCTAAAGGTAAACTATTCGAGGTATCTATCTTAAAACAACTCAAAGGCAATTATTCACTCTTACCAATATTTTGCGTTGGGGTTTTTGGAATTGGTTTATCAACTTTTGCGATTGTTAGAACCTTGTCAAAGTCTCCTGATGTAAAACTTAATCGCTTCTCTGACGAAAAGCCATATGAACGACTAGTAACTCCAGATGGAAAGCCAGTTCAATATAAATACTTCTCCACCTTAGACTACAATAAATTGCCAATAGATGAACGACCAAAACTTGACTAAATTCAAGCAAACATTTTCCTCAAAAGTTTATTTATTTGATCGTCAATGACTCAGCGAAAATTATCGAGTCTATCAACAAAAACTTAAATAAAATTTAAAAAATATATATATTGACTTAAATTTAGAAATAAATGTTGGCTTTTAAAAATAAATTTATCTAAATAATATCATATTTTGTTTAGTTTTGATTCGAATTTAAATATATAATACAGAAGTTATGTCTAATAATTCAAAAATCAAATATAAAAAGATATTGCTAGTATAATTGATAAAAATTTTAATCAATAAAAAAAGGCAGAACTGTCAAAGAAAATTGTAAATTATATTATAACTTGGATAAGAATTTATAAACATTATTGTTTTGTTTTTAAAAAAATAATTTAATGTGAAGATAATTGTAAGTTTATCATGTTTTAGTGAAGCTGATGCTGATAATTTGTTAAATCTAAAAAAATTAAGTTTTTCTTCTTAATCAAGATTACAAATAATTTAAAAGTTCACGAATAAAGTTAATATTTTTCTAATTTTCTGCTATTATTTTTTATTTAAACATTAAAATTTAATTTAAAAATATTTATTTAACTAATTAGAGTAACTAAATTAAAAATAAATGATTTATGTTATAAACAATCAAATTAAAAAAAAAATAATATTTTGTAAAAATATAACATTGGAAAATATATTAAAAAAGTGACTATACAGAACATTGAATCTAAATTAAATTTCTAATTTTCTCGTCTCCTTAATTTTTAATTAATTTTAAAAATTTAGTCTTGAAAATAATTTATTTTGCATCTATATTTAAAAACAATAAAATCAATGATAAATCAAAATTTTATCTTATTTAATAATCCATTTTAAAAAACAACATTAAATCCATAAACTAATCAAATATCAAAATTAAATTAACAATTTGGTCTGAATTAATGGCCAAAATTAAAAAATTGATTTTATGATTAAAATTAAATTAAAAAGAAAATGATAGACAATATTTGTACAAATTCAAATGATTCGAGTTGTTCATCAACTCTTCCTCAATCATCAACAAATTTGATACCTCAGACATCAAAATCAAATGATTTAAATGACCAATGTTACTGGTAGTCATTTAGGAAAATAATTTAAGAAAGTTAATGTTATGAATTTTTTTCAAATAGCTTAAAGGCGAGAAATCTTGAAGAACCAGAGCTTCAATGTTGTGTATGCGCAAAATGGTTTCACAAAAACTGCATTGATATTGATACAGGGTATATTTTTGTATTTCAACAAGAAAAAAAATGTTAATTATTTTTTTAAAGACCAATTGTCAGATTTATGGTAACTTACCAATTTTTTTGCAAAAATTGTGGCCAAAATCGGCTTGAAAGTTTTTCTAAAAAACAAGCTTGTAATATTGCTGTTTAAAAATCTTTTTAAAAAATTAACTACTTCAATTTAAAGCCTTTCATCAGCTGTGCTTAACAGCCTTGGCAAATCTGGCATACGAAAATCGACCGAATAGGCTTTTTTTCTCGCGTGAACGCGACATTATTCCATTTATAGATAAGTATTGGGAAGCATTAACATGTGCTCCAAGACGTGTAAAAGTTACTTGGCATGCAACCGTAACTCGAACTCTAAGTCGTGAAGAAGTATTCATAACCAAATTTGAAAATGGCGAAAATGTTTATTCTCTGAGAGATATGTCTCTAGAAAAAATTGGGCCATATAATGAAAGTTTTAAGATGATCACTTCATCAAGCTCAAGTAAACATGCTCTTGGTGAGTCAACTTCATTTATTAACAATTCTCAAAATGGTTCAACCAGCGGATTGGCCAAAAGGGGCTCTAAGCGCAAAGTAAATGATCCGGGAATCCAAAACTTTAGCTCAGGAAGTGGTAGCAGCCAATTTGCTAATTCAAAAAAGCGTGGAGGGCCAAACGATTTGTCTCGCTTGGAAAAATTGATACCAACATGTTTTCCATTAGAGCATCCTTTTAATAAAGACGGCTATCGGTATTATTTAGTAGAGCCAGATCCAAATTCACCTATGAGGCAAAAATTTGAAGAAACAGAACTTTGGGCTGGTAAACCTTTACCTGGACATTTGTACAGAATTTTTCTTGAGAATAAATGTTCACTTGCTTTAAATGATAGAGCACCACAGTTAAAATTAACTGATGACAGGATGATTGTTACTGGCGAAAAGGGATACTCAATGGTCAGAGCTACACACGGTGTATCCCATGGAATATGGTATTTTGAAGTAACGATCCAGGAAAAACAAGACAATTCAGCCTTAAGAATTGGCTGGGCCCAAAAATTGGCAAATTTGCAAGCCCCTTGTGGTTATGATAAATTCAGTTATTCTTGGCGTATAGATATCTAATTTTATTTTTCCGATTTTCTAATTCTAAATATTTATAGGATCGAGGAAAGGAACCAAGTTTCATGACTCCATTGGTAAAACTTATTCTAAGCATTCCGATGCTGAAAATAGCGGATACTCAGAAGGTGATGTACTGGGATTTTTAATAAATTTACCACTAGTAGAAAATTCACAATTAGTCCCTAAAAGTTGTAAAAATATGGTATTTTTTTTTATAAATTAAATTATCAATTTAATTAATTTTTTACAAGACCTTGGTAAAATTCAAAAATCATCTCTATTATGAAGAAAAAGATAACTTTTCTGGAGAAGAAAAAAAATTAAAACCCTTAAAAGGAAGCTCGGTAAAGATCATTTAGCTCTAGTTTTTAAACCTCAATTTATTTTTTTTAAGATCGAGTTCTTTAAAAATGGAGTATCACAAGGCGTTGCTTTTACAGATATCTATAAAGGAACTTATTACCCAGCTATTTCAATTTATAAAAATGCGACAGTAATTTTTATCTAGATTTTTCTAAAAAAATGCTATATATGTTTTTATTAGGCAGTTATGAATTTTGGACCAAATTTTAAGTTTCCTCCGGGACAAGAAAACTGTAAACCACTTAGCGATTTAGAATTCGATTCAATAATAGAACATTCATTATCAGATCTAATTTACCATGTAACTCATCAAAATACATTGGATTTGTAAATGTTGATGGCTGTAAATAAAAATGTGTTGTCTTTTTTTTTTAGTTTTTCACATGATATGGTCCTATAAAATAATAACGAAATATGTATCGTATTAAAAAGAATCTAATAAATCTTAAACAAAAATTAAATTTTTTTTTGGAAATGTTTGTTCATAATTGAATAAAAATTATGAAAATTTATTAAAAAATATCTATTCATTTCCAAATATTTATATTTAAAAAATGATCGCACCAAGGCTCGAACTTGGGACCTTCTGTGTGTTAGACAGATGTGATAACCACTACACCATGCGATCTTGTTTCAATAAGTGTATTAAAACAGATTAAAACATTTTTTACTTTAATTTATTCTATCTTTTAAATTGAATCTGTTAATTATTATAAGTAATTTATCATTATTTAAAATGGAGAATTTTATTGAGCTTCAGCAAGAACTAGACCAAAGATTCAATGGTTTAAGGTGTTTTTTAAACAAGCAAGATGTGCACTTTTTAAATCAAGCTAAAATTTTACCTTGTTCTTACAAAGCATGTTCAGAATGCATTCAAAAGTTGATAAAAGAAAAATGTCTTTTTTGCGGATATTGTGATGCTGAACATGTTATTCAGAATATCGAAAGTTTGACCAACTTTGATTCGAATTTAGACAAAGAAATAAACGAATCGATATCTAAAGAAATAGAAGAAAAGATAAATGATTTTATTTATCAATTGAATGAGAAATATGACAATTTAGGCCATGATATTGAAAATAAGTGCAGAATAACTAAAAAAGAGATAAGCGAAATAAATAAATATCAAAACGATAAATTGGAAAAACTTCATTCAAAAATGGTAAAGCAATTGGAAATAATTCAAGAAAATATGAAAATCGAACTCAATAAAACGTTTAAGGAGATTGAGAATAGAAGTTTGGAATTTGAGACTTTCGCCAATAAATCAATTGAAATTATGAATGAAAATGAATTAATAGGTGAGATTTACAAAGCTCAAGACTTAATTGATAAAATGGAAAGGCTTGATGATAATTTTCAACGAATTTTAAAAAGACTTTATTTTGAACCAAGCATATGGATACCAGATTAAAAATTAAATATTTGTTTAATTTTGAAATAAAATATTTAAAAATATCAATTTTTAATAAAGGATCGATAAAAGCTTATTTGATTTAATTAATTAAATTTTTTTCAAAAATCGTTTGTCCCAGAATTGTAAAAAATTTTTTAGATCAAGTTTTTTTTGTTCAATTAATATTCAAACAGTTTAAGAAAAAAATGCCAAAATTTTGTCTAAATGAAAACGTTTTAAAGTTATATTTTGGTTTAAATAATACATCCATATTTAATTGATGATAGCTCAAATAAACTAGGAATTATGATTGACCACCCTAAAAAAGGGAATTACAGACACTATCTGATGGAAAAAAATCCGAAAGAATGCATTTTAGCTGATTATATTTCTTTTAGACTTGGAAAAGAAGTAGGAAGTTCATATTAAGCCAAACACAGTTGGAATGGACTGCCTTCTAAATAATTAAAAAACAGATATCTAAAAATAGCACCAAATTTTTTTTTTTTTTTTTTAGCACCAAATTTGACCAAAGGTTACATAAATAATTGCTGTGTGAACCACCATTGCTTTTATTTTCTTTGTTACTTAATTTTTTAGCCAATTTTTTCATATTTTGATTTTTAAATAAGATAAAAAAATGAACAATTAATGACTTATTGTGTCAAATTTTTGTTTTCATGTTAAAATTTACCATGATTTACTTGACCATAGGAATTTTTTTTTCTCTAGTTATCTAACTTTTTCACACCATGTTAAACGATTGGGTCCATTGAAAAAAAAATCGCTGCATCTTTAAATATTAAGATTATAATAAGTAAAATTGTCTAAAATCAAAAATTCATCTTTTAGAAATTTTCTAATTAATATAAATTTTGTTTAAATTGGCTTTATTAAAGGATCATAAGACAAATCAATTTTTAATTTTAAAAAATCTTTTGTTGACTGAAGAAAGAATAAATTTATATTTTTATTTAAATTGAACTAAATTAATTTTGTGTGATGTTTGAAAAAGCTTTTTTACACTTTTAAAAAATAATCATCCAGGTTTTTAAAACGATATTTTTAAATTAAAACGCAGACAGAGAACAAAAAGAATAAACAAAATAAATTAAAATGGTTTAATTGAGTAAAAGCATGATTTTGTCACATTAAGGAAAGAATGCTTATAGAAAAAAATTATTTTTCTACGAACTTTTTTGAGAATAATTAGTCTCAAAAATCAAATTAAATTTATATATAAATCATGACTTTAAATGTTTAAATAGAACTCAATTCAAACTTAAACGAAAAAAAAGAAAAATGCAATTTAAATTTTTAAATTTGATTTTTGTTATTTTATTATTGGGACAATATGTTCTTTGTCAGACCAAAAAAGATGGATCCTTGAAACCAGACCGCAAAGAAAAATTTAACGCCGGTCTCAAAGCTTTGAAAGAAGCAAGTAAAGTTCGCTTGCCAAAGGTATCAAAGAAAAACCGCACAGACTTTAGTTCCAGTATGCGAGGAACAAGTGATGATGGTTTGTTTATCAATGGAATGGCTTCATTTGCATTCAAAGCTTTTGAAAATTCAATTCTTGAACTTGAATCATTGAACATTGATGCTCAATATTGTCCCTTTGTTAATGTTTCGTGTAGCAAATCAGCTAAATATAGATCGATTGATGGGACTTGTAATAATTTAAAAAATCCCTTATATGGAGCATCAAATACGCCTTATAAGCGACTGTTACCACCTGCTTATGATGATGTGATTAATTCACCAAGAACCAAGGCTGTATCTGGAAATAATTTACCCAATCCTAGAACAGTAAGCTTAACAATTTCACCACCGATAGATGGTGTTAAATTAGAAAGTTCTGTGGCCCAAATTTATGCAATTTTCGGTCAATTTTTAATTCACGACATTTCTGCTACATCAGCTATTACCGATGAAAATGGAAATGAGATTACATGCTCTTGTGATTCAACTAGCAGTGATTGCATTTCGGTGCCATGGCCATCAAATGATCCAAAGTTAGATCAAACATGCATGAAAATGACCCGATCAAGCGCATCTTTTCCAGATTTTAACTGTTCTCTTTCTTATCGAGAACAATTGAACTTGTTAACCTCTTACATTGATGGTTCACAAATATATGGAAAGGACGATGCTAGAGCCACAGATTTGAGAACTTTTTCAAATGGTCTGCTTAAAACAAGCGAACCATTGACTAGAAATAATATCAGAGTTACTCATGGATCATATTTACCGCTATCGGAAGAATCATGTAGCTCTTCAACTGATCCAGTTTACAAATGCTTCTTGGCTGGAGAATTCAGAACAAGCGAAAATTTGGGCCTGGTCAGCATGCATACTTTGTTTATGAGAGAACACAACAGAATTGCGCAAGAACTAGCTGCAAAGAATCCACAATGGGATGATGAAACTTTGTACCAAGAAACCAGAAAAATTATAATTGCTGTATACCAACACATTGTTTTTAATGAATGGTTAACTTTAGTATCTGGTGATTCTTCATTAAAACCAAACTTGGACAAAACAGAATACTATAATGGATACGATGAAAATGTATCACTATTTTTATATTAGTTAAGTAATTAAGAATAAGTTTTATTTTATTCTAGATTAATCCTGCCTTGTCAAATGAGTTCTCTACAGCCGCTTTCAGATTTGGTCACAGCTTGATAAATGATAAATTTAATCGATATATTAATAATGATAATAGAATTAGACCAGTTTTCTTCAATAATATAACTTTTAAATCAGATTTTGCTTATGATATTCAAGGAGAAGGTATAAATTCAATTGTGAAAGGTATGATCAAAAATAATTGTTGGAAATTTGGCACATTTGGAAATGAATTACAAAGTAATTTATTTGGAAAATTTGAAAACAGCATCTACACGGCTGTAGATTTATTGGCAACAAATATTCAACGAGGTAGAGATCATGGTTTAAAACCTTACATTCATTATGTCAAAGAGTGTCATGGAATCGATGCTAAAACTTTTGATGATCTTAGACCTTTAATGAAAAAGAGTAGCATACCTCATTTGCGCGCAGCATATGAGTAATGAAATTTATTTATATTTTTTAAAAATAATCTTAATTTTTTAAGAAATGTTGAGGACATTGATTTGTATGCAGGAGGCTTACTTGAGGTCAAAATTGATGAAAATAATTTAGCTGGATCGACTTTCGGGTGTTTGATAATGAAGCAGTTTACTGAATTGAAAAATGGCGATAGATTTTATTATGAAAATGGACCATTGGTAAATCCATCAGCATTTTCATTAGGTAACTTTAAGCATTTAAAATAACTAAGTTTTCTAACTGAGTTTTCAAAGAACAATTGACTGAAATAAAAAAGGTAAGCATTAGTGGATTGATATGCAATAATTATGACATTGATTTAATTCCACAAAATGCGTTTCTAAACCCTTCTGAAAATAATCCTGAATTATCGTGCAGTTCAATTGAAAATCAATTGGATTTAACAAAATGGATTGAATTGAAATAATAATTTTAAAATTTTGCTTTTTAAACTGATTTTTTGATTAATTTTAGAAAATAAACTTTTTAGCTTTGCATTTTTTGAAAATTTATGCAAAAAGTAAATTAAAAAGCGCTTTCTTTTAGATTTAAAAAAAACAAAATTTAATCACCAAGTTTTTCAAATAAAGATCATTACGCCTATTATACAAAAGAATTTAATTTATAAATAACTGATGAATAATTATTTTCTAAGTTTGATTTTAAAAAAATTATAAAAATTATCTTCGGAAGATCATCTTCTATTTTATTTAAGTAAATCTTAAGGAAAACTATCTTTCTGGATCATGTTTCTTTGATTAAATAAGTGTTAAGTTTTTGATACATGAGAAATATTTAAATTAATTTTATTGTGATATTTGAAGAACATTTTTAATACATTAAAAAAAATAATTATTTTTTGACTTTCAATCTCTCTTGTTTTAAACATCGGCTTAGCTCAATTTTGCCAAGACAAAGTAGTGTAATTTTAATTTTTAACAAATATAATTGATCAGTACATAATCAATTAATCATTTAAAATTGTTAAAATGTATGCGAATCAAAATGTTTAATTTTAAAAATAATCATTATTATTAATTAATTATTATTTTTGAGAAAAAAATCTATTATTGAATTAAATGAAATTTTTGTAAGATTTAATTAAAACTAATCATTTTTATGTCACCTTCCTTTTTTTGCAGCCGAGCTTAGGACCGGCTTTGGCAAAGTTATGACGACGAGACTTAAATTAAGAGACAGGCACTTAAATTGGCTGCAAATTCGACAACTATTTAGACTAGCTTGGAACCACAAACCAAGCGGCTTTCGAAAAAGTCTTGATTTAAGGCTCCCAAATTTTTAAGTTATTCTGGAGACCACGTGAAAGGCCACTTTTTACAATGATTTAAAAAATGATTAATTTAAATGACCAAAATGAAATCCTATTTATAGCATTTTTGATACATGAGTCTTTTAAACAAATTTAACTAATTTAATTATTTGATTATAATTCTGCTTAAAATACTTAAAATAAAGATTTTTAAAATTTAAAAAAAAAATCCATCATATATCCAGCTAAAATCTAAAAAACATCGACCAATCTGTTGTTAAAATTAAAACAATTCTTATTTTTTTTAATTATAATAATTTACTAATTGAACTTATTGGTTATTTTAACTAATAAAGAAAAAGAACTTTTTTAAATAGATATTTAATTAGAAGATAAATTCTTGCTGGTTGTACTTCTAGAATTCAATATTTTTGACGAGATAATTCATACAATATATAAAATAATTAAAAGCAATTTAAATTAAAGTTAATTGAAATAATGTTATGTTTTTTTTGAATCATGGTAAATATTCATTTTATTTAATTAAAAATATTGCATCAAAAACATTTAATTTTATTAAAAATGGGCCTTGCCGAAAATGTTGAAAAAAACAGAGAAAATCAATCAAAACTTAGAGAGATTCAACAAAAAAGAGATAGAAACGTTACATTTGGTCATGAATTCAAGGACCCTTGCAAACAAGTACCTCAAAAGCATTAAAAAAAAGGATTAATTTATTAAAATTTTAAATGTTTAATGATATAAGGAGAGAATTTTATCTCAAAAATGTGTCGAAAACAACCGTGTTAACTTAGAGTATTGCAAGGATTATTTTGATAACTTTAAGAAATGCAAACAATTTTGGGTTCGTAATAAACAACTTTGGCAAATAACAAATAATAATAAACTTTTGTTTTTTAAAGAACGCTGTTCAAGAGTATCGCTGTCGATACATGAAAAAAACCCGACATGACTTACCCAAAGATGATGAGTTTAAAAAATGGAAGAGTAAAATACCTGAATGGATTCAAACCCAAAGAATTACACCGCCAGATGATATTTAATACTTTATCATTTTTATCACTTTTTTTATTTTATTTTAAATATTTAGTTTAATTTTTAAGTTAAAATGTCACAATTATTAAATAAAATCTTGTATAAAAACTATTAATTTTGAATTTTTACATAACTTACTAGTTAACAATGAGCATGCGTATTACCATTACAGATAAAAGATTCAATAATCCACGATCATTCAAGCAGTATAGACCAATCTACTTACCAAATGATATGAGTGAAAGCATTTATGTGCGTCCATCTAGGCATGTGTCACGAAGAAGTCAAAGCCCATTTAGAAAGTATGAGGAATGTGTTAAGCAAAAAATGGCTTCTTTGAGTCCGCAATGTGAATCATTGGAAAGAAAAAATGGAAAAATTTATCCAGAAAACTATGAAAATATAAGAAAATTTCAAGATTTAAAAATAGTTGAGCCTAAGGAAATGAAAATTTTTAATGTTGGAAAAAAAGATTTTTCGAGGTTGTCGCCTGATTCAAGACTGAATGAGAACAAAAATGAGCAGGATAAAGATTATGTTCTTTGTTCAAATTGTAAGGCAAAAATTATAAAAGATAAAGAAAAAGGTGAAAGCTTAGAAATTTTAAAAGTAGAAGAGCCTCTCGGTACTCCGGACCCAGAGGAAAAAGTGCTGGATTTGTACTCTGATAATGCTTTTGATATACATCTTGACCCAGAGACAGCTGAACAGTTCATAAATCTATTGATTGCAGAAGATCGAATTGTAAGGAAAAAAATCGCCAATGGCAAAATCGATGAAAGTACTAGAAAAAAGCTGGAAAGATTGAGTGAACTTCGTAAAAAATATTATGATTACAAATATAGCAAGAGAAAAATTGTGGAAATTCCAATATACCATGAAAGATCCCAAAAAAATAACCTGACCATTTCACCATCAAGACATTTATCAAATGCTAACATTACTAAAATATCATCAAAACCAATGAGGAAAAAGTTTGATCTTGGTTTATCAAAAGTAAAGTCGCTAAGTGATCCGGACTTTTCATTAGAACTTAGCAAACATCCTTTAGTTAGAGAATAATATTTTTACTAAGTTTAAGGTAAGATATAATGATAATTGTAGGGTTTAAACAAATCTGGTTCAATAAACTATCAAATCAATTAATAAATGCTTAATTTTATTTAAAATACTTAAAAAACTGTCCAAAATATAATTTTAAATCAGCTTTTTCGTTTAAAATATATTGAAATATATACTAGTCTCAATAATATACTATATAAATAATAATTTTTGTTCATTTCATTTGTTTTATTAACAGCACAAATATATTTAAGTTTATAAATAAATAATTTTAAACGATTTGTTCAATAATTAATTAATGATGCATCAAATATTTGAAAATTTAAGACAAATAAAATTATTTTTTTATTTTTTTATTATTAAATAAATATAATTATCAAACAGCTAATAACCCATTAGCGTATTGGAAATCATTGCTTTTTTCATAATCCGTAATGTCCAATGCAACCTCACAGCTTTCTTTTACCACTTGTTCTTTATCATTTAAGTATCTGTTTAATATTTTGACACACTCATCGGTCGCCAGTGCACCTAGAGCTTCTGCACATTCATGTCTTACCATGTGATTTTCATTCTTGTCTTCAAGATTAGTTCGAAGAGCTTCGATTGAAAGAGGACTTTGTATCTGTCCGAGAACATAAGCTATCTCGTGTCTAAACAAAGCACTTTTGCATTTTAAACCATCACATAGGGCAAGTATTGCTTGGTCAGAACCATCGTTTCTAAGCTGGAACATAGCTCTGTATCTCTCAAACATACTTTCTTCTTCGTTTAGCAATTTTTCACGTAAGAATTTAATATCTTTGTTAACATCAGGAGGCGCTGGATCAACTGAATAATATGGATTATCGGATAAATTTTCTACCATTCCCTCTTTCTTTTTGTCCAGCCATCTCAAACGATCTAATGCTAGCTGGCATGTCTCGGCAACCTCTTGATGAGAATCAGAAGCAAATTCAGTCAAAGCTTTAATAACATGTTCAGTATTCAAACCGATTGCTCCAAGAGCTTCACCAGCTTCATGTCTGACCATTGGGTCTTCTGTTTTGTTACTTAAAACTTCGATTAAAGGATTAATCGCCGATGAGTCTTGCATCTGTCCTAAACAATAAGCACATTCATGTTTGAGCAAAGCAGAAGGATCCGTAAAACCTTTGGTAATGTTCATGATTGCATCTTTTCCGCCGAGATTCTTAAGTGTAAATAAAGCCCTGTATCGAGCTTTCATTGGTACAGATTGATCAACTAGCAAGTCGCCTAACTTGTTTAATCTCTCAACTTCAACCATCTTGGTAAAAGTTATTCAACTAAAATACTTTTTTTAAATTAAAAATAATGTGCTAGCAAATTCATATTAATTTATACTTGCATTTGGTTGGCAAAATATTAATTTTTGATAATTTAAAATTGTTTTAGAAGTGCTTTTAAAAATAGTCTCAAATTTAAAACAAAAATATTGCTATTAAAAGAAAATATATAATATTGATTTATTGAGATTGTTGATTTGTAAATTGGTTCTTATTTAGTTTTCTTAATCTTAATCAACACATGGTGAGACTCCACCTAGATTACGCAGTGCAGGTTTGGAATCCAAGTATGAAAAGGAATGTGATTGTGTTGGAAAAGGTGCAAGAGAGACCAACAAAAATCCCTTTGTCTGTGAGAAACATGTCGTATGAAATGAGGCTGACAAAATTAGGACTAACAAAGCTAAGTGAAAGAAGAGTGAGAGAGGACTTGATTGAAATGTATAAATTAGTGAATGAAATAGAAAAGGTAGACTTGGTCTAGAACCTAGTGAATAAATCAGAAAACAAGGGACCAGCCGGGGCGTTAAGAGGAATCAGCATTAGAGAGTTCAGAGAGAAAGTTTCTCTGCTCAAATTAGAAACGATTTTGCGGCTACAGTAAGTGCCAGACATGTATTTTTCTCAAACAGAGTAGTTCCGCATTCGAATAAGTTACCAGAAAATGTGGTGAAATCTAAGTCAATCGCTAATTTAAAATGGCTTCAGATAAGTTCAATGGAATCGGCTGCTGATCATGGCCAATGATCTCAGACAATCTACATGCTAGGTGTGGCAGCAAGAACTACTACTACTATTACATAAAGGATTTTATTTAATGTTTATCCTGGAAAGAAGAACGTCTGGCTGCTAATTTTGTCTGTTAGCTCTGACCATATTCAGCACTTTTTTTGAATGTTATTTTCAGCATCAATTATCTTTCATTTAACAATTGAAAAATGGCTTGATTTTCTTATTTAAAACTTATAATTTTTTTAAAAAAAATTGAGATTATTGTTAGATTTTATTCGATATTATATGATTTGTTTAAAAGAAAATTCAAAAACAGATTAGAATTAAAAAAGATCTAAAAGATAAAAAGTAGATTAGAAATAGCTAATGTTTATTTGGAAATAAAATTTTAATTAAAATATTAATTTTGAATTAGCGTAATTTGAACTTAAAATTAATTAATTGATTAATAATACATGATTAAAAATAAATGATTTATTTTGTAATATATTAATTTAAAGTTAAACTGTCTCTTTATTTCAATATTGGTTACAGGTATTTATTTTCAAAAACATTTAGAAACTTATAAATTTTTCCTAAGCCGAATTTCATTTTTTTTTAATGAAATTTCTTTTAATGTTTTTAACCTGAAAATTTTGCCTCTTAGAACCAATTAATTAACACTTGAATTAGAATAATTGTTTAAGTATTTAAAACTATTTTCGAATTTTTAACAATAATTTGATTACATCTCCTCAATTTCGATCGTTTTATTTCAAAAAAAAATAACCACTTAAAAATTAATTTAAAAAAATATTTAAATTTTTCTTAGATAATTTGTTTTTAGCCACAAAGAAAAATTCCGTTTGCAGTTGAAAAAAAAAAAAAGTTGATTAATTAAGCATACACGATTCGTATGTTGGTATCATGTATTTTATATTAATGAATGCATCTTCGCCACCATGACGCTCGAACACTTCGAGCGTCTCGTTAATCAAATCACCTATATTCTCTCGTTTCTGTTGACTATAATCGATTCCGTCGCCCAAATTACCTTTTTAAAATTTAAATAAATTAAATATTTTAATAAAAAAAATTAAAAAAAAAATTTCTTACTGTTAAAATTTTTGAATAAGTTAAATATTGGTAAGATTTGTCTGTAGTAAGGTACTAGAGCTTCGCCAATCATGTCAGCAGAAAGTACCAACTGTTGCAAAATTTTTAGGGTAACGCAAATTACTCGCGGATTTCTGGTATTCAATGCATCTGAATAGATAAATAAACTATGGTAACATGGGAATAGTATATTTTTTACTTTTTATGGGTATGATCAGCTGAGGGATGACTGGTAGGATTTTGTTACCGCCGTGTTCCAGCATATCATGGATACCCTGTCTGGCAAAAAACTCAAATGGATGCTCGGTTTCGCACAAGCCGTCGAAAAATAGCGGTAAATAGTGGTGATAGTCGAGCTTTTCGATTTCGACCTTGAATTAACTCTTAATTTATGATAAAATTGGCAAAAATAATTCTGATTACTTTCCACGCAATTTTGTTTCCCTTGGTGTCGTGCTCAAGCGCGATTGGAAAGTCTCCGCGCAAATAAAATTTCCTAAAAGCAGTTGGCTTACTAGGTCGCTCTGAGAAGGCGCCCACATTCGGTGGAGGCATAACTTTGGCATTTTTGAGCAAAGATTTGACCGTAAATCCTTGACAGGCTAATTTCTCTTTATCGCTATCTTTGCGTTGTATTAGCGCCATTGCTCTTCTAATCTGGTCTTTATCTAAACTCTAAGCATAAAATATCTTTTAATTAAAAAAAATCTTTAATTTGTGTATTTCGCAAAAAATTGTTTAGTTTCTACTTCAATAAAATTTATATTTCTAATTTTTATTAAAAGATTGTAACTGTTATGAATGCTTATCAACCAAAGTAATTTTTTTTTTGAAGAAATCTAATTCTATACTCTTATAGATTTAAAGATTGAAAGCAACTATTTCCATGGAGACTTCAGAGCTTAATTTTTAAAAATTTTAATTCATAATAAATTTAAAGCAATATGCAAAATGAAAAATAAGATTAATGTAACCATGGATATAATACCTTTATTATTTTTTCTAATTGCTATCTTAACTACCGTAAATGTATCCAAATGATCATCAATCCATGATGAATTCTAACTAATAAATATTTGTAGAATCATATTTGATGATTGCATTTGATCTTTTAAAATTTGAGCTTGGCAAACATTAAATTGAGCTTTAGTATTAAAAAATGAGTTTTGGTAAAATGATTTTTATAAATTCAGATTTATGCAATTTTTTTTTATTCTTGTTATATTCCAAACATTAAAACATCGAGAATCTGGCGTGTAGATAATTTTCTGAATTGGTTAATTAGAATAATAAGAGCTCATAATAATTATTTTTCATATTAATAAATCGCAATTGATTCAAAATTTAATTTAAACAAAAACCAATTTAAAAAGAAAAAAATAAAAATTTATTATTTTTTGATTATTTAAATTTTTCTGTTTTATTCAAAAAGCTCGGCTTAAATTTAAAAATAATTTTCAAAAAATTTATTTTTAATTCATTCAAACAAAAAAAAAAACAAAATTTATCTCTCAAAAAATTTTACAAAATCATCTTCAAATAATGCGATGGTAAGCATCAAGCCTTAAAAAAAATATTAAAGAATCCCGAAGAACACATTTATATGTATTTAATAAAAAAAGTTATTAAAATTAATTAAATGTAATAAATTAAGAAAAAATTTGCTTATATTTACCAAAACCGAGTAAAATCCCTAGATTTTGTATCAACAGTATCATGATATTTCCATTATCAATACTTTCATTTAATTCTGGAACCTAAAGAATACATTTCTTAAACTTAATTTATAATTATAAATGAAGCATACTAAGTCAACGAGTGAAATATAAATAAAGGATCCAGCTATGAACAGAAAACTCCAGTTTGAAAATTGCTCAATACTTCCGAGTATTAGACCCATTAGAGCTCCGGCAAAGCATAGAATACTCGATAAAATGTTAAATAGCAGGGCTTTTCTCATTGAGTATCCATTTTTGCGCAATACCGCGAAATCTCCAATTTCGTGAGGTAATTCGTGAAAAAATACAGCTAAAGAAGTGCCCACTCCGGTAGTAATGCCTGAAGAAAACGATACCCCAATGGCTAAACCATCGCTAAAATTATGCAAACCATCTCCCAAGATAATCATCAAAACAGACGATTTGGTCGACAAATGTGAATGACCATGATTTCTTTTTTGTTTAGAGCTAATCAAATCCTAAAGAATATCAGTAGACGAAAAAATTTAATTTAAAAAAAAAAAGAAAATAAAAATACATTTTTATTTAAGGTAATTTTTTTTTCATCATGTAAGACTATTTGATTGTCATAAAGACTTGATTCAGACTCAGCTTTACTTTTTGCCGAAATTTTAAATTTTTGGTTGAGTTTTTTGGGATTCTCAATAAAAAGATCGAGCTCATGTTGGTTAACTTTTTCATTTTCAGCAAGTTTTAATCTCGACTGCTTCTGTTTTCGATTCTTAATCATTTAATTAAATTATATCTTTTAATTAATAGTTTTTAAATTACTCTCTCTTTGCGAGATTGATTAAGTTTCATTAAATTTTCGATTAAAAAAAAGGAATAGACCCCGAAAACTATGGCTAGGCCTTTGTAGATATGATCTCGATGAGAGGCTAGGTGATTATGGGCATCATTAGTCATGAAAGCGTGAGGAACAAGGTGTAGTAAAGCATCACCAGCGAGAGTTCCCAATGCCAATGCCGTCAAAAATTGAAATAGATAATCAAAACAAAAATTATTGAGCACAGGCACAACTATGATGCATAAAACTCCAACAAAGCTTATAATTATCACTGAAACGATTGAATAAAATAAAGCTTTAAAAATAATTTAAGATAAATAATTTTATTTAGATTTTTGCTGCTGAACTGACCCTCTTTTCTAATAGATTTAGCTTTATCTAAAACATTCTTGAGAACATTATCTATAAAACTTGTGCCGTTTGTGCTTTCTATTGTATTATTTGGCTCTTTAAGACTAAAATTGAAGTTGCAGCACTGGTCTAGCTTTGATACCAACAAAGAGCTAATTAATAAAAAGTCCTGTTTGTTTGATACTTGAGTGGAGTTTAAGGACTGATAACTTGATTCAAAACACTCACACAATGAGGTCTTGTTTAGAATTTTTTTGAAATTTTCCAAGAACGCGTCCAGGTGAAATTTATTGTCTGACGAATATTTCATTATGGTATAGTCTATATCGGCATTGTTCTGGCAAGATTGTTTCCATACTATTATCAATATAAAAGTTGGTAGAAGAAAGTTAACCATTTTTATTTTAATGTCTTTAGATTTTATTTTTGAAATAATTTTTTTTATCTTTTTTCTCTTTATAGAGTGTTTACATGTTTAATTCAGTTTTAAAAAATTCATAAAGATAAAAAATAATAATTTTTTTGTATTGTCTTCGGCTAAAACTTGGAAGATGACGATAGATAAAAAAATCAAATAAAATTTTGAGAGCCATGTGTTTTAAAGAGATAGTGATACTAACCCTACTGTTATTTGTTTAAGCCGATTGAATTTTTTTAAAAATTTTATGTTCAAATGGAATAAGGTTTTCGGCACAGGTAAAGGAATAAAACTTTTCCAGTTAAAATATGTATTTTAATAAATTATTACAAACATTTTTTGTAGATTAAAAAATAAATATAGAAATATTTTCACATTTTTATTTGAAATAACACGTATTTAAAGCATAATATGGCAAAAAAAATATTCGTTTGGTTTTTATTTTACATTTTAAATTAAATAAAAATTAAATTTTGTAAAACTATCTGTATATGTTTTGAAACTTAAATGAGGAATAAAAAGTTTATATTTATTTTTACATCGCCAGAATTGGCGTTAATTGATTAAAATAGATATTATTTTAACCATTTAATTCAAATTAAAAATAAGTGAAACTTAATTTAGTTTTTTTAGGTTTTTTCAATTCTTAAAAATTTAAGAATTTTTCCATAAATAGCTAATTTTTTTTTGAATTATCAAATATTTCTATATATAATTTTCCTTGTAAAATTTAAATCAAATTTAATAATTGTTAAAAAATTACATTCTAATTTTTTTAATTCACTAAAATTAAGATTATTTTGAAATTTAAATTTATTAATTAATTATTTTAATACAATGAAGGCTTGAGAAAGATAACTTTAAAAATTAAATATCTATCTTAATAAATTAATTGATCAGAATTTAATTTAAAGGTGAAATAAAATGTAATTTAATAAACTTAAGAAACGAATTTTTAGTTAACTTTATTTAATTCAAATATGACAATTTTATTAGCGCTAGTTAAAATTCAAAATTATTTTCAAAAATTTAAAAAAAATACTTTTCTCTTATTTTATCAAAATGGCTTGGGTCGATGAAATTATTGAATTTTTGATACAAATTTTAGAGCCAGTTAAAGACAGAATAGCAAATTCATTGGTATAATTAATTGAGACTTTAATATTGATTGCAGTCAGTATTATGCAACTTTTTTAATCAGTGATTCGCCTAATTTCAGATGAAGCCAGAAATTTTGCTTAAGTTGTTAAAAACCTTTTGTTTACTACCATAGCTTGCCCAATAATTATAAGTAATTTTTGTATCTCGAACTATTGTTTAAGTTCAATATGGTTAAGCATAATTGAATTAGCTATTGGACTAATTCAAAGTTTCACTTCTATTTCAATTTATTCGTGGGACCTTTTGTTGCTGTGTTAACTCCACATTTATTTTTGCCATTTTACAGATCACTACTTCAATATATTGCGGATTTTAATATGCGCCATTTTAGATGAAAAATGAATGATGATGTTTTTAGAAATTAATTAATTATCTTTTACAAATAATTTATTTGTTATATTCCCTTTTAAAAACAATATTTTTGTAATTTTGTTATTAAAATAGAATGTTTGTTTGTCATACTTTAGTGTGTGGTTAGGAATACCTATTCAATTATCGTTTTTTTCAGTGATTTCTTAACGTTAATGTTATGATATAAATCATGAGTAAATATTTAAATGGTTATGCGAGTAAAAATTAAAACGCTTTTTTTTAATAACCTTATGACTTTTGACTTATTCTATTTTAAACAAAAAAATTCATATCTCAAATGAAAAAAAATAATTTTCAATTTTTTAAAAATTTATTTTTATTTCTGTTTAGACCGCCAAAAGTTGATTTTGGCCGTTAGTTGGTCGTTTTAAAAAATAAATGATTTTTCTTATGCTCAATTCTTTTTTCTAACGATTAAAGATTTTAAGGATTTATCAGACCCGGCTATCAGAGCGTCAAACACAATTTTTTTGGTGGTGTAGTGGCCGCCACTCATAATATCCAACACTCCTTAAAAATAATTTTTTTTTAGATGATGACACATCTTATCTAATGCATTAATTACTTCGAAATCATTCTTGTTTTTTTTTTGACTTTTGTGACATGTCGCTAACTTAAACACAAAAATATCTAAAAATCGACATTTTTAGACCTTTTTCGACTACAGTGACATGTCATTATGGTCGAAAAAGGTCAAAATGAAAACCAGCGTTCGATACATAAGAACATGTCACTTTAAATAGATGACATGTCAATAAAATCGAGCAATTACGTTAATTTTGCTAAGAAAAATATTTTATAAAACTAAATAAAATTAAAAAAATATTGTTTTTAAAAAAGAATATAACAAATAAATTATTTGTAAAAGATAATTAATTAATTACTCATGTCACAATAGCCGAATATCCACTTATAGTGACACGTCACTAAAATCGAGCAATTTCGTTATTTATTTTTCAAATTAAATAAATTATATAAAATCCTTTTTAGGGGTATAATTTAATATTGGAATATTCAGTCTAAAAGTAGGTCCTACCTAAAACTAAAATCTAAATTTTTAAATACTTGGTTTCAAAAAAATCACAAATCCAAAAGAAATTTTATTTTATTAAAAAAATATCTAGACTTTTTTTGGTCACGCCCAAGGTCCTCCTTCTAACTGTCATTTAAGGCATTGTGAATTTTAGAACAAAAGGCAAATAAGAAAATTTCTGCAACTACTCTGCAGTTTAATTTTTTACAATTTTTGGATACATAAAGTTGATTGTAGAGAAACATAGTTTTTTCAGAGAGAAAATTTGGATGATACATGCTTTATACATTTTTCAGAACAAGTTTTTGAACTACAGAAAAAAAGTTATTCAAACTAAAATGTTTGTTTTTAATTCTAAAATTCACACTTTATTTAAATTAATTAGTAAAAATTGGTTTAAAAATTTAAAGTAAATTTAAATTAATTATTTAGTTTAGCCTATTTTTCTTAAAATAGACTGACTAAAATTAATAAAATAATATATCTGTTTTAATTTTTGTTTAAATTTATTTCTAATTATTCTTTTAGTAAGTATTTTATATTTTACATTTTGAATTTTTTACACTATTGATTTTTAAAAATGAATCGATCGGTTCAAAATTAATTTTGCAATGCTTTAAAATTAAGGCCAAAATTAGTTCTCTCTTTAATGTTTCCAAGTCTTTTGTTCGACCGTTCAATAGGATCTTTTTTAGAAATTTTAATTGTATTGCTTAAATCAGAAAAATATTCTCTTTTGGGCAAATTTGGTTTTAATTGTCCACTTTTATTTGGAGGTAAAGGATCAAAGTCACGACCTCCAATTCATTAAGATAAAAAAAAATAATTTTTTTGTATTGTCTAAAACTTGCTAAAACTTGGAAGATGACGATAGATAAAAAAATCAAATAAAATTTTGAGAGCCATGTGTTTTAAAGAGATAGTGATACTAACCCTACTGTTATTTGTTTAAGCCGATTGAATTTTTTTAAAAATTTTATGTTCAAATGGAATAAGGTTTTCGGCACAGGTAAAGGAATAAAACGTTTCCAGTTTAAATTGTACCCTTTGCTATTAAAAATGTATTTTAATAAATTATTACAAACATTTTTTGTAGATAAAAAATAAATATAGAAATATTTTCACATTTTTATTTTGAAATAACACGTATTTAAAGCATAATATGGCAAAAAAAAAATTATGAATTTAACCACACCAGCCTGTTTTCAGCTAAATATTCTCTTTTAGATTTGATATTCTTATATTAAAAGATAGAGTAGATCAAAACTCAATTGTAAATCTAATTTTGAAATAAATTCGAATTAGTTTAGTTTTTAATTTGAATTTTTTATTAAATTATAAATAATTTAATTTCAGTTTAAACAACGCAAAGAATCTAAATTTCCTACTTTTTTGTGATTTTGTAATTAATATCTTTAGTTTTTTTTTTAAAAGAACAAAAATTAATAAATAATAAACACAAGCAGTTAAAAATGTTGTTTTCAAGGTTTTTAATCATAATACCTTATTATGGAATGATAGAAAAAGTGAAATTTATTATAATTTTTATTATTTCAAGCTAAAACGTTTTATGATTAGAAATTTTCTCATTTTTCACCAAATCATCACATTAACTTTTATTTAAAAATTAATTTTTAAGAAATATGTGTACTTAAAATTATGAAACGAATAACAGTAGCTACCATTAACCATAAGCATTCACTAGTTGACTTAAAATGAAGTTTTTATTTATAATAATCCATAAATTTTTTAAATTTGGTTTAATTTGGCAGCAAAGATTAAGAAAAAGACGAATTCAAATAGAAAAAAATATCTAAGGAAATGATTAATTAAGTTTGGAATATCGATTTACGATCGACAATGGTTAAAAAAAGCTCAGAAATTTATTACATGATTTGGTTATATTTTATTAAATGACGATGCTGTTAGCTTAACAATTTAATAATCTAAATTAAGCTGTTTAAAATATTTAGGATTCGTATCAAAAATGTGAAAGATTTATCTTTTTTTTAATTTATTTAGAAAATTTAAATTTTCATGATATTAAGACCAATTGGACGACTTTAAATGCTTTAGATAAAATATTTTTTTTTACAATTTTGGGAGATAAGAGTTTATCTATAATTACATAACTTAGAATAAATTTTATTCACATTAGATTATAAGCTCTTAAAATGTGAATTTTCCAAATAAACAATCGGATTTTCACAAGTCATCTAAAAAACAATATTATAATTATGCTCATTTTTTTATAAAATTAAAATAATTCGTATAAATTCAAGTAAATAGAAAAGATTCCCAATATTTGCATTAAGTATTTTTTACTATAGATATATATGGTGAATTAATAGAAACACGAGCTATAAATTTTATCGAGAACTACAAATAAATTATTTCTGTAATTTTCCTAAAATTTTCGATCTATTTGTGTAACTTTCCCATTTTCACATTTTTAGATGAGCATTATTTTTGGGAATCTGTAGCCAATATGTCTCGAGTGTATTATTCTCTATTTATTTTATTTTGTATGAGTGCCAAAGTTCGACCAGAACAAAACGAGTTCATACCAAGCCAGAAAGATCAAGATCTAAGCTCGCTGTTTTTCTCGAAGATAGACGGCCTATTCAGCAAGTATTCCACTGACCGGCAATCGATGAACGCCACTCAAATGGACAAATTTTTGGACCATTTAATTGAATTGTTGAGCAATGATCAAAAAAAGCATAAATTGTTTCACAATGAAAATGCAGATCATGGGCATCATGAACACGACCATGACCATGACCATGATCATGAGCATGAGCATGAGCATGGTCATAGCCATGATGAACACAATCATGATGAAAAGATCGAGTGCTTGATTGAAAAATTCAATGAAATAAAAAAAGTTACTTTTGCCAAATTGCCCGATCATACTTTGGACAAAGCGAATTTTTACAAATTAACTGGTGTTATTATGGCCGATATAGATTATTGCTTTTGTAACACAACTAATTTAACAACTCTGAACAAATATTCCATTTTGGACAAAAAAACACAAGAAAGTTAGTTTTAGATTTTAAACTATTGAAAAAAATCTAAAAATTATCTAATTAAGATTGGATTTATGCTTTTCTTTCAGCTTTTTTAATAAGTGTAATTGGGCTTTTATGCTATTTAGTCGTTCCATCAGTAAACACATACTGCTTTAACAATTTGTTTCAATTTTTGGTAGCTTTGGCAGTTGGGACACTGTCCGGCGACAGTTTGCTCCACTTAATACCACATGTGAGTCACAAATTTTAAATCAATTAAATATTGATTACCTTTTTTAAAAGGCATTTATGGGTCATGAAAATGGTGCAAATGACGGTCATGATCATTCAGAAGGAGTCTACAAGGGTCTGGGAGCAGTGGTTGGGATTTATGTGTTTTTCCTAATAGAGCGTATAATGCAGATAAGACGAGCTAGAAAAGAAAAAAGAGTAAATTATTATTCTAAAAGTTTTGATGTTTGAATTAAAAAAATTCATTTATTTCAGCATAGAATGAATGAATTGGATGCAAATTCGGATAAATTTATTCACAAGGACAAAATTGGCGAAAGTGATAAAAGTTTTGGCCAAAATGTCCCAGCGGCCAATGTGAATGCAAATTTAAGAGAAAAAAATGAAGATAAAACACTAGAGGAACCATTATTTGGAAAAACAAATGAAAATTCAAATGCTTACGCGATAAATTTCGAAAATTCAACTGATCCAGCTTGTTTGGTAATACATGCAAACAAAGATTTAAAGTATATATCCCAATATTTGCCAAACAATCCATGTGATGTTAATGTAGACCATCATGATTCGGAAAATGAGAGACAGCATCTGCACAAGCATCGTAATGAGCCTAAAAAATATGATGTAACTGAAGAAAAGGTGCTGAAGCATAGTCACTCGCACAGCCATAAACATGGTCATGGTCATTCCCATAAACATCATATATACAAATCACCAAGGGAAAAAGCTCACCATGACCATCACATAAAACACGAAAAAGAGCTCACTGACATTAAGTTGATTGCTTGGATGGTTCTGATGGGCGATGGCTTGCACAATTTTGCAGACGGCTTGGCCATCGGGGTCTCTTTTGGCTCAAGCTTGACCACCGGATTTGGCACAGCTATTGCTGTTCTTTGCCACGAGCTTCCGCATGAAATCGGAGACTTTGCTGTTCTCAGACGTGCAGGAGTCTCTTTAAAAAAAGCTCTATTCTTCAACGCTATCAGTGGAATACTTTGCATGTTTGGAGTTCTTGTTGGTTTATTAATTGGTGGCTTTGATTTTTTTAAAAATTGGTCATTTTTGTTCATAGCTGGCACCTTTCTTTATATTTCACTAGTAGATATGGTAATTTTTACGAATTGGAAAAAATATTCCAAGCTAATAATTTTTTTTCAAAAAGATACCCGAACTTTCTGAAAATAAAGAAGATGACAGTATTTCAAACTTTTTAATACAAAGTTTTGGTATACTTTTTGGCGTTGGTAAGTTAATTTTTTTTACTTTCATTTATTTTATCTCTAAATTTAACAATTTTTTAAGGTATAATGTTCGCCATAGCTGTTTTCGAAGAAAATATCGTCAATTTATTCAAAAATAAATAAAACTTTCAAAAAAAATATTAATAGTTAATTCGACTCTTTCTTTAATCGGAGTATACTGGGATATATTTGTTTAATTAGAAATTTTTAGTACTTAATTAAATTTAATTTTCGCCCGAACGAGATTTTCAATTTGATTTAAAATTTTGTAAAAACATTAAAAAAAAAAAAACAGTAACGGGTGCTTTTTTAAATTAAATTTTTTCAATTTTAATTATAAAAAATAGTCGTTAAGACGAGATAAATGAACATCCCAGTGATCCGCCTTGTTATCCAAAAAAAAACTGACTAGATTGATCAATACATTTTGAAATGTTAAGTTCAGTCGATTATGCCATTAATTTCTTAAACTAACTTCTGAGATTTTCAACTTAAAATCATTTTTGTTTGATTAAATAGTTTTCTCTTGTTTTTTTTTATTTTTGGAAATAAAATTTTAATTTAAATTCTTGTTCTCGAAACTTTATTTTTTTAAATAAATAATCAATCTAATTTTTATTAATTTTATTAATTAGTATCTAAGAAATATTTCAAAAAATGGCTCTAATTTTATTTAAATTTTGATATAAATTTAAGTTAGTTAGCCTCATTTATGATTTAAAAATGAATAAAATCTTAAGAATCGCTATTTTTTACTCAATTGTTCTGGCAATTTTGACCAAACATACTTGGACACTGAGCATCAAAAAAGAAAATGATAGTTTAAATGAAATCGAAAGCCAATCTGCTGAAAATAGCCCCGAAGATTTAGAGTTTGTTTAGTTTCTTTAATTACAGGTCTGTTAATTTTTTTAATATAGAAATGATATAGTAAAACCTATTAGAGACTTAATAAAGTATTCTTAATGATAGTTTAAAAAAAATATATGTTACTTTAATTTTTACAATAGATCTAAGAGATCACGAGACGATTCACTCAAGAAAAAAAGCAAATGGGATGAGTTTATCACTCTCTTTTCAGAATATTTAGAGTAATTTGTAATTTTTTTAAATGAATTTATCTTAA
Source organism: Brachionus rotundiformis (assembly GCA_016802295.1). Classification (NCBI taxonomy): domain Eukaryota; kingdom Metazoa; phylum Rotifera; class Eurotatoria; order Ploima; family Brachionidae; genus Brachionus; species Brachionus rotundiformis. The sequence continues at coordinate 5,418,985 of JAESIW010000137.1, forward strand.
AATAAATCAATTAAGGTACTTGAATTACAGAGGCCATAAACCGATGTTCAACAGAATACCAAAAGATTTTTAAATTAAAAGTCTTTATAAAAGTCAGATAAATAAATTTTTCAAATATAAATTTTTTTAAATTTTAAATCCTTAAACTGACAATATGTACATTTGGTTTCCTTATTAGATTGCTTATTGCTAGATATCGAAGGTTAATAAAAATTTAATGCATTACCTATTTTCTTAATTGACAACTAAAATTTTTACTTAATTAAGCATCAATGAATCATTTCAAAAATTGAGATATGAGCAATCAGGTATAGAATTAATTTCATATGTTTCATTAAAAGTAAATGATTCGATTCTCTTGAAATATCTAATGAGAAGCTCATACAAATCTTGTGCTATGGTAATGCTAAAATAAAGAAATAGTTGATAAAAAATTTAAGGAGGATATGTAAGCCATTTAGATTGAGAGGAAATCATATATCACTAATACATAAAATAAGATTAGATAACGGCTTCAAAATAAATTGAGATCAAAAGAAAAAAATTATTTCAAAAATATAAATGAAGCAAAGTTTTTGGAACAAAAAAAGATGAATTCGATTAATTTTTAACGTTTGAAAATAACTGATATTAAAAAGAAATCAAGTATATTATGTTACAAAGATAAAGTTGGAGAAATATAAATAATTAGAATTTGAAATAATTTTAAAAAATTAAAAATTTATCATTTTAATTGAATAAAACTTCATATTTAATAAAAATTAGGTAAAAATAAAGTATAATAATCAAATAAAAAAAGTGATATTAATGCGAATGATTTTATTTTTGAATTATATATAAAAACTTTTATTTTATTTAAAAATCAAAACTTGGAAAAAAAATTTATTAGAATATCGAATTTTGTTTCATTGTTTGAGTAAAAATGATTAGTTATCAAACATGTGTTGAATGTCACTTTCGAACATAGCGATTATTGCCATTAAACCTTAATTAAAATTTATGTCGAATTAGTTGATGGATTTAAAAAAAAATATAATTTACAGACCCACTCCAATTAAAATTCCAAAACTTTGTATCAAAAAGCTTGAAATACTGTCATCTTCTTTATTTTCAGAAAGTTCAGGTATCTAGGTTATATTTAAATATTTTTTTGCTTCATATTATTTCTATAAATTACCATATCTACTAACGAAATGTACAAAAAAGTACCAGCAATGAACATATATGACAAATTTGTGAACAAAACAAAGCCACCAATTAATAAACCAACAAGAACTCCAAACATGCAAAGTATTCCACTGATAGCGTTGAAGAATAGGGCTTTTCTTAACGAGACTCCTGCACGTCTGAGAACAGCAAAGTCTCCGATTTCATGCGGAAGCTCGTGGCAAAGAACAGCAATAGCTGTGCCAAATCCGGTGGTCAAGCTTGAGCCAAAAGAGACCCCGATGGCCAAGCCGTCTGCAAAATTGTGCAAGCCATCGCCCATCAGAACCATCCAAGCAATCAACTTAATGTCAGTGAGCTCTTTTTCGTGTTTTATGTGATGGTCATGGTGAGCTTTTTCCCTTGGTGATTTGTATATATGGTGCGAATGTCCGTGTTTATTGGACTTTCTTGGTTGGTAATCTACTTCAGGTGTGCAAACACACTTTTGATTTGTTGCCACCGGAATTAATTTACTTTCTGTATCACTGCTACAGTAAGATCCGTGTGACGATGCTGTAACCAAGTTACAAGCATCTGTATTCAGCGCATGTTTGTGAAAATGTCTTACCTCTATCTCAGAATCATGATGTTCAATATCTACATTACATGGATTATTGGGCAAATATTGTGCGATATATTTTAAATCTTTGTTTGCATGAAGCATTATATAAGATTGCCCCTCGATTTTATCAGGTGCATTTTCATCTACGGCCATCTCCAGTTCTTTATGCTTAAATATAATTATTAAAAATAAAAAAATTGATAATTTCTTTTACCTTTTTTTCTTTTCTTGCTCTTCGAATCATCATTACTTTTTCAATTAGGAAAAATAGATAAATGCCTCCAGCTGCTGCTAGTCCTTTAAAAACTTCGGAACTACAATGAACATGTTTGTGTTTATGATCATGTTCGATGAACGCATGTGGAATCAGATGCAGTAAACTGTCCCCTGATAGGGTACCAACAGCTAAAGCTACTAAAAACTGAAAAAAATAATTAAACTTTTCCGATTCAATCGATGGTACAATCAGATAACACAAAATACCAATTATGGTTATCACTATAGCTGATACAAAAGCCAAAACAAAATCTTTAAAATCAAAATTGATTTGATTATAATAAAAAATATTCAACTACTTTTATATTCAATTTTATGATCTATTTTCTGGGAAAAACAAGAAACCATTCCATAAACAAAATATGGACAGCTATTAAGAAAATTCTCTGGTTCTAGATTTTTATCGCCATCATCAGATTTGACAAAATTGAACATTTCATCTATTTTGGTCCTTAGGCAATTAGCATCAATATTTGGCATCTCTTGGTGACTGTGGTCATGACTGTCATGACTATGATCATACTCAATTTGAATTTTAACTGTATTTTTTATATTTGAACTAAGTGAGTCTAGAAATAATTTAAATTGCTGATTATTGATGCTTTGGTGCTTTTGAGAAAAATTCTTGAACATCGTCTGCATTTTCAATTCCAAATTTTCTCTTAAGGCTGTTTTCCATTTTGGGTTTTCTTCGTTGACATTCAAATGTCCATCAACTGCACAATTTAATACTGTAAAATACGCAAAAAGTAACAGGTACATTTTTTTTCTAAAATTAAAAGCACGCTTGCCAAATTAAATTGGGAAAATGTGAAAAGCAAGCAGAATTTATAGACTTTATAATACTGAATTTAAAATGAGAATTTAGTTTCATTTAAGTCTGTGTATTTTTTGAAATAATGAATAATAAGTTGAATTTTGTTTCATTCACGTTTTGCAAAGCCAAAAATGATTGTAGCTATTTTTGATTTTAAGAAACTTAATTAAGCAAGTTATTTTTTCATTACGTAGTATATTCTTTTCTGTTTATTTTCTTAAAAGCTCATCACAAAATTTAATTTTTAATAATTTTATTATAGGAATTTAATTTTTTGTTCTTTTTAAATTTATGTCATTTTGTTCTTTTTAATATACAACTAATGATCACACAAACGACAGAGAATTATTAATGTTAATTTTTTCAAAATATTGTTCAAGTAATTTTTAATTAATGAATTTAACAGTTTTACCACAACTTTTTTTAATAAAGAGGTATTAAGCTTTTAAAGATATAGAATTTTTTCGCTTTCAAAATATTAGAGTCAAAATTTAAAACAAATAGAGAAATAAAATGCAAAGTCATGTTAAGATTATAAAAATTAAATAAAAGAACTTATTTTTGTTTAGATCATTACTTTTATTTATTTAGAAGAAATTTTTCAGTCAAGGAATTGTAGGCATATTGAAGTTTGTGATCAAAATTTAATGATCATGCCCAAAGAATAATTTTTTTCTAATTTTTTAATACTTTTTTAATTGAAAAATTTAATGCAGAGATATATTTTTATGTGTAACAAAACATGTTAAACCATAGCCAACTATTGTGCAAAATTCTGCATGCATAATATTTTTGCAGAAATTTGCAGACATACAAAATAAAGCTTAACATTGTATGTGCACTTTCAAAATATAATTCTGCATTAGATTTTTTTTGTTAAAACAATTTTAAAACTTATTTTAATAATAATTTTTGAGCATGATCATTTTAATTTGATCATAAACTTCAATACGCCGGAATTGTAAATATTAAGTTTGTTTTATTCTTAAAAAAATGTCAATTAAACAAAAAGATAAATAATATAAATATATCATCAGTTCATAGAAATTTGGAACTAGTTTTACTGAAGTTTACCAAATTATGCAAATAAGAAAATTTAAAAAGACCGAAGTAAGGTAATATTTATATGTTAATAATACCAGCATATAAAATTTAAAATTTAATTTAAATAAAATAAAGTAATAAATTGAAGTAAATAATTACATTAAAATTACAATTATTAATAAGTAGTAGTAGTAGTAATTACTGCAACTTGAAGCTAATCCAAGCAAAGCTCTAATGAGCTATAACAGTCGATTCATTGTTCTTCGTCATCCAAACATCAATCTTAGCTTTAAAGCTGTTAAGACTTACAACATCAACAACTCTGTTTGTAAAATAATTAAAACGATGACTACAATTCTTTCCTGTTTCTCGCACCAAGTTCTTGGAGTTTCTTCTAAGATTATGCCTCTTGCTCTCAGGCCTAGTGTTTAACCTGTAGTTTATATTAATAAGTTTCTATATTTAACAATATAATTTTAAAATAAAAATATTAGGTCATTTTTTTAGGTTTTTAATATTTATTTAAAGCAAAAAAATAAAATAATTTTAAACTTTAATTTTAACTGTTGCTATTATTAGCATTAAAATTACTTCTGCTTTTTTAAATCTTATCATTTGCATAATTTGGTAATTTATATAATTTCTTGTATACTTTCTTTATTTAAGGCAATAATTTTAAAATATAAATATAAGATTATTTTTTCTAAGTTTTTATTTTTATTTAAAGCAGAAAATAAAATAATAATTTTATGTTTAAATATTTTAAAATCCAACAACTATTAACTAAAAATGAAAAATTTAGCAATATTTAGATTGATCTAATGGTTCAATAGGTTTCTGTGGCTTTGAATCACTGGTCGATGTTACCTCAATGGAATCACTATTTCCAAACTCTTCTTCGGCATGATTTGTTCTCGACTCTGACAAAGCTTTAAATCGTCTAATTACTTCTTGAACTAGGACAGCTCCATGTACTTTATTATCTCTAGTTCTTACATTAACAGTATTCGCTAGCTTTTCTTGTTCACCAATAACCAAAATAAAATTGTAATTATCCAATTGAGCATTTCTGACTTTTTTGTTCAGGGTGGTTCCCGAGTCAGCGTTATAGTCGCATTCAAATCCAGCTGCATATATATCATCTCTTACTTTCCTAGCATATTCATCAAATTTATCACTAATTGTTAATACAATGCATTGTCTAGGAGATAGCCAGAATGGCCATTTGCCGCCAAAACTCTCAGTTAAAATTGCTATCATTCTCTCAACGGATCCTAAGATAGCTCTGTGAATAATGACTGGTCTTTCTTTGGTACCTTGTTCATCAGCGGCGTCATAGTGAAGATTGAACCGTTCCGGAAGCTGAAAGTCAAGCTGAATAGTGGCACATTGGTGTGAACGTCTTAGCGCATCTTGAATAGTGATATCTATTTTAGGTCCATAAAAGGCACCATCGCCAGGGTTTATGGTCCATTTTTGGTTAAATTCATTCAATGCTTCTTCTAATTGCTTTTCAGCTTTATTCCAAGTTTCTATCTCACCGAGGAATTTTTCCGGTCTGGTACTCAGCCTCAATTCAAAGGTAAAACCAAAAATGCCATATATGTGCTTCAGAAATTCCAAACAACTTGTTATTTCGCTTTTAATTTGAGATTGCATGCAGAATATGTGGGCATCATCCTGTTGGAAGCGTCTTACTCGAGTAAGACCAGTTAAAGTACCTGATAGCTCATTACGATGTAAAACACCAAAGTCTGCCATTCGTAGCGGAAGTTCACGCCATGATCGATTACGGGATCCGAACATGAGACAATGACCTGGACAGTTCATGGGTTTAAGAGCAAATTTTTCTTTTTCAGCTTCGAATTGAAACATGTTTTCAGAATAATGTTGCCAATGGCCTGAAGTGACCCACAACTTAGAGTTGTAGACATTCGGAGTTATAACCTCTTGGAAACCACGTTTGCGATATTCACTACGAATTAAATCAACTAGCTTATTGTAAATAATGGCACCTTTTGGATAAAAGAAACAACTGCCAGGACTCAATTCGTGAAAAAAGAAAAGCTCTTGATCAACTCCAATTTTACGATGGTTTCTTTTGGCTGCTTCTTCTTGAAAATGTTGCCATTCTTTAAGTTGTTTAGAGTCCGGGAATGAAATGCCGTAGATTCTCTGTAGACTTTCACGATTTGAATCACCTTCCCAGTATGAAGACGAATTTTTGGTCAATTTAAAAGCTTTGATCTTGCCAGTGTGTCTCACGTGTGGACCTCGGCACAAGTCAATTAAAGGACCACATCTGTAAACAGTAGTAGTTGGTGTATTCACTTTTTCATTTAATATTCTCACTTTGAATTGGTTATACTAGATAAATGATTATTTAGTATTATATTATTATATATTTTATAGGAAATAAATACACCAAAAAGTCTCAGTAAATCTTCTTTGCTTATCTCCAGTCGTTCAAAAGGCTGTTTTTCATTGGCACCTTTTTTCATTATTTTTTCAAGCTCCTCGAAGTCATTGCTGGACACTTGTCTATTATCTAAATACATGTCATAATAAAAGCCGTTTTCAATCGGAGGTCCATAGCACAAACATCCACCATAAGCTAATTCCATAGCTTCGCCCATCAAGTGAGCAGTCGAATGCCAAAAGACGAATTTTCCCTCTTCGTCATCAAACTTAAGGAGTTTTAGGTTGCAATCGGCCTCCAGTGGACGCTCCAAGTCCCATAGTTCTTCATTTACTTTGGCAATGACAGTGTTTTCAGCCAATCCTTTGCTTATTTTTTCAGCGATTTGAAGTGGAGTAGTTCTCCATGATTCACCATCTATTACTTTACCATCTGGCAGGCTGACTTTTATTGGAACAGTTGTTTTCGCTGCCAAATCATTTTTGTACTTTTGCATTAATTCATCCCAAATTTTGAGTCTGTGCTCGATAAAATCTGGTCTCGGATTTAACTAGGAATTGGTAAATTTATTTTCTTCGAATATTCGCTAGCTTATGAGCTTACTTCACATAATTTCTTTAATCCGTCAGTCATTTTCTTTTTGTTTAAAATTGATGAGGAATGTATTAATTTTGTGAAATTGTCAAACTTAATGTGACTTTTTAGTCTTAATAGTTTTAAAATTTTCAACGAAGCCGTATTTGCTATAAAAAAAAAGAAATTATATTTTCTAAATTTAAATCTAATAAATAAATATATTGAAATATTTATGATATATGTTGCAATAATTTCAAATAAATATCATAGATAGATTTGTGATTTGCCACGATGTTTTCGTGCTATATTAAAAACTAAATGAGGAATTTCTGTGCTAATAAATGCTTTTTGTAAATTCATTTTTTTATTTAATAAGTAGAAGTAAAAATGTTCATTATATTTTGATCGATTGCAAATTGCAAAAATTTAACTTCATGCAAATGTAATTTTGTATAATTTTATTTTGATTTAGTTTAACAGAAATTTCTTTACATAGCCTTTAATAACTTTTAAAAGAAAATTATCAAAATAACTTAAATCGATTTTTTTATTTTAATATGAAAAAATATATCATAAAAAAGTTAAACCTGATCATAATAAGATCAAAGTACTCATTCTTTACAAAATTTTCATTATGATAAAAATGCGCGTCAATGAAAGACAAATAATTCAGAAATATAGATTTCAAAATTTATTTAAAATTTAATTTTTAATTAAGTAAAACAATGAGTATTTCTAATTGATATTTAATGCTATTATATATCTTTTAAAGTGATTTATTACTATGAATGTAATAATGGTTCATTAGAAGAACTCTTCAAAGAAAATATTAAATTTCAAAATCAAACCAATAATTAAAGATAAAACTATCAAACGAAAATTAACTTGACTTTGAAAACTCATTAGCTGGATCACAATACAATTTAGGTATTATTTTCGAGGGCCAGAACTTTTTTCCTTAGCATTTCTGATCATTTTTTTGCCATAATTATTAATTTCGTTTTTAGTGTTTTCCATCCCTTCTCAATACCATTAACTGATGATATTTTTGTAAAAATTGCTTTTACCTTTATAACTAGAAGTACTGTTGAAAATTTTTGACAGTTTTATATTTCTTTTTGGTGAGTTCTAAATACTTCAAACATGTCTTTGAAGCATTGAAAGATTTTTTTTATTTTAAAATTTAAAATAAAGCTTTTAACAAATAAATTTATTTTTAATTGAAATTAGTAGACAAAATTAAATTTTTTTCTAATCCATATTTTTTGTTAATTCGTTTAAATCAAAAAAAAACTGAGTTTCTGAACTCAAACAGTATTTTGGTACATATCCAATCTGGCCAGTTTGTATATTTTTGACAAAATAGTAATTAATCATTTGAGTACTTGTATCGCTAATTAGAGCAAATCTTTCCATATATTGGGCTGAAATTTCGTAAAAACAAGATGATTTAAATGAAATGCAACATATGTAAATATCATTTTGATCAAAATGTTCGCTTGCATCAAAAATTGCTTCGCCATACTGGTCCAATCGCTTGATGCATTCAAAACAGCTGTTGTAAGGACAATCACAAGCATCTTCGTTGATTATTTTTACCTTGATTTTTGGTGCTTTTTTAATTGAATTTTCTGGTAAGAATTGAGATATTGAGTTTAGTTTTTTTGACTTGAAAAAAGATTTTTGAATGAATTTTTTCAAATTTCCAATCATTGTTTTGGTTTATTGATTCATTTTGAAAATAAATAGTTCCTTTTATACACTTTAATTAATCAATTCCTTGTATGAGAAGAACATATCGTGCTGATTGCATGAGTTTTAATTATCATTAAGTTACATTAGTGCCCTGATTATGAGACATTAAGTGCTTATTTTGAGAAATTTTAGAAAACTCTGGGATATCTGTTTTCAAAAACTTGATAATATTGGACAAAAATAGGTAAAATTTTTCGGGCGTTATTGATATGAAGCATTTTTTTTTATTCAATTAAATAACTTTATGTAATTGTATCATTTAAAGAAAAAAAATATTCAGTTTGATTTTTTGCCAAAGAAATCATGCTCGACAAATCTTGTATTATTTTCAGATTTTGTCATTTTAGATTCCGATAGAAAACAAAGACCAGTATCGGGATGTTACTAGGAGAGTTTCACAAGGATGAGTTTAAGGACCACTTTTATTTTTAAATATTTAAGTTGATATCTTAATTCGCCTCTTGATATTAATTTTTTAATCAATACGGTATAACGATATTAACTAAGACAACTCTCGAAAAAGGCTTAGGTAAATATTTAAGTGAATATCCAAAATTACCTCAGAGTTTACAAAAGTTTTTGGTGCTCTTATTTGATAAAAGAAAATCCTGAATTGGAAAAAGTACAGAAAAGAGCAACAAAGATAATCTCTGTACTTAAAAAAATTTAAGTACATGATAAGGCTTGAACTGTAAATCTACTGTAACTGATCTTTAAATGAGAAGTATGAGGGTTGATTTAATTTAGATATTCCGAGTCATGAATGACTATGAAATTGTTTTCTTACCAGATCGACATTTCGAGGAAACACCCAAAATGATGGAACAGCCTTCCTAAAGAAATTGTGAATCCGGAATAATTAGCGATTTCAAAACCAAGATAGATAAATAGTTAACTAATTAGTTCATTTAATAAGGTCGAATAACTCTTAAAATCATGACAAGAACGAAAGGAAGATAGTAAATAAAGAATCAATGTGTTGGAGAATTTGTTTAGGGTGAAACTTGAAATGGAAAAATTGTTCCAGTAATATAAACAAAATAAAATAGATAGAAAATATTACCATTATATATAAAGCCTAAATTAATATTTTTTAATTTTATTATTATTAAAGATGCTGTTTTTAAGTTTAAAATGATAAAACATTTAATATAGTTTGATTATAGGATAGATATCTAGATGCATGAATAAGACGCTTAATTAATTAAAAATATTAAATAAATTCTTTCACGGAAAGAGGAATAAACAAAAAAATTGAACAATTAGTAACAATAATTATTTTTTTTATTTTTTAAAACTATTTATTAAATAAAAATATAAATTCTATAAATTTAAGGTACACAAAAACAAGTATTTAGCCTGACTTTTTTATTTTTAAAATTCAGCTCTAACTTGGATTTTTATTCCAAAGTAAATTTTAGTTCTTTTTCTTCAATATCTTCGCTTAAATCATTCAGACTGCCCGAGATTTTTAAATCGCTTTTTTCCAGCTTAATTAATTTTTCAATTTCACTACTCTCATTTAAGACATAATGAAGATATTCTTTAAGCAAACGACATACATAATTACAGCCAGTGGGCATAATTCCTTCACAAAATGAAATATGGCCACCATATTTTGTCCAAACCATGGCTGTAAATGGATTTTGTTTTATTTTTTCAATCGGAAATGCTCTTGCTGGGCTAAACATGTCATCACCAGCATTCAAAAAAATAGTTGGAACCTTGATGTTCTGAATTTTTGAATCCAAGCATGCATCCTTGTAATAGTCAAGCCATGAGGCGTAACCAAATTGTTTGCATACAAATTTGATGTCAAATTCCCTAAGAGAACTACACTGTTGGAAAAAAGATAAAATTTTTTTCGCTTATTTATCTATAATCTTACTCTGGCTATAGCAGCACAGTCATAACGCTGATCGGCCTCAAATAAATGCTGATATCTAGGAATAAATTTTAATTTAAAACTTTAAATCAATTGTAGATTATTACTTTGAAAAATATCTGCTTAATGAACGGCTTAAATGTCGATTAAACATGAAAAAATTGTGAGTCTTTTCCAATTCTTCACATGAGTAAATGGTGTTCATTGGCGCTGAGACTATCATTGCGAAGGATATTAAAGAGTCTTCATACTGCTTTGCCAAATAACCACCGAGTTTGATGCCTCCCAAGCTGACACCGACTGCAAAAATTTTATGCTCCTTGAATTTATTGTGAACATGATTGACTACCATGTGTAAATCACTTGTGTCTGTGGCGCAATAGGTCCTTGGTGTTGTTAGTTCTACCTCAATACCTCGATAGTTCATAACCACTGCAGTACAGCCCTCCTTAACAGCTTTGTCCACTAAATGCGTGACATAATTATCTCTAGAGCATCCAGTTAGACCTGGGAAAACGATCAGAATTACTTTTTTAGGTGCATTTAAGTTAACCCAGTCAATGGCTATCAGACCACCGTCATCTGCTTTCAATATTTCTCTCTCATAATCTTGTTTAATGCATCGTTGAATAAAAGCGAAAACAATGGTGTTCAAAGCTGCTGGAAAACACCAAATTGTTGGTCTATAACCAGTGTGAACAGCAGTAAACTTGTCCAGCATTTTATGCATCAGTGAACCCTCTTTGGCAATAATATCTGTCTTCTACTTGGAAAAGTTTTAAATAAGTTCAAAAAATATAAGTATCCTCTTACCGAAAGGTAGGCTTTGATATACCAGAGTAAATAAAGACAAATGGATATGTAAGCAATGTTTTGGCGTAGTATTACCAATTGCATTGAATAGATTGTCTCGTAAATGTTAGAGACAGATTCTGTTCCATTAGAGACTAGATTTAACGGGTAAAGAAGGGTGTCGAATACGGTCGAGCTAATTAATGCGATCGTTGACGACATTATTTAGCCAAATAAATAAATATATTTTTCTATTTAAAAAAAATTAAAGAAATATTGCTCATAAATTGGAAAAAATATTATCCGAATTCTCTAGAATTTTATATTATAATAATTAATAAAATTTGTGATAGTAAATAAATTCTGAAACTGATGTTATAGGGAATAAATATTTTCAACTAGTTATTTATAGAAATTTTGGTTATTTTTGCTCGGTCTTATTTTAGAACACCCGAGTAAACGCCATTTAGTTACCCAAAGTTTTTTAAATGAATTATATTTAATTTTTTCTACTAAATTAATAGATTGATTAAAAAAGTCAAATTCCAAAGTCTAAAAACAATGTTTCACATTAAATTAAAATAAAATGAATTATCTAATTAGAAATTTGCTTGAAATAAATTATTATTATTCTGAAACGTGATTTTTAATGCTTTTAAAAATTAAAGTAATTTTCGAAATCGTACCATATTTGGCGCGACAGCTCCTAAATTAAAGCTAATTACCTTTCATGATTAATTTTATTTGGAAATTTAGTTTTAAATTCGTATGCAGAATATTATAAGATCAGCATATCAAAAAAAGACTAATAAAATTTTCGAACTTTAAAATATTTTATTTGTATTATTTTGCTGAGTTTTTGATTTAACACGACCGACTAAGAGCATAATAAAAATTAAGTGCGTAAGCATTTTTTTCACCAAGTTAATGCAGGAAATTGTTTTTTAATTTTTAAAATCAAAGATAAACATAATGTAGTTATTATTCTTTATTAGAATTTTTTTGAAAAAAAAAATTGAAATTTTATTTTTATAAAATAAATCTAAAGATTTGAAAATTTTATTTGAAAGACTTAATTTTTTACTTAAAAATGACTAATAAAATGAAATCTTAATTGAAAGCCCGAGTATCCTCGATAGTATAATACATTCTTGCATTATACTCACTCACATCATTTCCCCTATCCATTAAAACATTGGTTCCCCAGACTGAAAAAGTTCTATTATCGGTATGCTGATCAAGAACTATAATAGAATTCCATGCACCACATGCCAAAAATAAAGCCGTATGAGGTTGGAAATGAGGATAACGATGGCTGAAAGGATAATTTTCATATTCTCTTAGGAACGTTCCTATAGCAGTGTAACGAGCTGGTGGTTGGTTAGTTTTACACGCTTCTTGAACACTAGTTCCGCGTTTCCAAGATGTTGGTCGGTGCAATTGGTAATCACAGGCTCTTTGAATGCCATACGTTTCACAAAGTTGAAAAACAGAATTTTGGCATGACATAGTCCTCATTCTTTCAGCTCGATAACAAACCACTTAAATTAAACGAATTTCAAAAAATTCATAAATTTACCAAACATTACCGGCTTCGCTTTTGAATACATTTGCCGATAAGACAACAAAAAATATAAAGTTAAGCATGTTAAATTTTAATTATTTAGTTATCTATTAAATTTCTGGGAAATATGCGATATTTATAACTGGTTAAAGTGTATTTATAGAACAAATTAAGGAATTAAAGATAGCATTTTAATTAAAGTTTTATTTTTAAAATCAGTTTCTTTTACAGAAGGACAAAAATAGAGTTTTTTAAGAAAGTTAACTTGATCTTACACAATCAGCCAATTTAGAATTATTTTAGATTCAATTTTTATAACATTTAAAAATAAATTTTAAAATGTTTGGTATTACTTTTTAATAAATTTACTAAATTTAATTAACTGCATATAAAATTTATTATTTTCATTTATTAAAAGGGATTTAGATAAATTATTTGAAGTTGATTTACTCGGATTCTCCAAAAATTGAAATTCTTGTCGCATAAATTTAAGAAATTTTTTGAGAATCATGAATTAATAGTCAAAGAGTCAATAAAAAATTAAGCTTTAAATTAAAATCTTTATTAACAGGAATCAATTAAACAAAATCTAAATTACGAATAAAATAACTAAATAAAATTTTTAAAAAATATCATGGTACGCTTGATTGATCTTAGTTTTATTTGATTTTAAATAATTATTGAATAATTTTAAAAAATTAGATAAAAGGATCTTGTTAGTGAGATTGATTATAAATTTATAATTAAGTACAATATTTTGCAAACAAATCTGATTTCTATTTCTTTTTAACCATTTTAATAATTTATTAATCTGCGAATAGATACGTATTTAAGTTTGTCTAAAAGTTATTCCATGATAGAAAAGAAGCTTAATTCATGCTAAGTTGAAACTGACTTAGCTCTTAATATAAAAGAATTTATCTATAACGTGAATTTTCAAGTTTCAAAACTGATTCAGGATTATTCCAGGAAGTTGATAAATGCTCATTTAGTTCCATCTAGTTTAATTGTACACACCAGAACAAACTTAACATTTGTATCAAATGTATCAATATTTGAAATATTGGCACAATCAAATTCCATCGAAACCATTCAGTTTAAAATCAAACAACAGTCTGATTTATTAACTGATGTAAAAGACTTATTTCGAAGATCCATATGATTTAAATATTGGATATATTTTTTAACTAAATATATTCATTCCAAATGTTCTGTACTTGGTCAATTTTTTGATATAAATTAACAAGATTTTTTTTTTGCTTCATTTAATATAAAATTTTCAATTAAGAAATTCTGGTGCCCTTCAAAAAGTGTCGACATTCTTTGACCAGCTTTCAATTTGAGCCTTCTATTCTTCTAAGAAACACAAAAGCTTGACTGATTCATCTTAACAACAAAGATTTAGAACTTAATCTAGAGAATAAATAAAATACCTACTGGAATATCATCGGATAGAAAAACTAACCATATGTTTAATAATTCCAAGAATAAACATTCTTATTAAAAGATATTTTTTGCCCAAATTAATCGATTTTATATTTTTAGTTTTATTTTAATAGTTATCTAAAAAAAAACACCAATTTAGAAATCTAGCATTTATGCGAAACAACATCTCCTTATTTTATTAATTGCCAAAATTTTATCATAAACTTTATTAAATAATTTTAATATTTCATTAAACATTTCAAAATCTTGAACCAAACAAATAAATTTATTGTAGGTTAATTTTTTGGTGATAAACAATGAAAAAAAAAATTTGGTTATCTTATGATACATGTTAGTTAGAAAAGAAATATTAATGAAGATTAAAATAAATAAAATATTTAAAAAAAAATTGATCCCAATGCGAATAAATGCGTTACCGGGCCGTTACGAATAAATTTTTTTTTATTTATTTAAGACCAGCAATAAATTAAGTGTATTCACGCATTTTAAAAATAAAGAATCAATTTAATTAAAATATTTAATTTGAGTGCCTATGTAATGCTTGACAAAATTAGTACACATTATTTTTTTTTATGTTCCTTAAATAAAGACTATTTGATCCTAAACAAAAAAAATCTTAGAAAGATTCATTAATTCTGTCGTAAATAATCCCGTTGATGCCAAGCTGAGACAATTGCTGCCGCTTGTCCAAGTCGTTTAGATCATCGCCCCACGAGTATGCTAGAAAGTTGGCTGCTTTGGCCGTGTCCGAAAACAACAAGTTTATTATGTGCATGTCTTTGGTCAGTTCTTCGGCATGAGCCACTATTCCGTGCAATGATTCAGCTCGAGCAAAGCTGAACGATCGCTGAGTATTTTTACAACGCACATCTTTGTACGGCACCCACTTGTTTGTGACACCATTGGTCAAAAAGAGCACAGGAAACTTGTTCTGTTTCATTCTTATTCTTTAAAGAGAAAATATTTTTAAATAAATTGTGATATTTTTTTTTCTATTTTTTTTTTACATTGAGCACAAATTGGGATCAAAAGTGCTTATGATGACACATCGCTGTTCATCTTGGCAACATTCGTACAACTCTTGGAGAATTCTGTCCACATACTGGTTGCGATTGAGCCATTTCAAGTGATTGCTGATCTCATGCGAGCCGTCCTCGAGGTCTAGAGGATACTTTATTTCAACATTGAATCCCAATTTGGGGTCCAGTTGGTTGCACATCTCTTTCAGAGTTGGAAACATGAATTTACTGGTGAAAAAGTGCTGCAAATCATCGGACATTTCGACACTTTTGAGTATTTTTTGCGAAAACACTCGGCTTTGTTTAACCTCATCGTAAGTCAGCTGATTTACACCAATGCTCAAGTACTTGCTTGAGCTGGCATCGGCCAATCGGTCAATACAAAACATGAAATCATGGTAGACAATTGGAATGTTGTCCTTGGTCAATACTACGTCAAATTCGACCATTTGGGCACCGCGGTTGTACGCCTCTCTGAATGAATCAATCGTGTTCTCCACATATCTAATTAAAAAAATTAGTTAAGTTTTGTTTTTTTTTGGTATTTTATTTATTTATTAATTGCCGTGTTCAGTTTGGTCAAGAACCAGCTGGACAAGACATAGAAAAATAGTAATTTTTTTTTTAAAAACTAACTCTGTTCCTGGCAGTGTACCAGCATCAAAAGTTTTGCCCATACCTCTGTGTCCGATAGGTATACAAGAGCGATTGAAATGATAATTGTAATTTTTTCTTATTTTATAATTAGACTCTTCATTAAGTGAAGTTATGAGCAAAACTTCAGTCTTGAGACTGCCGACTATTTGATTTGAATTGAGCATGGATATGTCCATTTCCATCACTGAACTCTCCACAACTGCTCTATTTATTTTGAAGTAACCAGTGGCCAAGTACTTGTCACTAGGCTTGCCCGACTCCTCAATTTCGTACACATTTATTTGAAATAACTTAAAATTAAGATAGTTTAATTATAGAATTAGATATTTTATATTTTTCTATTTAAAAAGATGTTAAAATTTAGCTTACTAAATCAGACAAAGCTTCATAGGTTCGGATCCTGTACGACGAGTACACATTGGAGCAATTGAATGCATTAAACTTGGTCTTCTTGTCATTTACAATTTGATTTTCATCAAAATCCTGTTAAAAAAAATTAATAAAATAAAAAATGTCTATTATAATTTATTTAATGCCGAAATTACAGAGCTATGGGCACAGAAGTCCTTGAGCTCGTAGAGTCCATTGTTGGCCTTCCATGGCACAATGTCATAGCATAAACTTTTCGAGTCCACATGCCACAATTGCAGAGGAGACTTGAAGAAGTGAAACTGTACCTCATTCTCGTTGTTCAACAACCAGCCATTGTCGATCCTGCTCGGTTTGCTACCAGCGTCGCACAACGCCCACTTGTCCACCACTTGATAGAACATCAGCGAAGAATTGGTCAGCTCGAGCTTTCTCGGGCTGTACTCAATTTGCTTAAGGAACACTCGCGTGTCCTTTGGACTGGACATTTTTTGTCCAATAAAGTACTTGTATTCCATTGGCTCGGACACCAGAGTCTCAAAGGACTCGGTCAAGTCAACTGTCGCCTCGAATTCAAGCACATTACTTGCTCTGTATTTAAAAATGTTTGTTTAGGTCCATAAAAGACCGTTTATTAGTAACTTACAAGTTTTCCATATACAACTCGCATGATGAATTGGACGAGAGCGACATTGATGACAGCGAGAGCGAGCAGTTCTCGTTGCAGGCGTCGGCCAGCTTAGACTTAAGCTGGACGGCCTTGCGCAGGTCCCATGAGCCAAGCGCACTTGACGAGCCACAAACATATACGCTATCTTTGTATATGTTAAAATTTTGGACATCGTCAAGACCAAAGCTGAGCTGAAATTTAACAATCATTTTAAATCTAAATTAAATTTTTAGAAATTAACTATTTGCCAAGAATTAATGCCAAGTATTTATGCATTTAGCTTGGAACTTGAGCTTATTAACTTCCCCTCCCAAGCGAGCCCTCTCTCTCTCCCCGAGTCGATACGGTACGGAGTTCTAATCATCTCTCAGCATAATTTATTACCATAATATTTAAAACAGTCTTCAAATTTAAACAACTACAATTGCATAACAATCAGAAAGACTTAGCTAGTCTTGTATATATGTTATCACTAGAGGCTCATGTACCTAGACTTTCATATCTCGCTACTTATGCTAATAATATGTCATTAATATTTCTCTCGCTCTGACCTAGCATTCGGAGCCATTTTTATTTTATCGATTTTTTCTCTTTTCTATTATGCGTCTTCTATCCAAATTATTTTTCCTTGACATGGTTAGGGGGTGCATATGCGTCACGAATTTGTCGAGTGAGCTTCAAAGTCTATGCTTGTCAAAAAAGGTTTGCTTATCAACATTTGCTTACATCTGCTTGCTAATAATTTAATAAAGAATACACCCTTTTAATTTTGTTGCTGGTCTATTTTAATTCTTTTCATTTTAAAATAAAATATACAATTAATAAAACAAAAAACGCAGTTTTTTTATATTAAATATAGAACAATAATCATGATGAATTAGAGGTGAAAAGCATGATCAATTGCTGATTGTAATAAATTAGACTTTGTTTGTCTATTTTGTATATACAATTGAAAATATTAACTTTAAATTGGCCAGTCCGAATTTCCTAGGATTGATTCAAAGATTTATTAAACTTAGAAGAATTTAAATCCACTGCTGGTTCCGTATTTAATAAGGAACCAATGCGTGATTAAACGGTGGCCGAAAATATGATAAAACTCTGATTATGATTGTATAAATTATTTCTAAAGAGAAAAGTTATACACTTGCCAATCAACTACTTTTGCTATGAAAAATTTTTTTGAGCTTGAGCTTGTTAACTGCGCTGAGAATAAATGAAAAAGTTTATGGAACAAAATGATGATTAATTTGTGGAGAAAAGCATGATCGATTCCTGATTAAGTGTATTTCAAAAAATATCTTAAAAATAAACAAAACTGGTTGCCATTTGAAACAAACTAGAATTCTTAAGCTCTTCGAGTCTAAGCACCCTTGGGCTCACGGTGTATTTATAGACATTTAGATCCATTAGGGACTTACACGAAAAAATTATATTCATTTTTTATTACCATAATAATTAGGCTACCTTTGGACTCTTTTTCCTTTCTTTAATCAAACTATTTTGCTTGATTTAACCAGCTCTTAGATTCATCTGACTAAAAATAAAAGAAAAAATCTTGAGCTGAACCTAAATGAATTATTTTGATCTACATAGAAATGATTTTAAATTTGGTTTGAAGAAATTGTGTTTAAATACTAACGCAAATGTATAAATTTAGTCTTGATAGTGATTGGGATACAGTCTATCATAATATTATAATTTTATTGTAGAAACAGAAACAGAATGCTTTTCCACGGCAATGTTAGCTGAGTAAAAGATTAAGTTATATGAATCAATGTCAAGGATAATTAAAAAAATGCGCTTTTCCATTAATTCTTAATGGTTGTAATTCCATGCTAAATATTCAGAACTGCTTGCCTTGAATTAAGAAATAAAAGGGTGTATACATTTGTTTGGAACGAAAAAAAAGTGATTTACTTTTATTAAAAAAGTGCGTCATTTAAATGTAGAGTTGTTATACAATAACCAAAAATGTCTATCAAATAAATTTGGACTTTTTTAATTATTCTTAAATAACACATAATCAAAAAATAAATATTTTTCTATTTGACGTAATTATGGTTTACTCTTGGAATGATTTTAATTATTCATTTATTGAACCAAAAGTGTATTTTAAAACTATTTTTATAATAGAGTTTCAATTGTATGTTTTTAATTAACAATAAGCTTGATTACATAAGGTATAAGGGAGCTGGAGAGCAAACATTTTGTTAAAATGTTTATTAAATTCTTATCCAATCTTTAGATTGCCTAAAGTAAAAAAGTATGTTTGAAAGAGCGCTTGCCGACTTTAATTGGTAAAATAGTTCCAATCTATCACTCAAGCAAATAACAATCTTGTCACTCGGAAGGCTATCAAAGCCGAACAAAATTCGGCAAACATTGTTTGTCTACTGTTCCTATTATCTTTAATTAAACTGCTTGAATTTATGTGTCATTAAATTCAAATCCTTCAAATATCTTCTCAATCATCTAATAAATCTAGTTTTCAATTAATGTTTGATAATTAATTACTAAGCATATAAAAATGAGTTATTTTTTCTTTAATTGAAAAAGTATAATTTTTTCAAGATGAATAAATTTGTTGCTAAATTATGGAAAAAAGCCACCAAAAATATTCTTGATAAATTTAAAAAACCAACTTCAAATATGTTTAACCAGAACACACACGAACAAAATTTTGCCAATGAACCAAGTACTCCCATTGTGATCAAAAGACCCTCACATTACATATCTCCAATAACACCACTTAAAATCCAAAATACCAAATTAAAAAAACAATTTGCAAGAGTAAAACTCTTTGATGAAAATTGTTAAAATCGTTCATAATATTCAGATTTAAAAAAAATGTTTTTTTTTTAATTTTTTGAAAAAATTATTTATCTTTTCTCATTTACCAAATTAATGATGATAAAGCATTTCTTAATTAAATTAAATAAATGAATTTTCTCAATTTAAATTTTAAATTTTTAATTCATTTTTAGACTATGCATAATAAATTGATCTTTTCAATTGAAATATGATTAAAATTATATTCCAGGGCTAATTTTTAAAATAATTGAATAATTATTTATATTTATAAGTCTATATAATTCGAATGAAATTCTCTAACTTAATTCAATCATATAAAATAATCTAATATTATAAAGGCAAGAAAGACGATTTTAAGTTTTCGAAATGTGCATCAATCCTGTACGATAATATATATTAAAAAAATATAGATAAACAATTTTTTCCTAGATTAGCAAATGATTACTCTAAGCTTTTTTAAACAAGTTACTTAATATTTAAATGAGAAAAAAACGTTTTGATAAAAATCTCTTGTATTATATCACAGCTCTTATATTCAATTTATAAATTATTAGAATTTTAATTATTGAATTAAAAAATTGATGTCTAAATTTTATAATTATTAATTTAAAAAATTATCATATTAAAAATTGATTAACAGAAATTTCTAAAGGAAATTATTTATATCTTGATTATTAAAAAGATAATCTATTTTTTTTCTTCATTATTTAATTTCGGAAAGTATTCATTCAATTTATCCATTTCTTTTAACTCTTCTACAGAAAGTTTTTTTCTTAAACCAATTTCATTTCCCAAATAATTTCCTCTATTCCTATTGCTGCCATTTTCATCATAAGCATATTTTACCAACGAATTCAAATGAGTTAATGAACTTGGTGCTATTCCTTTCAGCTGGATTAAATCTTCACTCTTGATACGAATCTTATTATAAAGTCTTGCTATTTTACTAATAGCCACTAGTTTTTTCTTAATTATCTCTTTTCTATCTAAAACTTGTTGGTCAATATTCATTTTGAAAATAAAGACAAGTAAATCTGTTACTTTTTCAGCTACAAATGGTAACGACCATGAAAACACGTCCAGAAAATTCGGCAACCAATATGGATGGGGTGAAGCATTATACTGTTTTGTATTCATCATATTTTTATCATATACAATTATAGCGCCTTTATTATTATAAACATCAAGATAATTGGGAGCCGAAAAAATTGTTATAACCGATGGAAATTTTGTTTTTTCCATATTTTTATAAAGTCTGAACCCATTATCTTGAGCTTCATGTGCTCTTATTAAACAAAGTAAATCATTTGCTTTGAGAAAATTACACACTGCATTATAACCATAGAAAAAAGAACAGCCTCGATTTAAATTGACAGAAAAATTCTTTTTTTCTGCCGAGATTTTCTTGTCTTCGTTGAAATTAGATACAGGATCTGACCACAATAGATCGCACATCATTCCAGAGGATGGTGGTTCACGATTTCGATTAAGATTGTTCAATTCAGAATACTTTTCGAGTTCAGGAGACAGACCTCCGTGAACACAAAAAAGCTGTTTATTGACCAAAGCGCAAAGTGGTAATAGACAAAATGACTTAATACAGGCGTCATAAACTTTAGTAGAGTATTTTATTTCACATTCTCTTTTGAAAGTAAAATGTGTTGTCAAGTGTCTACATTCATGGTTACCTCTCAGAAGGGTAAATCTATTAGGATACTTTAGTTTTAGAGCCCATAAAAGAAGAACACACTCGATGCTAAAATGCCCTCTGTCAACATAGTCGCCTAAGAATAGATAATTGATATTTTTTGGATCACCACCGATTTCAAGAATTCTCAAAAGATCATAAAACTGTCCATGAATATCACCTACAATGCATACTGGCTGGCTTACTTCTACCAGATTTTTTTCCTGTTTCAAAAGCCCAGAACAATCATTAATTATCTTAAGAGCTACAGATTCCTCTAAGCGACCTTCTTTATAAAAGTGATCCTTGATTACATTTATATTCGGACGATTTTTTTCATCAAATACTTCATTAAAGCTTAACTTGTTTTTAGCAGGATAGGGAACACTGTTTATCTGACGGTCTAGAGATATTTTTTTAACACGATCTGTCATATTTCTTTGACTATTTATAAATAAAAATTATAAAATTATTGCTTTATTAGTTTATTAAGCGCCTTTAAGTTTTTTTAAGTCTAAATTAAATTATTTAGATTTATCTAATATTTCGTTAATTTTGTAAAAAAATGTCTCAGTGGAAATTTTGAAAATATTATTCAGATTTTTGATTCTATAAAATTAATAATTATTCTACTTTAATTTAATTGAGATAGTTTATTTATTAAAATTTATTCATTTCAAAGTATAAGTTTCTAAGTACAATAATTCTAAAGTTAACTTTTTGTATTTTTTGTTATCGTTTAAATTACTTCAAGGTATTTATTAGATAAAATAAAACTTGTTTAATTTACATTTGTGAATTTAATTTGCTTAAAAATTTTTAATTGAATGAAAATTTTTAAGACAAGGGCTAAATCTTTTCTACAATTATAATTCTAATTTATAACTTTTTAAATAAATTTAAATTAATTTCTAAATTTGATTAAATTACTAAATAGTTAATTTTATTTTTCAAAAAATAACTAAATAAATTTTTTTCTTGATTACTATATTAGCAAGCATTCTGTTACATAATAGTTTGTTTCTACTCAAAAGATTGTTTTTAAAAGAAAAGTAATTTTTTTCCACTTAAATCAGCTTATGATTATTTTTATTTTCAAGCGGACTCAGTTTTTGTTTATTTAAATAAATGCTCAAGAAATTTGAGTTAATTGTTCACTTAAAATTTTTGTTACTATTGAATTTCTTAGCTTTTGAAAAACAAATTAGTTAATATTAAAATATAAAATAGAATCTCATGCATTACCAAAGAGTAAACGATAAAGCTTTTAGAAATTTTATTTATATTTAGCTTGTCACCTTAAAATAATCAAATTTTGCATTAAGTCAAAACGGTTGCCATCCGGCTGTAAGCAATGTTCGGTATTGTCCGATCTCTTAACCTTCAGATAGCCAAACTCGTTTATTCCTATTATTTCCACTTCCTCGTCCCAAAAATTAACTCTCACCTTCTGATTCCTAAATATAAATAGTAAATTACTGAAAATTGAAAATAAAATTTGATTACTGATGTATCCAATTTTCTTGAAACTGAGTCGAAAATTGTAACCAACTATTGAAATTTGGTTGAGACAATAAAGAAAGATATGATTCAAAAAAATTAAAAATATTTGCCAACAAAACTTCTTGACTGATTTCTGGTAATTTTTTTTCCCTAAGAATGTGATTTATACTTATAGTCGGATGCTGGTTATCTAAATTGAGTCCAATTCCAATTTTCAATCCAATTTGAGTACCCATTAATGATGACTTGACCAATACACCTCCAAGTTTAACTTTGCCATCAAAATAAACATCATTTGGCCATTTTATACCTAAGGGAAAATGTTCATTGCCAATGATTGATTTTATAGCTTTTACACAAGAAAGCCCAGCAGCAAATTGTAGCAAGCAAATTCTAGATGTTGAAAAGTTATTAGAATTTAGATTTAAGTAAAGCGTGAACATTAAACATCCGATTGGAGACAACCATTCATTTTTGTTATTGCCTTGACCCTGCGTTTGTTGTCGTGACAGTACTACAATGCTATCCAAAGAGCTTGGCAAACTAAGAATTTTTTTAAAAATTTTATTTATTATTCAAATGCTAATTACTTTGTAATAGTGTTCATAGTTGACTCAACCAAATCCGAGTAAATAACTATCGAACCGATTGATTTTGTTTTTAAATTTTCAAAATATTTCTTATGCTCAAAATTATCTGCTTTGTTTAGCTCAAGATCAATATTTGTCTCATTTTTCATTGTTCCATGTAAATATTTACTAATTACATTGACCGACTGCAAGAGCTATTTTGATAAAATAAAAATAATTATTTTATTTAATTTTAAAATAATCAAATTTTTTAATTACCCTATTTTTTGAAAAAATGATATAATTTTCTTTTAATTTAGCATTGTTTTTATGCTCTTGGATTTTTTTCAGCTGAAAATAGTCACTGAATAAATTTAAAAATAAACCATCTAACAATGCTTGAGATTCTATGTTCATTGACTCAATAAAAGCCTTATTAAAACATTTTAAAGTTTATAAGATCTGCTATAACTAAGCTACTTTTGATATAAAATGTGTTCCTTGATTTTCAGCTAATTCATAAGAGTAAAAAAGATCTTCACTTTTAATCAAATCTATTTGCCATTCTTTTTTTATGAAAGATAAGCTGCTTTCATATTCCGATTCAAACAAATATTTTTCTCTATGATAAAAAATCGTTCCTTTATCAGTTTTTTTTTGATCAGGCTCTAAATTGTCATTTAAACAAGGAAGACTGAGAATTTTTCCGCCTTTTTTTAAAAAGCTTGTAAATGATTTAATCTTGTTTTCAAGAGCTTCATGAGTAATGTTGAATTGTTCCGGGGAAATGAGTAAACGACAAGATGGTATCCATAAGGAAGTTTTTTCCAAATCAGTCGAATTAAGTTTATAAATTGTATATGAATCTCTACCCAATATATCCTGCACAAACACCTTAATCCTTTTAAACTCATTTTCATCATCTGTTAGGATGAGAATATTCGGCGGTACTTTTGAATAATGTAAAGACATTCGGATCAAATTAAAAAATTTATTATGAAAATTTCTTTCTAACATTTAATTAAAATTTATAAATAAATTTAAACAAAAAAAAAACTAACTAAAAAAGCTAAGTTTACAAAATAAATCTTAAAAAGTTAAAAAATATTACAAAATTAATAGTTAATATTAAATATTTGCTTTTGAGTAAAAAAGCTGCCGAACACACATCAATAGTTGAATCTTCAGTAAGAGTAAAACTCGGTACTAAGTCACAATTGCTGAATCCATTCCATGCTGTATATATTATGTTATTATTCTCTTGCACCAGATACAGGGTATACCAATCCATCAAATTAGGACATCCTTGTACACAGGTAACTCCATTTAATGTTCGTGAAAATCGGGCACAACTATAACTTGGATAAGCATATCTATCTCTGTAGATAACCCTTACTGTCAAATACGACTTGCTATTGCAATCAATGTCATATATGCCATCGTTGCCAGAGCAAGTAATGGTGTGCTCATATGATCGATACAATAAATCAGATTTTCTATACTGTTTTTCACTATTGAGTAACATGGACAAATTTCCAACAATTCTTTGATCATAATTGGAGTTTTTGATAAAAATACCATTCTGGATTCGGTTTATGTCACTCTTGCTGAAAAAGCCCATTTGAATTGCTTCTGGCGATGTGTTATATAAGAGCGGAGGTTTGAGTATAGCTGCCAGTGCTATATTAATTGCAATAATTGCCAATAAAACAATTATAGAAAGCACAAAAGAAGGATAAGTTAGCAGGTTAATTACGCGGTGAAGAGTTTTTCTTATTTTGTCCAAAACAAAAATGCAGCTTATGCCAAAAAGACCTACTACCAGGCAAAAAATGAATGTTAAAATGCATCTGGCTACGATAAATGAATGCTCATAGTGGTTGAAGCATGAATAAAATTTTAATAAAATGGCCTCTTTGGGCAAGTACAGAAGTAAAATTCCCAATGTTGAGACAAAAATTGTCGGGTGAAAATCAATAATTGTCAAAACTATCAGACCTATGTTTAGAATTATGTATAAAATAGTAAGAACGTAAAAAGCAACGTTTATTGCATCATAGGAAATAGTGGAATTATTTATGTAAAAAGCTATTGAGAGCTTTTGTTTGGTCTGCTCTTGGATATGGATATCTAGACCGAAGATGGTAATGCAAATTATAAGAGATAAAGCACAGAATATTATTGCTGAAATCTTTTCTTTGCTCTTGAAATCGACCATTTTGGGAATTAAATGTAAATTTTATGTAAGAACAAATTATTTTATTGCTACGATCACCTAGTTGATTTACACTTCTTACGTTTTAAGAGTAAATTTAGCTTTTTATTGAAATAGAAATTTTAAATTATTATTTTCAGTTTGATTTTGATAATTTCGTTTGAAAAAAAAACTCTTGTCAGTTGATTTGAGTTTGGATTTAGGTTAATTTGGACGCAATTAAACTTTATTTTCAAACTTCATTAATCAAATATTAATTAAATTAATACGAAGAGGTGCACTGGTTTTTGTTCTCGGTTAAACTTGACCAATCTTGTTGTCCATAGATTTTTTGGCATAAAAATAAATTAAAATATTATGCAATTCCAACCTGTTTGATATTAAATATTGAGCAAGTTTTCTAAAATTTTACCTGGTAACAATTATTATTTAGATTTCTTAGACCAATTTTTTCAAATAAATTTTTACATGCCTAGAACCGGAAAGTTTCTTGAATGAATAAAAAATTTGGAAAAATAAAAATAATAGTGTTTATTAAAGCTTGTAAAGTGAGCCAACAAAAAGGAGAAATTAGTAAAATTTATTTTCATAGCGTAGAGAGTAGGTTTTGTTAAAATTTTGAATCAAAAAATTGTACGGCTTTTTGAAAAATTCAGTTTTTTTTTTATTGTTTTAAATTTTTTAAGATAATATTTTGTGAAATTAATTCTAAAGGCTCAAAAATATGATACAAATAAAGAATAAGTAGCTTCAAATCATAAATTAAAAAAATCATTTAAAAACTTATTTACAATTCAAATGACCTAAAATTATTTTCTTAAGTTTATTGATAAAATTTAAGCCATTCAAGTATAATATAATTTTTAAAATGATTGATCGCTCTTAATTTTTTGTAGAAAAAAAAAATTAATTCTTAAAAATTTCAATATTTTTCTCATCTTTATTTTAATTGTCTTTTACCTATCATTTTATGTTAATTATATCATATTTAATATTCTGTTAAGCATTTAGATTATATTTATATTTATCTTCGGGATAATATTACTATTTGAAATTGATGTATAACAAAAGCAAGCTTTTAAATCTTTGTCAATAATGCATTTATGTGATGACAAAGATAATACCAATATATGGGGTATATTTTTTAATAACTTGAAATTATTGGATCTGCTTAAATAATCTAACTTTATAAAAAATATTTCATGCATGACATAGTTATCTATAGTATAATTATAGCTC
The DNA here is from genome assembly GCA_016802295.1 of Brachionus rotundiformis. NCBI lineage: Eukaryota > Metazoa > Rotifera > Eurotatoria > Ploima > Brachionidae > Brachionus > Brachionus rotundiformis. The sequence goes on from JAESIW010000137.1 coordinate 5,446,072, forward strand.
ATATTTAAAAATGAAATTCATTTAATTTGAAATTAATTGCACAGTTAAAATGAATAGTCAGCCAGGTTTACTGCCTATAAGTAACGCTTGTATTGAAAAGTCTTCTGTACCAAGGTAAGATTATAATTAAAAAAGTGGATCTTGTTATTAAAAATTAAATTTAAGAGCATTGAAATTTTGCTTTGGCCTTTTGCTCGGTCTTTTATTAATTGGATTAATTTCAGGATTGATTATTGGTCTTTGCTTGGGTATTTCAAATGGAAGGAATGAAACAGCTGTTTGAAAATCTTTATCACAGTCAAATTGTTTAATTTTAATTGTTTTTTCTTTTTAAACGTCGAAATTTTTGAAAATAAAATCGAACTTTTTTTACATTAAGTGGCATCTATCGCATAAATGATCATATATAAAGACACTATAGCCTGATAGTTTGTCAAAGTGGAAAATAGATAGAGGGTGAAAAATTAATGGATCTTTTAAGAATTAAATTAAAATAATAAAAATTAAAATGTCACTGCATCTCTTTTTCTTAACACATTACCAAAAATTACAAAAAAATATTCATTGCTTAAAGAAAATTAAAAAACTATTAATTTTTATCTTTAATTTGTTGATTAGAGTGCAACTTCCGGAAATCTTGGAATGGGATCTTTAAAGACTTATCTTTAACAAAATTTTATCTGAAAATTGTATTCAATTTTAACAAAAATCATGACATCAAAAGTCAAAATTTTATCTGACCTGGTCGCGTCTTCTAATATACATCATATTAGAATTAGATCAATCATTCAAAAATTAAAAGTTATGATTTTAAAAGTAAATAGTATCAATATGTTTTAGTATAAAAAATATAATATTTGCTCTTTTTTATTTGCTAATTTTTATAACAGTTTTATGAAATACGTACAGACACAAATTATTTGAACAAGGTTCTTTTTAAAATTCCAAGCTTTTTTGAATAAATTTTTAGTTTAATTCTTGACCAAAATAAATAGAAAACTATCTTTTTTTTTGGTTGAAAGACCATTTTATATTATATATAATAAAATATAAGAGAAACTATAAAAATTTAATTGTTTTATTATCTAAAATCAACTACCAAAAATTTCTAATATCTATTTTTTACACTATTTAAAATTTGTAATGGTTCTCTTGGTTATTTTCGGTTTAATTACCTTTGCTAAGTTGTTGTACAGATAGATAACATTTTATTTAAAAAAACAAATGTATTTAGTGGATGCTAAATTTAGAATAAAAAAAACATTAAAATCTTTTAGTTTTGACTTGACCAAATTGGAAATGTCAGTAAATTTAATTTTAAAAAAATATTTATATTATTTTTCAAACAAATATATGGAGAGTATTGAACAAAGCTCTTTGGTCACGTTCATGCCTGGACGCATTGGTCTTTTTGTTGCATATTTCGGAATTCAATTTAATAACACTATCAATTTCTTCTTTAAAAAGAAGAAAATCTTTATAAACATTTGACAACAAATTTAGTTTGTGAATGTTATAGTTAGAATACTCTTTCAAACTATTCTTGATGGCAATTCTGCATAAATTTTTCAAATTTAGAGGAAAAAAACTCTTAAATTCCTCAGATGGCCAAATTTCCAGTAATTTTCCAACTGACTTTGTCTGCTGGTTATTCGCAGGAGGCCTATTTTCAATGTCAGATTCTGAATCAGATGAAGTTATCAATGACTCCAAATCACTGTTTAAGTTATCTTCGTCACTAGAAACATCATCAATAGACGATTCATCGCTAAGCGTTATACGTCGAGTTTCTGACCAGTTTTTCTTATTGTTGTTCAAAAATTGAATCAAAGTTTTAAAGCTAAATAGACCATTCAGATAAACAGCTTTCAAGAAATGCTTGGCAAAAACTTGTCTGAAACTTTTGTGGTAATTTTCACGGTTGATAAAGACTGACAATCTTTTGAGCATTGATTCTATGATATTTTTTTTGTACATGTAACAATTAGACTTGTAAATAAAGACAGTCAATGATGCGATTAACTTGCTTGGTTCATAAGATGTGTTGTTAAATTGACTTGGATGAAAATGGTTAAACAAATTTTGATGATTGAAAATACATGAAAAATGATTCAGATCATTTAAATCAATCAAATTGTTGTCAAAAAGATCATTTATATAACTTGGGTCCAAACAGGCACTTATTATATTGAAACATTTGAAGTCTAAACTAATTCGATTTTTTATGTGAAGATAAATTATTTGTGTATAGTTTTTTAGATATTCTGCTAAATCTTCTCTTCTAAGTTCGCTTTGCTCAACAAGAATCTTGTTCCAAACAGCCAACCACTGATTGTTTTCTTCTTCATCATATGCACAATCTGGCGCTGAGTGACTCTCTTCGAAGTCCATCAAGTCTTCATCAGATTCGGCAGCTCTTAGAACTAATGGCTTTTTAGCAAATGATTGAGATATCTTTTTATTGTATTGACTTGTTTCTTTTAAACGCACTAAATTGAGTATTAATTTGTCTATGTCAAAATCTAAGTCATCTTGGTTAAAGTTAATTTCAAATCGCATTTGATCAGATGGCTCAAGCATTCTAAAATTTTAAAATAATTTTTCTAATTTTTATTTAATTTAAATATTAAACATATGATAATTTGAGCATTTTTAACTTGAAAAAAGTTTAAATTTTAATATTTGAATAAAGAATGCGTCTAATTAAAAATGTCCATTAAAAATTTAAATATTTAAGTTGGTTTTTAAAAAAGTTATAGTTTCTTGTTCCTTAAATCAAAATTCTATCTTTCAACCAAAATTTTCTCTAATTTTTGTTTTATTTAAGAAAATGATAACTTGAATTAAGTTCAGATTAAAATTCAAGTCAATAATTGCATACCCTTAACACTAATTTACCAATGCTCGCTAGACACAAGCAAACTACTCAGTAACTGGCTAGAAGCCAATATCACTCCGCTTTTTGAGAAAGGCAACAAGTTATCATTTTCTATCTTTCAACCAAAATTTTCTCTAATTTTTGTTTTATTTAAGAAAATGATAGCTTGAATTAAGTTCAGATTAAAATTCAAGTCAATAAGTTAAGTTTATTAGAAATTAAATCTTCAATCTAAAACAATTATTAATTTTTGAAAACTTTTTTTTTTATTTTTAAGTTTAAGCTTTTAATAAAATCAATATTAGTTATAGAAAATTAATTAATAATAAAAATAATAATAAGAAGAATAAACTACAAAATGGTTTTTGGTAGCTAAAACGAGTTATTTAGTAAATTGTTTTATTCAATTTTTTTTTCGTTTTTTTGCCGTCAAAAAATCATCTAATTTCTCCTTAAAACCATTCTTTGGCCTTCAGACAACAGTGAATTCGTTAATTTATTCGGATTATGCCAATCAACCTTGATTAAACCATTGTTTACTTTGAAATACTCAATCTTGATAGAGCGACCTAAAAGTTTCTGCTGTCCAGCAACTAAATGTTTATTAATTATATTTAGAATTTATTTTTTCTTAGTGAACATATTTAAAAATATAAATCATATGATAACCGGTCCTACATTTCTAATTTTGAAAAATATTTGCAAAATTTAATTCTGACAATTCTCATTAATTTTCAATTAAATAGATAATTTTTTTAAAAAGTATTGGAATGCGAGTCGGTTTCGCGTACCAATCGACATTTTCTACGCCAGATTCAAACTAAAACATTTGAATTAGGTCCCCACGAATTCTACGCTGTTTAAGCGTGGTTAGCTTCATAAGATCGCAGCGCTTTTCATAGGCAAGATTTTTTAAGTTGCTGGCGACTTTAGTGGCTCTATGTTGAACTTTATCGAGTGTGTTTTGATATTGTTTAGTATATGGATTACAAGCAGGTACTGCGAATTCAATATGTGGTCTGATGCAACAAGTGTACAACTTTTTCCAGATCAGTAGGTCACGAATGATCAAGCATCGTTTCAATAAGCCAATGATGCTATTTGCGTTTGATGCCGAGTAGTTTACTTGGTTCCTCGATTAGAGGTCGTTTGAGAGCAAGATTCCTAAGTCTCTTTCGCATTCGGTTTTGACAATTTGCAGCTTGGTTTTTTTAATTTTAGTCTAGCATGCTGTAATTCGTTTTTAGGTTTTTCCTTATTTTACTCTTTGTGTGTTTAGAAGCATAAGTCATGTATTTGTCCAGCCAGAAATTTTGTCAATGTCATTCTTCAGGCTCACAGTATCTTGGATTATCGAGATTGCTTTGATTTCTGCCAATATCTAAGTGTCATCCACGTACATTTATTGTAAGTGAGTCATTAATGTAGATGATAAATCAAATTGGACTTAAAACTGATCCCTGTGGACACCACTATCTACTCTTGTCAATTTGAAGATCGCATCACCAAGTACGAAACCTTATTTCCTTTCTGTCAAAAAGGCTTTAATCCAATTGAGAAGATTTAAATTACTGCAAATACCGTAAGCCAAAAGTTTATGGATTAGTTTACTGTGAGGTACTTTATCCAAGGCCTTGGCAAGTCAAGTAAAAGAATATATAGTGAGTTAAGTTTCAATATGGTTTTTATGTCAAAATCCAATGTTTCCAATAAAGTAGGTAAGTAAATAAGTTAGTCAAGCAGGCTTTTTTGTTGACAAATCCGTGTTTTTGTTTTTTAATTAATTCGTTTTAATAAAGGGCATTAATTGGGTTTTTACTATTTTTTCCAAAATTTTACATATAGATGTAAGCGATATTGTGTTGCCTTTCTCAAAAAGCGGAGTGATATTGGCTTCTAGCCAGTTACTGGGTAGTTTGCTTGTGTCTAGCGAGCATTGGTAAATTAGTGTTAAGGGTATGCCTAGAGTTTGAGTACATTCTTTTAGGAAACATGGGTGAACATCGTCGTTTCCAGGTGATTTGTTGGGGTTGGTCTCAGATAAGAGTTTAGCGACAGAGTCTTGTTTGATTGAAATCGTATCAATTTGATGTTCGAGAACAAAATTCTCGGATCTCATTACTTGGATCTTCTTGGACAAAAGCTAAAATGGTTATTTAGGGTGTTTGCTGTTGATGTATAAATAGTGTCTTTTTGGATTTTTAATGTCAAACACTAGGCTTCTCTCAAATGTGTAAAAAGAGATGGAGTAACTATCTGATCAAAGTTTAAATGAATTAAATATAAGGAAAAATAAGAGAATAAGATCAGATCAATTTATTAAACTGAGTTATTTATCTAAAAGAATATCTTTTGATTCAAAGTCAAAAAATTTTCAGTCAATAAAACCAGAATACAACAAGCACAAAATATTTTTGATAAAAAAATTTTAATAACCAATTTCAAAAAGTAAATATTATGATACATTTAATTGAAAATTAAATTGGAGAGATAGGTACACATAAATTCATTATTCATTAATTCATTAATTTTTAATTTTTTTCGTTAAATATTTTAATTTGACCATTGAACTTGAATTAATTGTAAATAAAATACCGTGTTCCCTGGTTCGATTTTGCTGCACCACAAGCTAATACACGTTTTTCGACTATGAACCAAACTAAATCTAACCGAAACAAAACACTTAAAAACACTTTTAATTATAAATGCAAACCAACCATAAAAAGTTGATCTAAGATAAAAAATAAAAACAATTTTTTTAAATATACATTTGGTTCAGCAAAATATTAGAAGTATTGATTTTTATCTATTTAATTATTATTTAAATAAATTCGAGCTCTGGTGCAACATAATCAAACGAGGGAATACGGTAATAAATATATCTTTTTGCTTTCAGAAAATAAAAGTAACCAAGGTTGGCTTAAAACTTAAAAATTCTAATAAAAATAGAATTTTAAAAATGCGAAAAAGTTAAGAAAAAAATGAAGCATTCATTTGATTGAAATATTCACAAAATTTTCGAACATAATTTTAAAATCTTAAAAAAAATCGAGGCCTTCGAAACTAAAAATAAAATAGTTTGAATAAATTTTGCCTTTAATTTATTTTCTACTTTATTACGTAACAAACATTTAATGAGTTTTAAAACAAAATTTTAAGTAAGATATGAACTCTGGCACAGCTAGCACACCGTCCAATGACAAAAATACAAAAATTGTCCTTAAGTTGGTAAATGATTTGGAAGATTTGACCAAAAAATTAATTAGCCTTCAGAATTTGAATCAAAATGATTGCAACTTTGCCATCCGCGATGACTGTATTGAGCTGCAAAAATTTTGTGCCAAGTTGGAATACTTGCTTCAATTTAATCTAAGGGAAAAAAAGGGCTCATCTTCGTCCACCGAAAGCAGAGAATATTGGACTTTTATTTTGGATGTGCTTCGATCTAGTCGAAGCTTTGAAGACGCAATTAAATACGTCAAAAATATAAATGAAATTAAGACCAATGTTGGTAGAGCTAGGGGCTTTATTAGATTTTGTCTTCAGTATCATCGTCTCGCCGATGCCATTCAACAATTGATTATGGAAGAAAAACTACTGAATGTTTGGTATAAAGAAAAATCCGTATGGTTTAATGAACATCTAAAATCAAGAATAATCCAGCTACTTTATGATCTCAATGATCTTAATTTTGAGCTTATCTCTCGGAATGATTTCGAGCTTGACACTAACTGGCCCTCGATAAACATTAGCTCACTAAAAAGAAATAGCCCTAGTGAAATAAGTCGCAATCGTACGCTAAGTATATGCAGCTATACAAGCGTCAATACCGAAAGAGATAAAGATCAGGTATAAAATTTTTTCCAAGTTTTTGTCTTTAAATAGTTTAATATGGCGATTCTTTAAAAGTTTTAAGTTTTTTTATATATCATAGGTTTGTATTTAATCCACTCCCTTTAAAAAAGCTGTAATATACATTTTTCTTTTTAATATTAATTTTATTTTTTATTTTTAAAACTGAATATTGTACGTAAAATTTTATTTGAGTTTGAAAATTCTAAAATAATGGTAAATATACATTTTTCTTAATCGAGAAAAAAAATCTCTTTTTAATTAGCTTTATTAATTAAAAGACAAATAAAACATAGAGTGTAAGAGTTCTTATTACTAATTTAAGTTTTAGATGATTATAAATTATATGCTCAATTTAAAAAGCAGTTTCTAGTTAACTGCAAGAATAAAAATATTCGACAAATTAATTAAAATTAGATTTTTCATTATATTTTGCATCTTTTTCTACAATAAAGTTGATAAAAATTTTAAAGATCTTATCCAAGCTTTGCAAGAGTAAATTCCATACGAACAAAAAAAGCTAAAATACTGCAAAGACGAAAATTAAAACTAGTATTATTTTGAAATCAAAAGATTTTTGGTAATTTTATTTCAAAGTTTACCAATAACCATCTTTGATTTTGAAAACAGAATTAATAAAGCAAGTTTTTAGATTAGTTAATAATTAGAAGAATAAATGAATAGAGGCAACTTTTTTCATTCGATTACAGTTTGTAGGAGATCAAATCTAGTTACCATTCTTTTACAAGATGCTTTTGAGCAGTGTTTATGTCAAATTTTCCCAGTTGAATCATCAATTCATTGACCGATTTCTCTCTCTCTCTCTCTCCACTCAGTTTTAGAATTTAATTTGAATTGATAATTCTCTTTTTAATAAAACATATATGGTGTCAGTTTATTCAAATTAATATAATATTAAATTTATTAAATATGGTTTTAATTAATAATTTTTAAAATAACTTTAGGCAGATTCTCATTCAATTTTGTTGAGCTCGACTCCACTAGAAATGGACGACGACCTGGGCATGTATTCAAACATAAGAGAAAAAGAAAATGGAATGGCACAAATTCCCGAGACAAATATGGCACAAAGTGTTTACTACGACACTGCTATATCTAGCTTGACCAGTGATCAATACGAAAAAAGAATTGAGGAACTGATGAATCAGCTAATTATAAAGGAATCCAAAATAAGTGAACTCAGCCAAGCGAATGAAGCGAATGTCCTAAACTTATCCAGTGAGTCTCAGCTTAACAGTCTAAATGAAAAGATAAATGAAAAAATCAAACAAATAAACGACTTGAACAACTGTTTGGTAAAGCAGACCAATTTAAGTGAGAATTTAAGTGAAATGCTTAAAAAGAGTAATGAAAAAATATCCGATTTAAATGCTACTATAGAAAAACAGCTTGGTACCATAACTGTTCTGGAAAATGAGAATAGTGCCCTAAAATTTGATCTTAGCAGTAAATCAATAAATGAAGAGCAGCTAAAAAAAGACATGATAGATCAATCAAAATCAATAGATAGCCTGAAAAAAATGAGCCATGAGCAAGAGAAAACAATTGCTCAGCTAAAAATGGACCTAAGTTCTGCGATTAATGAACGATCGTCCGAATTCGACGCTCAAACCAATGAAGCTTTACGAAACAAAATTAGTCTTCAACTAAAAGAAGAGGAGATTTATTTGCTAAAGGACCAAGTTAAAAATTTATCCACATCTTTGGATTCGGAACAGCAAAGAAATGAAAATTTAACAAATGAGTTAAATGAATTGAAATTGTTTTATCAAGATTTGACTGAGAAGAATTCAGCTCAAATTCAACAATTAGAAGCAGATAATGTTGAGATTAAAAAACGCTTAATAAAATTGATAAAGTAAAAATTAAAATTAAAAAAAACAAAAACTAATTTTTTTAATTGTTTAGAGAAAAAGCAGAACTTTGGCAAAAAGCAGACAATCTTGAATACGAAAATTTGCTCAAAACTAATTCAATGTGGCTGGACGACTCGAATGTTTCTAATTGCATGAACTGTAATAGCCAGTTTGGTTTATTGCTAAGAAAACACCATTGCCGCATTTGCCTTAAAATATACTGCTATTATTGCTGCAATAATTGGATCGAATACAACAACAAGTACCTTGATTGGATTGAAAAAAATAAAAAAATATTAGAAATTATTTTATTTAAGCAAATTAAGAGTGTGCAAAAAATGCTGTGCTACTAGAGACACTGTAAATAGGGTAAAAGGATTACTAAGTGATGAAAAGTCGACACCAGAAATGTCCGAAGCTAATGATGAATCAACAAATGACCAGGAGGACTTGGATGATGAAGAAGCGGACGTTAATTTTGAAGTAAGGCCTGAAAAGTTGATTCCATACGTGAACTTCGATGAAACAAGCATTTATGATCAGCCCAATAAACATGATAAACAAGAGACACAGGGCGCTGGCCATGGCTCATCACCGAAAGGTACAGAATGATTTTTAATTTCTAGTCACTAATTAATTTATAAACAAACATAATTTTAGTCAAAGATAATTGTTAAATAAATTTTTTAAAAAAGTTTTTTTTTATTTTTAAACAAGAAATTCGATTTGACATACAAGAAATTCTGGATGAAGAAAAAGAATCGGAAATGTTAGACGAGGAAAAACTGTCCGTATCCTCATCAAGCAAATTTTTGAGCAAGATCGCTCATAAATTCGAGTTTAAGTATTTTACCAAGTCTTTGAATTTGGAGTCTGGCACTGATGAGATAGAGGTTGAACGAAAGAAAAAAATTAAAAAAAAGAGCAAGTCAAATCAGAGTTTTTCTTCAGTGAATCAGGATGATTTGGACACTTTTGCAATTGTTTCTCAGGAGGAAATAGATAAAATAAAAGATTAATGTTTTTAAATATTTTTTTTATTGTAAATATTTTGATAATTCATTTATTGTATAAAGTTGATTTTTGTTATTAAATAAAAATTTTAATTTAATTTAAAAGTTTAATTATTTTAATGAATATTTATTTTATTAATTTAGGACTAAAGTGAAAAAATTGCCCAAAAATCTGTCAAAATTATTTAATAAATATATTTTTTATAAATTGAAAAAATATTTTTTTCTAAAAATCTAAATCTATCTTATCCAAAATATTATTTTTGATTTCGTATGAAAAACTAATCGGAATAAAGAAACCTATTTTTTAAATCATTTTAAAAATTTTGTATATTAATAAATAAAATCTATTTCATCTTTTCTCTATCAGAAGGAGAAATTCGTAAGGTCATAAAATTTTTTATTTCTTGAAAAAAGGTTGAGAAAGAAACAATGTGAGGTAATTTTAATTTTTAATATATACAAATTCTAATATTTAACTGCTTCTTACAAATATTTTCTAATAAATTATTTCATTTTTTTCTAGTTTATATATATAAAATAAAATAAAAATTAAATTTCGTTTTATTTTTTAAACTTATTTTATATAATTTTTTTACATGGCATCATGGAATTTTTAATTACCAAATTTATTGAAATTGATATATTTATGATTTAGAATCATCATGTTCATGGTTTTGAATGTTTATTATTTTTTTAAAAGTTTTGCTCTATACTTTATCAATAATTTCACTATTTCAAAGTTGAATTTGAGTAGTTTTCCAATTTTAGATTTGTTTCGACAATAAGAAAGTTAATTCTACTGATTACCAAAATAATGAATATTCCTTTTGTGAAAAATATGTTATTTTAAAAATTAATTTTTTGATAATATTTTAAAATTTTAATCTAAAAAAATATACCTAAGCATACAAGGTTTTTAATTAAATTTTTGCTAAATATATACTTTGTAATTTCGTCAATTGTATTCATTAAAATAGCGTACAATCCGCTAAGCAAAAATACCTTAAATTAACAAAGTCATTAAAAAACTAGATTTTTACTAGCTATGACGCATTTTTTAAGCTACAATAGTCTAAAAAAATTATTTTCTTTTTAAATGCGTCAACTTAATTACCCCAAACATAAACGAGGACTTGATCTTTAGTTCATCGTTTAAATTTTCGTTTGAATATAATTGCACCAAGTCAATTATCAAAATAAAAATTATTATGTATAAAATTTTCATTCGAAATTTAATTTTCCAATCTTTTGTATAATAAAATTTCAAAAGTCTGTAGTTCAATTTTTTTATTCTTCCATTTGAAATGACCGATTTATTTTCTTGTGGTTTATTGGCAAATAATCCGATATGGTCTTGGTTTAAAAAAGCCAAATACTGAATAGTCAAATTAAGTTCTTTAAGATCAAAATTTTTAATTGTAAAAAAGCTGGCATAGTTCTTTGACTTATTGACAGTGACATCTTGTCCCGAAGTTATTGACAAATCTTGGAATTGATTAGAATTTATGGACATTGTTTTTTTAGTCTAATTTTAAATCTCGGTTGCTTGGTGTCAATTTAAATTTATTTAAAGAGATAAAATTTTTTCTAATTTATTCTTGTAATCAATTTCAACAATTTAAAGTGTCAAGACTTGTTTTTTTTTTGAAAATATCAAGAATAAACTAATATTCTATAAAAGAAGAAAGTTTTATGAACCGATTTTAAATATATTTGAATTGGTCTCAAACTATGATTGATAGATAAATTTGTTTTTATAAGTCGACCCTTTAGTTTCCTTCACATTATCTTGTCCTAAGTAAAAACATTTGTCCCAAATTAAATAAACAAATTCAAATAGCTTGTTAACAAATGCTTCACTTGAATGATTTTAGAAAATTTTTATTTCTATCTATGTTTGGCTTATAATTTTTTTTATTTGTGTCAATGAAAATGTACAACAGATCTAAAATAGACGGCTTTCATAAAAGTTTAATAGGCTCTAGTGGCAAGATAACCTCAGCATCAAAGGAGAATATATTCGATGAAGATGATGTCGAGAGGTATGATGCGGATAAGTATCGTCAAAAATACGGAGACAAATGGAAAAAGTTTGCTTCAACAGTTAGAGATGTAGTTCAGCCAGATGGTACAATTATCCGCGAGTATGTGATAGAAGACCCATCTTTACTTGAGCAGCTAAGCGAGGACGACGAAAAGGAACTCAAAATAGAACCATCTAGAAAACAAGCTCAGAAATCAAGCAATAATTTTTCTAAACAATTCAAGGCAAGTGTTACCAATTTGAGGAATAGATACGAGCCAAAAACAAACCAGAAGATGAACCTTTCGTCTAGTTCTACTTCGTCAGCTCAGACTTACTCAAGTTCAAGTGTCACTAGTTTGACTAATAGCAAAAATATCAATCTATTTCAGCCAATCGCTCAAAATTCCAAGACCAATTTACAGCATAATTTTTCAAATCAAAAATTAAAATCTGATGAAAGTTCTAAGTCTACAACTAGTTCAAAGTCGAATGTAGATGATTTGGATAAGGAAGTTGAAAATATTCATGAACTAGGTTTGTATTTGAGCACATATATTTATATTCTTTTCACAACTTAAGTTCCAACTTATGTTTTATCTATTTATTTATTGAATTTAAAGAAAAATTTTGATGGAAATTATTTTTCCTGTATATATTTTGAAGAGATTTAATTAAAAATTGATAGCATAGGGAATAAATGTCTAATTATACTTTGTTTTTATTAGTACGAGTTAAATTAATATTTTTTCTTACTCTAAATATTAAAATAAAAATAAATATCTTTTAAAATTAAAATATTTCTCATAGGTCGGTCTAGTTTTATATTCAATTTTGATATTTAATTAAAAAATTAAAAAGACTCTTTAGATATCTTTGATTATTCGATCGTATTGAAATTCTTCAATTGAATCCTAGGTTAAAATTTATTTTATCAATTAAATTACTTAAACTTTTAAATTTAATTAGATTTAGTTTAATTGTATTTAAAATGATTCTACAAAAAATATAAACTTCAAGGATTCTAATCGTCAATTTTTTTCTTTATTTTCTAATCTCTAATAAAAAACATTTATCTCTTATTTTTTTATTATATATTAAAATTCAATTTTTATACAATTTGTTTATTTAATTATTTTAAAATTGGGAAAATGAACTTGAATTATCATCATTTAGAAAAGTATCCTCTTGAGAACTATTAACAGCTTCTTCATCTTCTTCAGTTTCTGTCTCGTTATCTTTTTCATAATTTTCATTTATAATATCATCAAATTCATTTTCTTCATTCATTGTAATCGGTGGATTAAAGCTGGTCCACATGGAGCTTATCTCATTAAGACTTACACCCCTTCCGACTATCCTTTTGTTAATAATATTTGCTCCTGTACCACGTCCTCCACCCAATCCGGAAGAACATGCGCCGCGGAGCAATGAACTTTTACCTCTTCCCCTGGTTCCTTTTCTGGTTACATAAGTTTTCATATTGGGCATTCGTCCCGGTATTGGAAGTCCTGCTTTGGCCAATTTAATAAAATATTTTTGACAATGACTTTGCACTTGTAGAGGAGTCCTAGTACCAAGTTTGTTGGCTATTTTACGGAACCTTGACGCTTCGTTATCCTCTGGCGGAAACTCAATCAACAACTCTTCCAATTTTCGCTGCTCTTCAACACTCCAAGACTTATTGAAATTTTTTGATTTCTCTCTCTCAGGACCAGGACTCTTTTTACCTTGTGAAGATTCTGTCAATTCTCCTTGTTCGATTTGTTTGATTATCTTTTGACTTTGTCTTAAACTTTGAACTCGATTCAACTTCTGGTTTTTGATAGCTTCAAGGTCTTCTAGATCAACACAATCATAATACTTGTTCCAGTCAATATCAGGCAATAGATAAACTTTTTGTCTAGTGGGAGCTTTTAATTCATTTATTTGTTTAATAAAATTAATCGGGTCATTCATAGCTGATTCCTTAAGTTCGAGCAAATTTTCCAAATCTTGGCAAGCTTTAACTCTTTGTCCTTCTAGTAGAACCAAAGTCTTTAAAAGACAGGAATAGTCGGGATTATTTCGCAGAGCCACTGTATCGGTCTCAAAATAAAATGGCTCATTATCTAAATTCATTTCTATTAAGGAAAACAAATTAAGAAAACCGAGCAATACGAAAGTCAAACTGTAGTCGAATATGAAATTTTGGATGAACATGGTAATCAAATAATGATCAATGGAGCTGAAGAATTGAAAAAATTGGCTGCTTGTGTTAACGAAATAAAACAATCTGATGGTTCAGTGGTAAAAGAATACATTTTAAATGATCCAAAAGTAATCGAAAAAATAAGATCTCAAATTAAAAATCAATCACAAACAAGTGTAGACAGATTTTCGCCACTACCATCAATAGCTAGTACATTAACATCTTCAACACCCTACCTAAATCAGGTAAAACAGCAGTTACAAAAATTTCAGACTGTGCCAGCCGCTCCACCGCCACCTCAAATGATTCAGAAGCAAAAAAATTTCGAATTTAGGACAAAAAAAGGTAAAATAATTCGGCTTACCACTACGGACGAAAATATGACGGAAAGTGATTGTGAAGAGCTGAACGAAGTGCTAAAAAAGACTGAATCCAAACCAGAACCAAACAATAAAAGTTTAATGTTTGAGTCAAAAAATCCGCAGATGATCAAATCAGGAAGTTTGGACAACATTTTGGATCATAAGCCTAAGCCTGTTCAAAAATCAAATTTACCAGTTTACCTTAACTATCTGAATCAAGCCAAAAGTATTGGAAATTTGAATATGGTTGATCCCAAGATGGTAAAAAGTCAAGAGAATTTTGAGCAAAAAAAAAATACTCTAAATCAAACATATTCAAAGTCAAGCCGGTCAAACTATTTGTGTCCAAAAATAAACCAGCAAATAAATAAAAAATTAAACAAATCATTAGATAATTTAGACTCTATTGAGCAAAAAGAGAAAGATATCACTCCAGAAATGACCGAACAGTTGCTGTTGAAGCTTCTACTGCATCAGATATCACTTCAGAAAGAGGAGAAAAACAAAAAGGTATTTGATGATGACGACGATGGGACCAGTCAATCAGCGGATACTTTATCCTCATCAAGTTCTAATAGTAAGAGCAAAAATAATAATTATGACCATCGAATGGTAGCTCAGAGTTCAACTAGTGCGAATGTAAGTAGTGGTAGTGGAATAGGTAGCAGCAATGTATCATCGACGAATATCAATTTGACCAAGAATAAAAAAATGCTTTTCCAAAAGTCAATGAGCAATTTTAATACTAATATGACTGAGAACAATGAAAGCGATATGGATGAGTTTGAGCAAATGATACACAAAAAAAATATGAATCAATTTAACGCGGCTAGGAGTAAATTAAAGCAGAATTTTTTTTAGAATTTTAATTTTTGTTTTAATGAAATTTTTTTCCTTGAGGTGGTCAATATCCTCTATTAATAAATGTCTTTTTTTAAAAAAATTTTATTTTATTACTTTTAAAAAAAAACTTATAAATAATTTAAGTGCTTTTAGCATTATTATGAACGATTTGTAAAAAAATTTTTAAATAAAAATCCATTTTTCAATCTGAAAAAGGCCAGAAATCATATTTTTAAAAAGTTTCAAACTACTTTTGAAATATGGATATCAGTTGAAAATACTTCAGTTCCACATTGGTGATAATTCTGAAATTTGTTGAGATAAAAATGATCAAGCACAATAGTCCTTCGCTTAAAGGTCTTGATTAGATCAATTTTGTTGTCATATAATTTTGATGCCAATAGACAAGCGCCCATGGACGAGTCGCCTTCAGCAAGGACCAAATTTAGTTCATTTAGACTTGGAAACTTTTTCAGCTGTTTGTTCAAACATCGGACAAACCCTGGCTTAATCAGAGACCAACTTTTAAACACGCTTCCTGCACAGACTATTGGCAAGCCATCTGGCATTGAAAAAAGCCTCTAAAGTTAAAAATAATACAAATTTTATTTTTTAAATTTTAACTATTTGTTACCTTGTCAATTTTGGGGACTAGTGCCATTATATGACGGGCTATTTGATAGCCAGTCTCTTCAAATATTTCGCGCACAACATCATTTTGTTTAGCCATTATACTTAATTTGGCAGCCAGACTGGCTATAAAATCTTTTTTGAAGTCCGAGTAAAAATAAGGCAGGAGATTGTCAAAGTTATCTATTTTGAAGTGTTCAAAAATCAATTGCTTTAGTTCTTCTGCTTCATGTTCAATGGAATTTTGATCATTTTCCATCAAAAAGTTATCATTGTAGTCGAGTACAAATTTGATGGCCTTCTGAGCTATCCAGTAGGCGCTGCCCTCGTCACCAAGAAGATTTCCCCATCCACCAGAACTATAGCATGGTATGTCGTCTAAAGTAGTTAAGTTGGCTGAATCACTCAACGGGTTAACTAGCACACATTTAGAACCTGTTCCGCTTATTATCACCAAACCTCCATTTACGAATGATGTAAATACTGGTGCCAAGGTATCATTGCCAACATAAATTTTACATTTCAAACCCAAATTTACTAGCTCATTGGTGATACGTTCATTCGCTGTTTTACATCCTGCACCACTCAAACACAATGCCTTAATTAGAAATTAATTTATATTTTCGAGCAAAATAAATTAAATATTTTGTTCTAGTCAAACTTTATTGCCTTTTGAATTTATTATTTCTATATTATAAGAGGTATTTAATAGTTTTTATAATTGATTAAAATTAAAGTTACTGTAAACCCTTGCAAATAAGTGTCCCCCTAAGACCCCTTTTTTTAAAGCTGATCAAAAGTGGCTTAATTCTATCTATATTGGCTAACTTTAAATTGTTTACTTCAAACTATTCTTTCAATAGTTTATTTAATTATTAACTAAAATAATAACAAAACTAATCCAATAATTAATTTTTAACTTATTCTAAAAAAATTTTTTAAATTAATTAGATCTAGAATATATTTGATTAATTTTGGCTTTTTTAAAAAAATTAGTTGCTAAATCTTATTTGAAAAAATATTTACAATTGATGCCAGAGTATATTCAGTATTATTTACACTTCTAGAAAAGAGACATGTTTCGCTTTTGCCAATTTGGTTTAGGCAGTTTATTATGAGCTCATACAGCCTTTTAGAAGCAATTACAAATCCATCCTCTTTTTCACCTATGCCAAGAATCCATGGATTCGAAGGTCCAGTGATAGAAGACGCCACAATATCCCCATTTTCGTTCATTAATTTACACAAGGTCTTAGTGGCACCTCTAAAAATATCAATAAGTAAAAATCCATAAGCAAATCTAAAAAATTACCCCTCAATTCCGCCAAAAAGCATCACCGTGTTTTTCATTTTGAAATGCAATTGAAAACTTTTTTTAGACTTGGCTAAATTTTTCAATTAAAACTTAAATAAAATGAAAATTGTTAAGATGATTTGAATTTAAGTAGGTTTTTTTAATTGGAAGTTGATATTCAAAAAAAGTAAGACTAAATTGGAACTTAGTATGTTAGGTGATGAACTTTAAGGATTTAGAAATTAGAAACGAGTTCTTCAAACTTGGATGTTATTTAATACACCAACAAAATGCTTGAGATTATCTAGAATTAAATTTTTATTTAGTTTTTGGTTAATAACACGTTCTTTATAAATCTTAAAATTTATGAAATTTTTTTGAAATGATTCAACTATTTAAATAAATTTTAACAACAACCAAGTAATAATTGTTTAGAAATGACTGTCGTGAAAATATGACTGCATAATTAGCTTGAAAAAGTGTGGGCTGTATTTTCATACTAATTTAATTGTGCCAAGACACACCTTTCCTTCAATTTAGCTTTTAGATTTTTTGGTCACAGATTTGGTTATTTATAGACAACTTTTGATTTGAAACTATTACTTACTGTCGGAATTTTAATTTTTCTTTTCCAATATTTATTTAGGATTCAATAATCTTTGGCAAATATTTGATCTTAGATTTCAATGTTGATTTGGGTTTTGTCTTTATTTAAACTATATTTTTGTCATGCACAGTCAGTTTTTATCATTTGGTATATTTTTTTATGACCAAGTTTCAACTACTTATTTCTGGTTACGTGGTAAAAAAAATTATGCTTACCAATGTTTACCAACAGTACTCAGTGTAATTTAGTAGTTATTGGAATGTGATTATGTAAAAAAAAGGTAAAATCATTTATGTTATTCTTTCTTTAGGTAACAAGCTATAAAAATTTCTGCAAGGTATAATTTAATAAGTGTAATTAAAGAAGTATTTTATTTTGAAGTAATTTTGAAAAAGACGAGACGACAAAAATAACCAAGTTTTTATTTTCAACAGGTTTAAATTATCTATTATTTAAAATAACAACATAGCAACTAGTGCTTATTACATAAGCCAAGTCAACTGTGATAGAGCGTGAATTTTGAATTGTATAATTTTTTCTATATAGTTAAGCATAAATTTTGACAGCATCATCAGATATTTTTTAAATAGTCATAAAAAAATGCAAAAATTCCAGAATTTTTTAAATTATGAATGATATTGTTTTGTAAAAAGTAATTTCAATTTAAGCAAATTTTGATCGAATTAAGTTTTCTACTGTTCTAAAATAGCATAGTTTTTTTAATTGAGGAAAAAATACTAAATTAAACTAATTTATTTTCAAAGCTAATACTTAAATCTTTTTGATATTTAAAATTCTTAGATTACTGTGTTTTACAAACAGATATTTCTCAAAAAAATATATTGTGAGAGGTATTAATCTAGAAAATGTCATATTTAAATAAAATTTGCCAAAAAAATGTGGCATTTACTAGTTTCATGAAAAATTAGGAATAAAATCTCTTTTAAAAAGGTTTGTTAAATTTGATAAAAAACAACTGATGACTTTTTTTCAAAAGTAAATAAGTAGTTTTTCAAATGCAATATGGCGCAACATACATTGTTTTTGCATTGTTAGGAGCTTTCTGGTAAACTGTGCAATTTTAGCAGAAGCCAAATTTTAGTATATTAGGGCGTAGTACATTATTGGTTGAGTTTGGCAATGATGTAATGAGAATTCTTTAACTTTGAATTTTGCTTTATTGTTCTAAATTTGGAAAATTTTTTACTTAAGATAAAAACTATTATCATTAAGATAAAACATACAAACAAAAACAGATTCTGATAGTATTTAATTTTTTAACAAATAGTTGAATTAAGATTAGTGTTTGTCTCCTTCAATGCAATTGTTAAGCTCATTTTCTATTTAACAATTTCAAAGAAGGTGAAAAACATTTGTATTTAACAAATAGATGGTTTGATTAAATCGACGAAATTTGCTTTCTAAAACTATTTTTGGAACGATATTTTATCCAAAAATTGTAGAGAAAGCAAGTTCGTAATGATTTTTACTATTCAGCAAAAATAACTATTTTTTGTCAAAACGATTTTCATTTATTTATATGGAAGAAATTTTAATCCGATTTTGCCAAATTTTTGCGACTGATTAAACCTTTGTAAAAATGTGTAGTCGTTAAGACTTATTATTTTGGCTAAAAGATAAAAAACTAATTAAAAGCACATATCCTCGAGATGGCTGCTCGTTTTAGAAATAAATGTATTTTGATTTAATTAGGTTTAGATGAACCCTTTTGGGATATGAATTAGATATAGTTAATATTTCTTTTTCAAAATCAAATTAAAATTATTTGAATTGAAATCAAAATTTTTGATTAGATGATTTCAAATTTTCAATTAAAAAAATGATCTTTTTTAATAGTTATTGTTGATAATATTTTTTAAATTAAAAAAAAATATGATTATTTAAATTTTATTTGAAAATATTCTTTAAAAGTTTAAAATTTGATAAGTTTATTATCAGCAACAGTTGTGGTATTGTGATATTAGGTAGTAATTTTTTTTAATTTAAATAAAATCACTACAAAAATATAATAATACCTTTAGATGAAAAAAATTTTAATGCCTAATTTTTTTTAAATTCTATAAAACAACTACATCCATTAGCTGGTCTCAGTGTGATCCGCTCAGTATACTTAATTGGCTTTTCTTGGAATTTGAAGTCAATATTTTTTATCAATTTGGCAAGAATGATTTTTGCTTCAATCTTAATTTTAATATGAAAACACTTTTTAGAGAATTTTTAAGCAATTTACTTGAGCAAGCTTTATTCCGATGCATGTTCTCGGACCAGCTGAAAATGGTATGAATGAAAAATTTTTGATCCTTGAAAATTTCCATAAATACAAAATTACAAATAAAAAAAGAATACTTGTCTGAATTATTTTTTAAAAACCTCTCTGGCATAAACTTATCCGGATTTGTGAAATAATTTGAATTACGTCCCATTAAAAAGGGAGAAATCTAAAGTAAAATTTTCATATTAAATTTCTTTTAGAAAAATATACATAAATTCACATGTGTTTAAAATTATTAAATTTTTTAAGTTGATTCAGCAGATATTATAGTCTAGAATTTTTTACTGATTTTGTTTCATTAGTAAACTAAATATAGGATTTCGATTTTAAAATCAATTTTTTTTTTAATTGAATTAAAAATTTTGAATAAAAATATTGAATTAAAAAATATATATTTCAATTTTTTACATACAACTATCCATGTTTTTTTTGGTATAAATAATCCATCTAAAACATAATCCTTGTCGGTCTCACGTAAGTATTGCACCGCAGGCGGATATTTTCTCAATGTTTCTTTGAATACACAATCTAAATACTCAAGCTCAATTAAATCTTCCGAATTTATTTTGTTTCTTTGACCAAGTACATTTTCCAACTCTTTGAGCAATTTATCTAAAACTGGTTTATTTGCATAAATTTCCATAAGGCAAAATATTATTGCATTAGCAGTTGTTTCTTGTCCGCCGTTTAAGATTGACAAAACATCATCAACTATTGTCTCCAAGTCGATATTTTGAGCAACTTTTTTAATTTTAATTTAATATTTTTATAATTTAATCTCACTTAATTTATCGAGTACTAGGCATAACATATCATTTGAACAGTACTCGTTGTTTTTTATCTTTTCAAGGCGTTCTAATATTAAATCCTTGGTACACGATCTTAAATATCTAATTGCTTGCCGATAGATTTGTATTTTTTTTAAATTTAAAGGATTTATCTATATAAAATTATTTTTAAAAAGTGACATTTATTCTTAGTTTTTTACAGTCATAAAAGGGTTGATAGCTTGCTCATTTGAACCTTCTAAAACTTTTGCCAATTGGGAGCTAAATTTTTTTTCCGTATCAAATCCAGAACCAAATATAATCTTAAAATTAATTAAAGATAATTTTCTTAATATTTTAATTTCAAACCGTTGATATATTTTCCAGAGTTAATTCACTTATCATATCACTTAGCTCAATTAAATTCTTACTATTAGCTTTAAGTTTTAGCTTTTCCAGAAATTCATCAGTTTTTGTATTAATAATTGAATTACATTCATTAATAAATCTTTTTAACTTTAAAAAATAATCAATTAAATAAAATTATTTACTCATTTTTAAATCCATTGTTGAAAATTTTTCTTCTTATCTGCCACTTGGCCATATCCATTTCAGATACTATACTTGAGCCAAGAAATCTTCAAAAAAAAATAACCTCCAAAAATCAAAAGAAAATTTTTATAGTACCGTTCATTAAATGGATAGCCTGTTATTTTATAGACCAAACTTGGTTTAGGAAAGTTTTGTTTTACCAGAACATCCTTTGAATATACAAAATTTAGAGTAAATAATTACAATAAATGACTTTATTTTACTTTAATTGATTCTGGTTTAGTCACTACAATTACAAAGTTATTGAGTATTTCGAATTTGAAAATTGAACCATAAATTGCAAACCATTCCAAATACTGTTCAGGAACTATTTTACCGCAACGTATGCTTTTGCCGATTTCGAAAATGTTCCCCAAAAAGAATTCAAAAACTCTAGTAAAAAGCTAAATTAAAAAAAAAAGTTGACCATGTGAAATTACCCTTTAGGTTTTGGACCAGGTATGTGCCTATATTTTCTCCTTTTTAGAAAAATTCGGATAGTGTAAAAAGCAAAAGCAATGCCGCAGACTATAGTAATTTTAAACATCATTTAGAATGATATTTGAGTTTAAATTTTGAAGAACTTAAAGTAAATTTTAGTATTGATGCCGAATCAAACTAAATTCATGTCATGTAAATATTTTAATTTAAAATCAGTTAAAATAAAATTAATTTTTTTATTAATTCTAAATACTTTTTGTTAAGTAGTGAATATAAAAAATTCAGTTCGATTCAAGTGTTTATTCATTTATAAATATTAAAGGCTATCAAATTAAAAGTCAAGCATAAAAAGTTGATAAAATCTCTGTGTTAAATAAAATTCTAATTATTTGATATACCATATTTTTTTAATATTTATTTTACTATTTGAAAAAATTAAGACTTTATATGATTTAAATTAAATGTTTAAAATTATTTATTTATTTACAATATTATCTAACATATAATCTTTGAAAGAATTCAACGAATCTATTCCGGTTTAATAATAATTTGTCAAATCATTTGACAAATTGATATTCCATCTAGTAGATGGTATTTAACAAATTTCGATTTATGCTCCCAGACCTATGGATTGTTTATTCACAAATAGTTCAGCAACTTTTTTTTTACATTTTTGGTTAAAATGTTTATAAAGCAATAAATTCAAGCATTGGGATCAAATTAGCAACAAACAATTTAGCAAAAATATTCAAAACTTAAGTTGTATGAGATCTTTCCGAGAGTTTAAAATATTATCTAATGAAAATTTTGATGCTTCAAATCGTTTTGTGTAAAGCTATGGTTCTATTTTATATTGAATAATTAAACATATATTTTTCTCACTTTCTTTTATAAACAAACATTGATCGAATTTGACTCAAATCGAAGCGAAAAAAATTTATTTCATTAGCAATTTAAAAAAAATTAAAATTTCTTTTTCAATTTTTGAGTTGATAAAGCACGGCTTTATCATTAAATAACAATTATATCTAGTTTTGACGTGTACTTATTTAGATTGATATCTATTCTAAATGAGCATAATTTGGATGATAGGACACATGCACCAATTGACGAATTGCCATCTATTTTGAGAAGACAAAACTTGGTCACTACACTTTGGGTCCTCAGTCCTCTAATAAATCCTTGCTTTAGTAGATGCCAACTTTTGAAAACACTTCCAGTGCATACAATTTCTAGCTCATCCTTTGACTCACCGCCCTATTTATTAAATAATAAAATTTTTGTTTCTGACTAAATTAAAAATTTTGGTACAAAATTTGGAATCAACGACACGACTCGAATTGCTAGCTCATAACCAGCTTTCTCAAACAAATCAAGTAAGGTTTGTTTTTTTCCTAAGCTGACCGCTTAAAATGTATTTTAGTTAAATTAATATTTAACCCCAATTATTTGAAAAAAAGCGAACTCTTAGCTAATTTTTCGGTCAAAGCAGCTATCTTATCACTCTGTTTGTTCTCGTAAAAATAAGGTAAAATTTCTCTTAGAGATTTTATCTGAAAATAATTTAATTAATTAAATTTTAGATTTAATTAAAAAAAGGGAAAATTTATTTACTTGAAAATGTTCAAAGATAAGTTCTTGCAACTCATTATACTCATTTAAATCATTAGGCTTGATGATATTATCGTTTATTTTTATAAGATATTTAATTAATTCAATAGATATCCAAAAGGCACTGCCTTCGTCTCCCAGAACATTTCCCCATCCGCCAGAGCTAAATATTTCTATTTCATCAATTGAATTGAACTTTTTGTTTAAAGGATTGACTAGCACACAGTAGCTTCCGGTACCCGATATCAATACCATACCACCTAAATTAGTTAAGGTCTTTATTTTATATTTTATTTATATTTTGAATATTTTTTTGTTTTTTTTATTGTTGATCTTAAGAAAATATAATTTCAATCAAATATCTAATCTTAACTAAATTTTAAAATAGTGCATCTATTATGCTTACCATTTTCGAAAGCTGAAAATACTGTGGCTAATGAATCGTTGGTCACAGAAACTTTGTAATCAACATGAATTTCATGTATTTCTTTTGTTAGACGATCTCTAGCTAACTTTGTTCCAGTCCCACTAAGACAGCATACCTATACATATGTAGAATTAATATACATTTCAAAAATGGTTCTTATTTGCTCAATTTACCAGCGATTCTAGTTTGTATATTTCTTTTCCAAGTAAGCTACGATTACTTATTTTATCAATGCCATCTTTAACTATTTCAGTAATGTTTTTGGCTAAAATTTTAAATCCATCTTGTTCTTTAAATTGCTTTTTTAATTTTGAATTTTAGTTAATAATTTTAGTTAATTAGTTTCTTTTTTCTCACCCATGGATTTGACGGTCCTGAAGTAGATTCAATTAAAACGTTTCCATATTCGTCTATTATGCTCAAAATAGTTTTTGTAGCACCTCTTTTACAGATTTTAAAACAAAAAGATAAATGTTTTCACCTTGTTTACCCTTCTATTCCAGCGAAAAGTTTTATTCTCTTCATACTTTGATTGCGAAAAGTAATATTTGATAATTTTTTACGTCTGTCTTTTAGAGATAAGAAAACTTATGTTTTTTTTCCATAACACCTCGATTATACTAAAAAAATTGGTTTCTCGATTTCTTTGTCTATTTTAAAATTTTAATAATTTATTTAAGTCTAATTTTTCCAAGGTATTTTACGTCTAATATGATAGAAAGGTTTTCATACAAATACTTGTTTTAATTATTAAGTTGAGTTGTTTGAAAATTGGTAGTTTTAAAATTAAAAATAATACATTTGATTCAGATTTTTTTTAAGTAATCAAAAATGTATTGCTACGCAGTGTGCCTGCTACCCAAAAAAATAAAGCTTATAAGCTTTTCACTCATTAGCACGTGATTTAATAATATTTTAATTAAGTGAGACCTAAAATTAACTTGAATTTCAAATTTAAAAAATTTATTCACATTTGATTTTTGCTATTTTTTATCTCTAGAAATAATTACAAAAATTAAACCATCTAATAAATTATCATTAAGTCATTTAAATTTTTAAAATTAAAATACTATTGATTAAAAATAATTCTATTCATTTTTTCTTTGTACTAAGTTGGATGATTTTTAATTGTTGATGAAAAAAAATTAATTCTTTAGGTTATTTTTTGTGCCATTTTTATTTTTCATCTTTTTCTTTGGTTTTTAGTTTTAGATATTATTCTATATTCTTATGATATTTATTAAAATTTAAAATAAATTTATGAATATTATTAAATTAAGAAAATAATTATTCTTTGATAATTGATTTATTCCATAGATTTTGAAATCAGATTGCTTCTCTTAGCCGCTTCTTATTCTCAAAAATATATTCAAGTATAAATATTCTACTGTAAGCAGACTTAATATTTATCAAGATTGAAATTTTTTTGGTTTTTGTCTAAAAAATAAGTGTCAAATCTTAGAATAATTTAATGACCAGATTATTAAATATTGTGATACAGATCTGAGAAAAACATTTGAAGCATTTGATTAAATATCAAAATATTACGAAAAAATAAAAATACTCTTTTTTATAAATAAACTCAAAATATTTGAATTAATTTATTTTTAAAATGAGTAAAAAAAAAATTATTTGATTTGATTACGGTTTACAATTAAAAGGCAAACTTAATTATACAAAAATTTTTGGATTTTTTTTTTAAGTTGATTAGATAGGCACAGTATTTAAGTTCGAGTAATTTATATTTTATAATTACTGATAAAATTTTAATTTCTTTCAGCAATAAAAATATCTTCTATTGTTTTTTTCTAGAATTTTTTTTATTAAATGATTTAGGAAGAATCGATTCTTGGTATAATAATATATTGACTTAATCAATTCAATCACCTTTAAGTAATGTTTCAGAAAACTTTTAAAATTGAAAAAGCCTTCAAGTTAATGATTTTTACTTATCTTTTTCTTATCTCGGGTACTCGATCAGTCTATAAAAATGTTATAGGTGATGAGCCATGAAAAAAATATGGAAAAACTCGACTTGCATGTCTAGAAGAGGACAATATCTGCAATTATTGAATCGATTATCAAGCATGCAATATAAAAAAGAAGAAAATTCATTCTCCAATAGGTCGAAAACAATTTAATTCAATATCTCCTTGTGGAAATTTGATTTCTAGTATTAGATAGTTTTAAATTTCATTTTAATTTTTGTTTATTTGTGTTCGATTTTGTGTTATTTTTGTTTTAATTAGTTTTAATAAGATGAATAGATAATTTAATTGCTTGGGGAATTTCAAATTAACTCCCAATTAAATCACCTATTCGTACCGTGACTGAGCTACATTCACTTTTCTTGCATAATTTCTCAACTCTAAACTATGCTGAACAAAACAAAAAAAAGAATGATTACTTTTTACGCATTTCAAAGTCAATTAAATTAATAAGACAAAATTCACCTGAAACAAGTTTTAAAATAATTCAAACATTTAAATTTCCAAATCATTGAAATTAAATTTTTTTTCTCTAGTCAACAAAAGAGTATTGGTTGAGTGTTGGCAAGATTTTCCAAGATAACATAATGATAACTTGATTACCGGTTGAGTTACATGTTATCAAATAACTAAAGCGTAAAATAAAAGGATTGTCAAATATTTTAATAGTAATTGATATAGATTAGATAAGCAAGTGAACAAATTGGTCAATATAGAAAAGTTTAGAGGACAGGGTTGAGTGAGGGCTCGGCTACGGTGCTAAAAAGCTTTTAGCAGTTCGAATTTTTTCCAAAATTCAAAACTATTTTATCTTGAAGATCTTCTATTAGCGAATAGTTTGCCAATAGAGATATATCTTTTCTATGAGAGTGCACAGTTGACACGATTCGAATTACTACAAAAACATAGCACCCTACGCGAGCTCTAACAGTAAAATATGGCCAGAATAGAGTAAGACACCAATGGCGATTTGACATGTACAAATTTAACGCCGATTAAAATCTATTAGCTAGCGCCAAATGATTTATCTCTTTTCAGAAGCAATATTATCAATAAATTAGAGATAAAATCAATTTCTTTTATCTACTACTAATAGATTTTTTATTCTTTTCCTAAGCTATAAAAACATTTGGCCATAAAATTTCAAAAAAAAAAAAGAAATTCTTTAGTTTCTAGGCACTTCTAGTCTAGGTAACAGTAGATTTTTATCATCGCTTGGATGAAACAAAAATCGGACCGGGCCCTAATTACACTAGGCCTTATCAGTCACGATATTTGTTGCATAACCAACAATAAAACCAAAATAGCTTGCAATTTTAAAGCGCTGCACATTACGCAAGCGCTCATCCCGGCCTAATTACAGACTTAACTGGCTTAATTTTTGTTTTGATTGGCTCTAATGTGATTTATTAACGTGATTAGCAAAGCATAAATATTCTGTTATTTGTTTTCCGCACTAGCATTTACAGCCTAAACTTCGACATAGCCTAAATAGAGCCAATTCAATCAAGCATTATGACAAGTATTAAAACCCGGTGTTTTCAGCTAATGTCAAATTTTCAAATGTTGTGTCGATTTGGCGCGTTCAAATCGATTGCAATTTTAAGACGATTTATGACTTAGCATATGCTCATATACAGCCACACACACACATATATAAAATGTGCTCGTCATAAAAATAATATTGTAACTAGCCATTAATTAGCCATATGAAGTTATATAACAATTATCACTTTAATTAGCTCACAATAGCCAGGGCTAGGTCCAACTGTATATATATTGTCTTATGTTATGTACATTTTTGTATCATCACAGTCAGTGTTAAATGATAATAGTAATTAGGGCTTTTTATTCTTCAAATTATATTTTTTTGTTCGGACAATGTCAGTTTTGGCACTGTATTGAAAATTCATGTAGAGATAAGTATTGAGTAAGCTGTTTGATATGGATAGCGGCGCAAATAGCGTTAATATCTCAACAATCGGCTGTTTTCTTCTAGGCATTGTCTTGGCGAGATAAGAAGCAAGAACAAGGTTGTAAAAAATGATAAGTCTGATATTTAACGATGCATGGAAGCGGGTATAAAACGAGGAGATAACCTCTATCTATTTCTATGTCTAATAAATGACAGACAGTTGGACAAAATGAATCAAACAAGAAGAAATATTTATTTGAGGTCAAATAAGGAATAGCTATGTTACATAATATATTTAGGATCAAATAAATGCCTCCATCAATTGATTAATTAATTGATTACGTCAGTTGAATTTTTTATTAGACAAGGTTGAAAGCGATTCTTTTATCCCAGTCGCCTATTCCGTGCAAATAGCTTGTGTCCATGTCTCTTTTTTGAATGTATTTAAGAAAGCCCGGACTGAGCTAGTCCTAGGCATAGAATTACAGCAAAACAAATCATATTTTAGAAAAAAATAAATAAATAAATAAACTTAATTAATTTTTAATTTTCATTTAGCCAATGAGATAAAATAAGCTTCTTAAGCCAATCAATAAACTAGTCAAATCAATAATTAAGAGAAAATATGTTCTTATTGGTTTTTATGTTATTTATTATATTTATATTTAAACCCAATCTATCTCATTCTATACATAAAATTTTATTTTTTTTTATTATTTGTTCCAGCTTATTAATTTTGTTTTCTATTTTATATTTCTGATTAATTTAGAAAATAAAATTTAAAAATGATTGATACATCCTCTGCATCAAACGCGCCACAGACCAATACAGGCCTGTTGTCATCCCAGAGCCAGCAGTACTACACCGACTCGCAGCAACAGTACTACCAGGCCTACTACTCGGCCGACAATTACTACCGCAACTTGCCATACTCACAGTTCCAGAATCCCTACTGGTTGCATGCAGTCAGCGATTCGAACCAGTGGCAAACTCGTGGCCAGGTACAGCAAGGCTACTACGGCGGCCTTATTCCCTCGTTGAACACTACTGGGCCGTCGGCATCGTCGTCCATCTCGTCTTCGTCTGCGTCCGAGGACGACCTCAACCACTCCGAGGACGAGATAGACGCAAAAGAAAAGCTCAATGCATCCCAAAACAACGAGCAAAATGGCATCAAGTTGCCAACTTCAGAGCTCAGCTCGCCTTATCTAAACTCCACGCCCAGCTTTGAGCCTAATCATCATCACCATCAGCTCATGCAGGCCTACCAGTACAACTTTCAGTACCAAGCAAACAACTCACCTACAATCAAAAACGACCTAAAGACCGAGCAAACAGACTCCAACAACACTTCTTCCTCTTCTGCGTCCAACAGCTCCATTGACAACTCATCACTATCTCCCATCAAGGGCAACTCGAGCAAAAAAACCAAGCTGGACGATGGTCGCGAATGCGTCAACTGCAAGGCCACCTATACACCACTGTGGCGACGCGACACGAACGGCAACTACTTGTGCAACGCTTGCGG
Source organism: Brachionus rotundiformis (assembly GCA_016802295.1). Taxonomy (NCBI): domain Eukaryota; kingdom Metazoa; phylum Rotifera; class Eurotatoria; order Ploima; family Brachionidae; genus Brachionus; species Brachionus rotundiformis. The sequence goes on from JAESIW010000137.1 coordinate 5,475,206, forward strand.
TCTCTACCACAAAATGAACGGTCACAATCGTCCACTCATCAAGCCTAACAAGCGTCGACTCACCACAGTCAAAAAAACCGGCATCACATGCTCAAATTGTCAAACATACACAACCACATTGTGGCGACGCAATGGCGACGGCTTGCCTGTATGCAACGCCTGTGGCCTATACAAAAAACTCCACAAAGTAAGCTGAAATTCTAATTTAATTGGCATCATATCCAATTACCATTTGCAATATTCAATTACATAAATATATAAAGATAGTCATCTAGTGTTTATGCAAAGAAAGTAATATCATTAGTCAAAGAAATATTATAGATCGAGATGATAAGCAGGATATTAGAAATATATAAAATAAAACTCTTAATTTTCAATGAATTTAAAATAAGTCTTCGACTAATTAATTTAATTCCGATTGAATTAATTTTCTAATATATATTTTCAAGCATAAATAATTTGAAATGTAATATTTGATATTTATTTTATCTTTTATGAATAGGTCGATCGTCCAATCACTATGAAAAAAGAGAATATACAGACACGAAATAGAAAGCAAAGTGTAAGACGAAACAAGGATGGCAAAGACCCGGTCAATTTGCAGTTTGCTTCATTTTTGTTTAACCAAAAACCAGACTCCCAGTACACAGGCCAAGCAGCCAACGCTCAATCATCAACATCGCCCCTGTCCACTAGCTCAAGCGCGTCCACCTTCATGCCTCAGAACCAGTTCGATTTCAGCTTTAACTTCAACCAGTCGGCAGCCAGCCAGGCCCAGTCCTACCAGTACCAGGCCTACTCGAATCAGGACAGCCAGTATGGACAAAATAGCCAGGAGTTTTGCACACCATTTCACAACATACCTGTATTTAACAGTCACTCGTACATGCCTCATTCGAGTGTGGCTGCTGTGGCCGCTGCAGCTGCCGCCGCCGCTACTGCTGCCACTCTCAGAGACTCGCAGCCATTAAATCAATCGCCCACACAGTCAAGCTCAAGCACCACTTCCAACAATTTGTCACCATTGTCCAACTCGTTCTCACCAAATTATTTACTAAGCAAAAAACAGTCCGTCACTAGCAATGTCGGCCAACACCATCAACACCACCATCATCACCATGCTGCTTTTTTTAACCTGGCTCAATCGCAATCAAACGCCAATGTTGCCAATTCAAACAATACTGAAGTAAATTCGAATGCTACCAATTCGTCAACCGGTCGCGACTATGATCAAGTTATTTGTTATTAAAATTATTTTGCGATTAAAGTCCAAATTTAAATCTAAATTTTAATGTCTGTTTATTTTGCTGTTTTTAATTTAAGTATTATTTTTACTCTGTTTTCTTAAATGTTACTTTTTATTCTCTTTTTTATTTTTACTATTATCTAAAGAGTTATGTAATTTTATATGTTATAAGTTTTAAGCTTTTTTATTTTTATAGATTGTTTTTTTTTCAATTCTTTTTTAAAGTGTAAATGTTTAATTTAAATTCAAAAATAAAATATAAAGAATTAAATAATCAATGATTTAAATTGTTCAAAGAACATTTTTATTAAATTATAAAGAAATTATAAATTTCATCTAAATTACTTAAAGAAATTGGTAATCTTGGCAAATAAATAAGAAGAAAAAAATCAAATAATGTCTTGAAAATTGTATAATAAAATTTAGAAATAAAAAAAGTACATTTGTTGAAGTAAATAATTGTGATAGTATTAACATCATTTAACTTTGTTATTTAAAATTCTTATTAAAATTAAATAAGTTTTTCTATTTTATTTAAATATAATTCAAGATATATTAAATTTAATTTAAACTAAATGTCAATTTATTTTAAAAAATAAATATCTATATCAATTTTATTAAAATTTTTATTTTAAAATAAAAATAATTGTAAGAAATTTAAAAAATCTAAATTAACATTTTTTATTATTCTTGCAAGTAATATAGATGATAAATTTGTGTCGGTTGTTACGATTTAATTAAAGAGTAGTTAAAATTTTATCTAAGATTATTTTTTTATTATTTTTATTAGCTAATTAAAACTTTTGTTTATATTAATCGAATCTAAGCACGAAATTTAGCATATTAATTTCGTAATCACAGGGGAGCATTTGTTTAGATAGTCATACAGCTTACAACTCACTTTAGCTTCACAATGGTGTTTAATGCACATTAAATGCCTCTAAATTAAAATCTAATTACAGGGTAAAAAGCTCGAAGGCTAATTAAGTTAAGTGTTTGCAATCAGTTTGAGTAACCAAGAGGCGCCAAGTCCCAAAAAGTCTAATTATAGAAATGCGTCAAATTTTACATGTTATTCAAAAGATAAGATTTAAATTTACAAGAAAAGCTTGATCGATAAGAACTAAATCACATCAAATTAGATTGTGTTAAATTAGCCACAAAATTGAAGATGGAACATTTTTCACCTTGGCCAACTGCCTTCAAGGCGTATACGAGTCAGTTTAAAATCGATAAATATCTTTACATAATTCATCCTATTGTTAGCTTAACACTTCTCACCAAAAATTGTTAATTAACTAGAACAATTAGGTTCCATTAGTAGATTTCGGTGAATTTTTAGTTTGTCAATTGAATTCAATAGAAAGGTGACTAAATGCACAAGTAGACCTATCTTTTGAAATGATACGAACATTTTTTTCTCAAGTTAGAACCCCACTATTCTTAGGCGAAAATATTTGCAGATTTTAGGGCTGATAATTAAAGCTGTATCGACAAAAAAGAAATATTCTAACGTAAATGAAAGATATTTTAATTGAAAAAGATTTTTATCATGCAGTTAAACTTAAAAAAAATAAATACTTTTTGGATAAAACCTTTGAAATTTATCTATTAATTTTTATCAAATCTTTGGAAGTATTTTTCTCATGGATTTTTAACACGTATTGGAATTTTAATGTCTTGAAATTAATTAAAAGACTTATCGGATAAGTCACTATCAAAATAAGATCTATTTTATAAAGAATAATTTGCCCGATTGAGATATCTTAAGTGAAATAAATAAAACTAGAAGCACTTTTACGAATAATCATATTTAAAAATGATATCAGTGTTTTTCACCTTCTCGTTTTGAAATTTTAAACTGTCGTATAATTTATTTTCATAAGCCAAAAAATTTTACATTAAATATTACTGATATTATTTTGATAATACCCTTTGTAAAAATTTTGTCAAATATTTTTCAAGAATTTGAGTTTTTATAATAATCAAATTAAATTCCAATTTGTGTATTTTATTTTTTACGACACTTTTTTATCTTAATCTTCTTATTTATTTTCCATGATTGCCGTGATGTTTTTTAAAATAAATCATTTAAATTATTTTAAATCATAAGGAATAATTTTCTATTAATGATAAATTTAAGTTATAATTAAATATTAATAATCTTGCTCAAAAATTATTATTAAAATAATATTTTATCTTTTCTTTAAATATGAAGTTAAATCAGAGACAAATCTGAAGTTAGACAAATTATAAGTAAATTTTTTTTTTCTTTAAATTTTACAATTTTTCTACATTGCCAGAATCGGTGCTAGATTAAATTAATTATTAATCAATATGTAAATAAATAAAATATCAAAAAAGCTTTTTATCTTGCACATTATATGTTTTGAATTTTGACATCAAACTTTGATTGTACTGGGTACATGGTACAGCCAATAAACTTACAGACTAATTAACTTAATCAAACACTAGACCGTCAATCTAAATAAATCATGTGACTTAAGTTAAATCAATAATCAAACATAGTTTTTAGATAGTGCAAATTCGTTAATAATTAGTTAATAGAATAAAACAATTTTAACTAAAGAGAAAACAACAGCTTAAATATTTTAAAACAATGAAAAAACTAAAAAAATTTACTTTTAATTCTTGTTATAGACTATTTTATCTTGAATCAACATTAACTCTACAATAAGTTTTTACCATTTGATTTAAATATAGAAAAAATAGTTAAAAAGTTTAACTAACTATCCACATGGAAAAGTATTACCAATATTAAGTGTATTACCAATTGCTTGGTTCTTGTAAACTAATACTTGTAGGTAAGTTAATAACAGCTAAATGAAATGATAAAATGTTACGATGATAGTTAATTTTAAAATATTCTTCATTAATTTTTGTCTAAAGTAAAATTGAGCATTATTTATAAAATAAACAAAAAATATGATAGTGTCTGAATCAAGATATTGACTTATTACTAATATGACTGTCGTATAAATTGTAGCTGTTACTTGACTATCGAAAAAAATATCGGTCTTTCTAACTCTCACCAAAATTAAATGTCAATTTATTACCCGGTATCCTTATCTAATGATTATTCACAACATTGATAATTATTATTACTAATGATTATTATTGGTATTAATTTTTATTATTAATTCTATTTGAAGAAACTCTCGATCAGAAAATAAATTAAATAAAATAAAATAGTGTGTACTGGAGTATAAATTAGAAATAATTGATCTATCTGCAGACTACGGTAGCCTGGCTACATATTTAGAATGAAATGAATTAAACAAAGAAATCAATTAAAAATTGACACCAAAATGGCATCGAAAGGAAGGATGACTTGTAGAAATTAGGAAGTCTTTTAGATGGGAATGACATGATGGGAAGCTAGAACTAATACAGAAGATGACTTGAGTTGAAATCAAAATTAAAAGTAATGAGCCTATCAATAAAATAATGAAAAAAATAAGTTTATTTTGTTTCATATTTTTTAATTGTTTTATGATTAATAAACCTAAAATCTTGAGCATAAAACAGGAAACTATTGATGGCTGATTTAAATTTAAACCTATGATTGTTATTTATTTATTAATGCAAATTATATCCTAATAACCTTATAAAAAAATGAAATATTCTAGAATATTCGAAAAAATTATCAAATTTAGATGAGACATCAATTAGATTACAAGTTGAAATGATAAAATTTATTATAGTATCTATCGTCTCACAACGATATTTGATTTACTTAAAACCAATATTCAATAGGTGAAAAATATGAACATTGAGCTTCAAAGAAACCACAAAGTCACCTCACTCTCGAACGCATCCATGGAGATCCAACTAGTGAATAATTACACATTGAGGATATTTATTACTCAATGTCAAATTAGGGTAGTTAAATGAATATGGGAGAGCTTTTTTAAGCTTCTTTAATAGAAAACTTGAACAACGTCAATTTACATTATTTTAAAGATTGTTTATCCCTTTGTTTTTCTTTCTTATACGCTCCTTATTGAGTATAATCAATAAGGGTCATTGTTTATCTAAATAGCTTAATGTTTGACAATGTTTCAGCCGAATACATAAAAAAATTTTGATATTGATAAATTTAATTAAATACTAGAAAATAAAATTGATACCAAAAAATAAATTAAATATGTTTAGAAAAAATTAGGTACGGTGAAAAATATATGACGTTTCAGCCGATAGATTAGGGAAGATATTTGGATCTTTTCTATCCAGTTCAGAGACACTCCAGCAATCAAATCCGTCTATCATTGTTATTTTTAATACAGTGTTGCATATCTTGATTTTTGCTTGCACATAGAACTTTAATTTCTACACTGGTTTGAGTCAATACTTATTTTACCTTTAGAATTCTACTTATAATGTCTTTATATGTTCCAATTTTTTCATTTTTGATACTTCCTAAGTATATCTCTGTTTTTCAAAACCTTTAACTCGGCTTGAAATTTTTCGTTACTTCAATGTGAATATTGAGATCGTTGCTAACCGGTTTAGGGTGTTTAGTCTCTATAGTTTCTAGTCTATTTAGAACATCTCTAAAGTTCTCTGGTTATTTTTGTTTCTACTCTTTTTCTCGATTAAGGATACACTCTCTTTTTATATAGTAAATAACGCATTTGTATCCCGTTTGATTTCCAATAATAACATAGATTTCAGATCAATTTTTTGGTGTTAAATAAGAATATTTTAAAATTATTTTTCATGGAAAAAGTTTCGTTGGTGAATAACTAATTAATTATTGCTTTAACTACTATACTAAATAAACTAATTAAAATTCTGATTGAATTACAAATAGAAGAAATTTCGAAATAAGAATGGTTTATAAATTTCAACAAAAATTAAAAAAACAACAATATTTAAATTTCTTTTATTTTATGAATTTATTCTTAATTATCTTCTAAAAAATACTAATATAACATCCTTTGGACAATTTTAGTGCTAAATTAAATAAATTTTTTTATACAGAAAAAATTAAAAGAAAGTTAATTCAGCAAGATGTTTACTCGAAAGTGATTTTAATAATTTGCTATTTAAAAAAAGAAAAATTAAGATTACAATTTTTTTAAATAGCTTTGGTGCATGCATAAAATAAATTGAGTTATTTTTGGTAAATTGGTATAAAAGCTTTATTTAAAAAAACATCTAATTCTTGATCATTAAATCAATTTTAAATAGTCAAATATAAAAACTAAATAATTTCTACTACAAAATTTAATAAAAATAAACTAAAATGAATTTTATTTTTTATACTTCTATTATTAAGATGATTACAAAAATTAAAGGACTCGGAAAATTCTAATAAATTAAAATATGAACGAGATTAATGCGCTTCGATTTATCTTGAAGCCAATGCTTGAATATTTCCTATTTGCTTCCTTGCTCCATTCACAAAATAGCCATTAAATAAATATAAGAAAGCCAACTATGGTTTACCAACTAGCGGACTACACAAACAAATGAGATAAAGTACTATTTTAGAACACTCTAGAATGGCAATAAATAAGTACATAACCATGATTCAGGATCAAACACAATATTGTATCAGAGTTTGATGACGATGCAAATCAAAAGATCAATAATTTTTGTGAGTTTTAGCCAAAATTAAAATTTTAATTGTAAAATATCTAGATAACTAAAATAAAGAGCAGAGGAATGACTTCTCACAGCCTCACTCGTTATTTATATTAATGCATCAAGTCAGAAATCTTAAGAAAATACAAAAATTGACAAAAAAGTTGCATAAATTCATAAAAATAAAATTTTCTATTTATTGATAATCTTTTAACCTAATTTTTATAGTAATTTATATTTTTATACTCTAATTCAAATGAAAAAAAACTTAAACAAATTTAATTTACAAATAAAAATATCCAAATTATACATATGTCAGGGCTGACATTCAAACTCTTGAAAAAGCCTAAAGAAGAGCTTTTACTATTAAAATCGTGTATAAAATATGACCTATGAAGAAGGTTTGACTGTTCCAAAGATGATTTATTAATATATTAATTTGATTATTAATTGTTTCGTTTAATTTTGATGTCAAAAATCAAAAAAAGCATTTTTCACTAATTTTGGAAAATTTTTTTTTATAAGTATTCATTTTAATTTTTAATCATGTCTCTTTTTGAAATTATTTTTTTGATATTTATTTAAAAAACAAAATTTAAGAAAAGATTATTGTATTTTATGGTTTTTTAACGATTTAATAGTTTGGCTGATTTTATATATTTTTAATTATACAAACAACAAATCATATTAAAAAAAAAGAAAAACAGAAAAAAAACTTAATAAACTTATTTTTATAAAATAAAATTAAGATTAATTATTTCGCTAAACAAACAAATTTCCTCCACAATAATTATACTAATTTTTATCAATTTTTATTAGCTTGAACAGAAAATAGAGTTGAAATGAATTAAGAGAACTATTAAAAATTTATCTTTCCAACTAGTTCTGATTATTTTTTTTATCAAATAAATAAAAAAATTTGACTTTTTCACAATTTTTTCAATTAAAAAATAAATAAAGCTCACAACTAAAATAAATTGTCTCTGTATATATTTTTTTGAATAATTGGTTTTGATTGATGCTAAATTTTCCAATATATCCTTTGGCAATTAAAATTGACATAGGGGTATAATAAAAATTTTGTTTAAACGCAATGAAGAAAAACAAAATATTTTTTCTATCGATCAGATAGTTGGATAATTTTAGCTTTAAAACAAAGTCCATAATTAAGAAAAAAAATTAATTTAAAGAAATTTTCCTGTTTACAAACATATTAATTTGGTATATTTTTGGGCTATAGGCAATTTTTTAAGTCTTAAAATACTAATTATTTTTTATATTTAAAAAAATATTTACTCGGGCCAAATTTTCAAACATTTCTAAAAATGATTTATAACTTGTAGACGAATATAGACAATTTAACTACTAATCAAGCTCTTGACCTTAGTTTTGAGTCAACAAAAAACCTTCTATCAAAATGAAACCTTAGTCGAAATTGTTTCTCCTAATTGCTCAAAAATTTTTCTTTTTTACCAAAATAAATAATTTATAAATTTAATTTAAAAAATCTAAATTGTTATCAGTTAAAAAGGGTCGAATTATAGTCTGGTAAATACCAATTTTTTAGTTCAAATTAGGTTTTATTCAAAAATCCATTAAAATTAAAAATGCCCGCTGGGCTACGTCCTACGATAAGAAGAGATGATAACAGATACTTTGAGACCAATTCTTTAAATCATCAATTTGAGGTTGAGCATTTTTTTATACAATATTAAAAGGGGAATTGAGTGTGGTTGGAATATTTTTTAATAAGATAAATTAAGCAATTGACTCATAAGTATTCAGTGATTAAATTCTTTAGAGTGTAAGGAATCATCTTGATAAAACTATTAGACAGAAAAATAAACTGAAAAATTTTATCAGGAGCGATTAGTTAAAATTGGAGGTTAAAATTTCCGCTTAATGGCTATTAACGTTGATCTGGCACTTAAACAAACAAATAAATTTTGCTTAAATATGAGCAGAAAAAAATGTTCATTGAAGGCTGTATAATTTCAAATTGATTCTATTCATATTGCAAATTTAAAATTGAAATAGAACAAATTTAGAATAAAAATTGATAATAAGTCAAGTCTAGTCATGCGAATAGTTTAGCAGGAAAAAAAATTATGAAAAAAAAAACAAAAAGTTAGTTAAATAGTTTGTTGAAAAGCGGTCAGACTTATCATAAACATTTCAAATTATAGACTAAATTACAACTGTTAATGATTTTAATCATTTTGTATTTGAAAAAAAATATCATTTTTGATTAATGAGTAAAAAGGTGCTTGATAATCAAGGCCTAAAAATTAAGCTTATTTAACATTTAATATTACAATTTGTTAAGAATGCTTTATTTTATTAGCACAAGACTCATCACTCATTATAAAGTATAGTTAAAGACTTTTTCATATGTTCAGCAATCTTTTTTTTATAAAATGCTGATCATAAGTTTTAAAAAGCTACCTGAATCAAAATTAGACTTTAGAGGAACATAAGCTTAATGACTCTTTGTTTATTTTCAACAAAATAATTTTTTCTATTTTTATTTTTTAATAAAACACATACCATATTATTGGAAATTTCGAACAAAAGAGTCTGCAAATTTAGACAACAATCAGCAAAATTTTAGATTTAAATAGTTGTATTTTAAAGTATATAGTTTGTAATTTTATGTATAATAAAGTGCTAAAAATATATCAATACTTTAATTTTTAAAATAAGTCTATTTGCTGAACGAGTTAAAATTTAATTACCTGAATAAGATAAAGAACTTTTTTTCAATTAAGAAAATATAGTCAATATTTTGTCAGAAAGGAATCTATATCTATATTTAATTTTTTTCTTAATAATGACTAATTTTAAACATTATTTCGAGCTTAAGCTTTTGAGATTTAAGTATATTCGTCTTACATAAAAGACTACTAATAATCTATTGTTTAAATGAGCAAAGATGAGTGTTTAGAAATTTTTATTTTATAGGATAAATTAAATTTTATTATGTAATTTAAAAGACAAAAAATTGTGTAATAAATTTTCAATGAGGCGAATAAAGCTAAAAGAGGAAACGCTAGATTTCGTGAAGCCAAGATTCTGACATGCTTTCATTTTTAGCTTGGAACTGTGCTTTTAATCTTGGCAGTGTTTGCTTAACTCCATCCGATTGCTATTTAAACCTATTTTATTTAAGTTATGATCAATTAAATTTTAAAATGGGGCCAAAAAGACATATTTGAGTTCAAAATAGAGTTAATTGACTCGTGAGCGGATAGATCTTGACGGCTATGTGCATTTCGGGAGTAAACATTATATTCAAATAAATAAATATTTCAAAATAAACTTCCTTAAAACTAGGGTTCCGAATCAAAGGGATTTTGTTATATAGATAAAATTAGTTTTAATCGGGACTATAACTCTTAAGACTAACAATAAACATTCAAACAACTTGGATGAAAAAATCGATAATTTTGTACTAAATTTCGAATAATTTTGTCGACTAGATTTAGATCTAAAATTACAATAGAAAATATTTTTTTTTAAGTTTTACAATTTTTGTTCATCAGGCATTTTCTTGTCCAAGCCGATTAGATTTTAGAAATGCCATTAGCCTGCTAATGACCATTTGCCTATTATCAAAGCTTATTTTAATAATAAATGGCTCAAAATATTGATTTTTTCAAGTCCCGATGCTATCAAGCACTCTAGTCCTGTTCTTTCAATATTCTGTTCGTGAGTTCCGCTGAAACAAAATCTATTTTAATTTAGCATAAAATATTATCGAAATTTTATTAGATATTTAATTTTCAAAATCAGTTTAGTCTTGTTTTTTTAGCAATAGTTGGGCAACCTGTCAAGTCCAGCATGGATTGTGTAATTATCAGGAACGTAGAAATTAAATTATTTATTTAATAACAATTCAAAAGGTTTTTTCATGTCTTATGCTGGGTAAAATAGTTGGAAGTTTGTTTATTTTATTCAAAATTAGCTTTTTTAGCAAGATAAGCGAATTATTCCAAAAATTTTTATCTAATTTTTAAATAAACATTTTCGTAAATAGACTCAGTATATTTTAAATTGAAAGAAGTTTTATCAATAATTTAATTTATTTGATATAAATATTAAGAAAATTGTGATCAAACTGGTTTCAATTCAGTCGCCTGGATACATTTGTTTTACTTTTGAGCCAAAACAAACATAATAAAAAGCTTGACTTGTGTTTGTGCCTACATGGACTAATTAGCCAGCGTTTTAATCAGTTTTTTCACTCTTTTAATTACGAAAAAAATAATGGAAAAATTTTTTGTTAGTGACAATAAGACAGGCACAAGAAAATAAACTCTAATAACTTAAAAAAACAAGTTATGCCTATTTGTATGTAAATTAATAAATTGAACTTTAAAATTAATATAAAAGGTATTTATTTTTGCAAAACAAATACAGACCCTTTGTTTTAATGGAATCATCGATATTTTATGTAATATTAGACAAATATAAATTTCATACTCGTTAAATTAAGATTTTATTCTATAGAAAATTAAAGATTAAAAATGTAGATTTTTCCGTGTAGAAATTCAAATTTATTTATTAATTCTTACGAAAATAAAATTAACTCAAGCACGTTCAGTTGTTAGTGATATACTTTTTAGAATTTAATTTAATTTTTGTAAAATTCGCTTTACTTCTTCAGGATTTGTGTCCCAAAAGGAATTAGCTACTTTTTATACTTAATCACTCTTGTCAACCATCATAAAATTAGGTTTCGAAATTCAACTTCTTACCTGAATTAGATTATATATAAATAGTCTTAAACCAGTTAATCTTTTTTAATATTAATATAGACACAACTAAATAAAGCATCTTATAATGTTTATTGTTATGATCTATAGATTAAACTAATTAATATTAATATATTATTAATTCAAAAAAATTTTAGTGAGCTTATCGTTTTCAACACCTTGTCGTTAGTTAGTTCATGATATGAAGGCAATTTTAGGAGCTATTCAAAGTGAGTAAGTGGACCATAAAGGAAATTAATTTTATTCTAAAAAATATTTATTTTTTTTAACTTTAAACTAAAATTTTAGCATACTTGAATTCTTGATAGACCTATACTAATTAAATTGAAAGAGTTTGTCTAGTTTTTGTAGATTTTCTTGTAAATATTTCTAATCAATCCATAGAAAAAACTCTCCGAGTCGTTCAAAAATTTAAATTATTTTACTTTTCAATCAATCTACCAGTAATTGTAGCAGAAACTAGAACTCAATATTTTTCTATTTTTTTAATTAAAATTTTAGTCAAAAAAATTTTCAAAATTTCTTTGTATTATTCGAATAGACAACTAATTATTTTTAAGTTAATTAACTATTATTAAATTTTAAATAAAATAAATAAAAGTAAAATTAAATTTTAGCTGAGCAAATAAAACTATATCTAATTCAAAAATAAAAAAAAACAATTAAATTTCAATAGTCGGATTAGAAATAAGAAAAGAACTATTCTAATTTTTTAAACGGATTATTAATTAGATAAGATACTTTATTTGAGTTAAAGCACCTTGAGTTGTATGCTCCAAACAGTTTAAAACATCTTTTGGGTTACCAAAAATATTTCTTTTCTAGAAAAAAAATAATTTAGCAAATATAAATGAAAAGTTAAATAAAAGTTTTTTTTTTATCTCAGAGCTAAATCATTACATTTTTTGACGAAATTTTTTGTCTTATGTCTAGTTTTTTCTTGTGAAATTTATTTCTTTATTCAAATAGACATAAAATTATATGTGAGATATATAAGGCTAAAATGCCCCAAGTAATTAGCAATCAGGATTTGAGATTAATTGATTATAAAAAAAAGCTTTTAAAAGCTCTAAAAAATTTACAAATAATTGAATACAAATCTTAAATTATATTTGGATTTAATTAATAAAAACCTGATTCAAAATTATTATCGTACCATTCTCAGTATGCACGATTTTATAAAATGATAGCTTGGCTATAGAAGAGCATAAATCTAGGATTTTATTCAATTCAAATGGTTTAATCTCACTTTAGATAATCACGATTTAATCCTTATCATACAAATAAAAAAAAAACATATTTTTTGTTATGTATCAGATTTTAATTAATAAAACACAATAGAGAAAACTTGTAAATTGTGTGTGTGTGTACACTGCCTTAAGTAAGCATAGTTAGAGATGTGATTTTGCGTTGTTGTTCTTGGAAACCCTTCGATTAAATTGATATTTTATTTTGTGAATTTTATATTAATTCAACAGGTTATATAACTTGAAAAATCTTTTTTTTTGGTTTAGCATGCAATATTATTCCAATTGTGTCTTTGGAAAAAAATTATAAACTATATTTGCTCAATTTCTTTTTCAAATAAGATCTTACATGATCTTTTTTTTCCAATTATTAACATTAGTCTAATTTTACAACTAATTAATCGTATTTAAGTTGTATCTTTTGATTTAAAATTGTCAAATGAGGTCGTTGGTTTATCTATATACTGCGGACTCAAATATCAATAATCAACAAATAAAGCAGAAAAACAAACACAGCAATTTAAGAACATGGAAATTACTAAGTAGTTTATAAACTGGGTTAATAGAACTCGGAGCGATATTTTATTTCGAGCTTAGTATTTGGTTTCTTAATTTTTTTCATTCGCCCATTTCTAAAAAGGTCTAATTGACAATGATTTATCTTTTATCAAAACCTGTTATCTAACAAGCATTAAGTAAGATTGATAGAGTTTGCTTTTTGTGTTTTGTGCCTCTAAGGGATTTTAGAAAGTAAAAGGTGCAATCTGAGCCTATTTTTTGATTAATCACGCAGAAAAAGCCCATAGATAAAATTAAACTACGTGTGAAAACTTATTAACAAATGAACGAAATTTAAAATATTAGACGTCAATAAAGTAAATTATCCACAGTTTTAGGCGACAATTTAAGTGAATAAAAGATACCAATTCAGCTTTTTATTTTATTTTTTTCATTTAAAAAAAATAAAAATTAAAAAAAGTTATAAAAATTGTTTAGTTAATTTTGCCAATAATGGCTGTCAAGCATCAATTAATAAAATTTTTTTTTTAAATTATCTTGCTTTTATTTAGACTAAAATAATGAAGAAAAAATACTTCAATTTAAGCTGAAGAGAACCCAAAGAAACGACGATTTAAATAATTGTTTTTTATTATAAATTTGTATATGAGTTATAGCTTGAAAAGTGCTCCTAAGAAAAAGCATGGCGAATAGAAAATAAAAAAGTTTTCTGAAAGCAATTGAATAAAGTTTAAATTGAAGCAAGTTTTGGGTCAGTGCAGCCAAAAAAATGTTTGATTTATCATCGACCAGTTCGAACCAGTGTCAAAAATTTGGCAAATTTTTGTCGGACTACAAGCAGATAATACTTGAATTACGTAAAAATATTTTCCTTAAGATAAAAATTTGCTAGTCCTCTTAACTTAATTTATTCCAGGTGCACAAAATTTTGATGTGATTCGCTTTGCCACCTACCGCACCGCGTCCAAACTGAGATTCATTCAAAAAAAGCTAAACCGTAAGAGCCAGGAAAAATTTAAATTATCCAAGTATCTCTAAATTTTTATTCTAGTTCATTTGATCGACTTGTGGAACGTAATCGAAACCTTCCGCGACACCAATATGCACACAATGGATCTCTTGCACGAGCTGGATTCGTCAAAGCTGGAACAATGCATCCAAAACATGTATCTACAACTAAACAAGAGGCTAGCCTACAACCAGCATATCAATGTAGACACACAAACTCAATTGTTATTATCTTGGTTACTTAATTTATATGACAAAAATCGCCTTTCCAAAGTCAAAGTTTTCTCTATTAAAATTGCTTTGACTACCATGTGCTCTGGTAAACTGGTCGACAAGCTAAAATGTAAACAATTTAAAAGTTTTTTTTTTTTAATTTAAAGTTTAATTATATTATTAAAAGATATTTTCAATCAAATATGTGATCAGTCTAAAAATACATTGTTATTACAAAAATTTGATTTGTACTTGAGAGAGCTTTTAGTTTTGCCCAAGTCGGTTTTCGAAGAGCCCTCTTTTGGTTACACTGAAAACAGTGCCAAAGCATGCTTCGATTGGGTTTGTTAAAGCATAAAATATAAATAAAAAATATTTATTTTTCTCTTTATAAAAGACCTCACCAATTTATTTAGAGGATTTTCTGAGCGTGGCACTGTCCGATGCCGGTCCGCCATCTTTCATTTGGCTAAATATATTTCACCGTTTTATAATTGTCCAAAGTGTGCAGCATTCGGTCAAATGCAGCGCATGTGAGCGTTCAAATTTCAATGGATTTCGCTACAAATGCCAAAAATGTCGCAAATATCAGCTTTGCCAGGACTGTTTTTGGCGAGGACGGATCAGTCACTCACACCAGCTCACTCATCAAATGAAGGAATACACTAGTTATGTAAGAATAGAGTATTTTTTCTATTCTGGTCACAAATTAACTTTTAATTTCAGAAATCAGCTGCTAAACAGCTCTCAAGCTCGCTCAGAAGGTCATTCTTTTGCAAGCCGAACAAAAACCCTGCTAATCAAAAGTCGAACCAAAATTTGCCAAGAACTTATCAAAATGTTCAATTTAACTCGGATTCACCTCAATACAACTCGATAGGCCCGAGTAATGTTATGACAACGAGTGACTACAGTTTGTTGAACAAAAACTCCACAAACAAGGACAAAATGTTTCAGTCTTTGTCTTTAGAATCGTCGAAATTTCAGACTGGAAATCAAAATATACCAAATACCAGTAGTTTACCAATAAACAGATCAGATTTATACTCTAATCCGCAAAATAAAAACCAATACTCGTTTAATTTAATAAATACTTTCTTGGATTCCAAACTGAACCAATCCACCGACATAAATAATATAATGTAATCTTTTTTCTTTTTCATTTGTTTAGCTGTATTTAGATAATCATTTTAAAGTTAAGAATTTAACGACACTTAAAATGCTAGACATATAAAGCAATATTATTATTTTTAAAAATTTAATATTTTTTAAGTCAATTTTTAAAAGAAATCCTTATTTTTAAATTAAGATGATTTAAACTTAAAATATTTGCCAAAGATGAAAAAAAAAACATAGAAATTTATCTCCTAAAATAAAGTAGAATCAGTTCGTATTATGCTTAAGTATTTGCTTTAAATAATAAATATATATAAACAAAAACCAATCTACACTAAATTATAATTAATTTTTTAAAATAATTTTATTAATATCTATTTTGATGAAATTTGCTTAAAATAGCAAAGCATATTGTAAAGCTTTTTTTTGAGTTTCAGCATTTTATGTTGCTTAATTAAATTTTATCGAATTTTTTTTCATCATTGAAGTTTGCTTTTAATTAATTTAAAAAAACGAGTAAATTTATTTTAAGTTTTCAAGCAAATTGAGATTAAAAATTTTAAAATTTATGTGCTAATATTAGTAATTACTTTATATTTATTAAATCAAAGTTTAAGCAAATTACTCAAACGAAAAATTATAAAAATACACCGAATAAAAGTTGCGATCTTTTACTCCAAAAGTTAATTGTTACCCGATTTATATATTGATCTATTGAGCCAATAATTAGTAATTTACATGGTGAGGTTTTGGGCTTTTTTATTTATTTAAAAGTAAATATTAAAATTAATAAGCTAATATAATTACAGCCTCTATCTGACGAATAATAATTTATTACAATCGTGCCAGACTTATTCTACTTGTAGAGTTTCTGATTTTATTTATCAAAAAGATTCTAAACTTTTATGACTGTTCAAATAAAAGAATTCAATATTTTTTTCAAAATAAAATAAAAAAATCCCAAAGTAAATATTAATTAAAACAAAATCTATTTAGGAATGAACTTAGTATTAAACCAACGCAATCAGTGGCCCAATTTAACCAAGTACCGAATCGAAAAAACTACTCAAACACACTTTCTATGCTAAAAACAAGGAGTAACGAGACTTCTAACAGGTAAATTAAAATAAAACTAAACTAAATCATCTAAAATAGTAATTTTGTTTAAGTAATTATGGCAATTATTTACCAAAATCTCTTCCGCTTTCACATGTAGCCACAGAAGGCAACCAAAATATGGACGAGCACCACATTATTCAAGTGTATTCAGCTCGTCTGGCCGAAATATATTCGAAAAACCCCCAACTAACTCAATTAGCATCAAAGCCAATATCACCCTGTACCAACTACTCAAATTATCCAACAGTGACCAAATCTTTTTCAAAATCAACCTCAATCAAATCCGCAAAACAAAACACATTAAAGCAAAAGCTTAATCTCTTAAACGAGTCTCGAACCGCCAGTCTGTCAAGACAAGTACCTGTCTCCTCTTCACAAAGATTCAACACCTACAACGCAAGCCGCAGTCTATCTGAGAATAATTTTAGATACTCGCGGGATAGTCTTGCAGAATTGGACATTGACTCGGAAGACACTGATTTCGAAAATTTGACCAACTATCAACTCCTCAAAGAAAAGCAGGAAATTGTGGCTAAACTGGAAAAACAAAATAAAGAAATTCTCAAGGAGATAAAACGATTGAGAATGAAACAACTATCTAATTGTTCTTTGGACATGATAGAACCAAACGAGGCCAAATATAAAACGCCTATGAGCGCTACCCTAAACCGAAAAGTCTACACCCAAGAGCCCATATTGCAAGAATTGCAGACTTTAAAGCACAAAAAAGGACAGCTCGAGTCCAGAATGCAAATTTTGGAATCGAATAGAAATGAGCTTCTCAACCGGTTGAGTCAATTAGACGCTTTGATAAATAAACCAGCAATGGTTCAGGCTAATAAGAACCGAAATGGAATTATTACCAATTTACAGCCAAGAAGTTGGAGCTCACCAAATTCACCTGCTATGTACGAAATTCATCCTCCTAGGGCTAAACTTAGCAACACTACTTCTCTCAATCAATCAACGAATAGCTCATTAAATTCTCTGAACGAACATAATTCGACTTTGCACAACGATCTGCTGCTGGCGGCTGACTCGGTCACTTCAGCAATGCAAAATTTGGTCAAAGAACTTAACTCGGAAAGCGATGACTTTCAATTTTATTCGGCCAAGGCGACAGAAAATTTAGAAAAGAACTCAAAAATTTCCACATCAAATACTCCAATGAATATGAGGAAAAATTTTAGCAAACAGGAAGAAGAAGAAAGCAAGCCAAGTTTGGAAAATGTTCTTTATCAAAGTGGTCTGGTAAGTGAATCGTTTATAGACGATTTAACTGAGAAGCAAACTGAGAATAATCAAGAAAAAAATGCCACTGTTGATCAACTTTTGTCTAAATTGGTTGACAATACAGAATTGGGAGAATCTTGGCGCAAAGAGTTGGAGCAAATTTTAGTCGACAATGGTCAAACAAGTGCCCAGTCGGATCAAGATCAAAAAAACGAATTTAATGATTTGCTTTAACAGTGATAATTTAATGATGTAAATTTAATTTACTTTTTAAAAATTGGATTTTTTTGTTAATTTAAAGTTACCGTTAATAGAATTTCACAAATGTTAAATAAAATTTTAATTTAAAAATTTTTAATTTTCGCAAAGATTGGGGTCATTAAGAAACCACTTTTTTACTTCTGATAATTTTGTTAAAGCCTTTTTTGAAATATTGATAGAATGAAATTTGTCATACCTCAAAACAATTTGAAATTGTTTGCTAAGTCCATAGTAACCATGTCTAAGATTGGAGATGAGCTCTATTTTGAGCCCACTGAAGAATCGGTTAGTTTTATTATAATTTTTGATTGCTTAAAATTTAAAGTGAACTAAAAAAAACAAAAAATAATGATTTATCTTACTAAAATTTTATTGATATAAAAAAATAAAAACGTTAATTGAAAATTAACTCTTATGTTATAGAGAAATTTTTTTTCAAAGTCTAATTAAACTTTTATTTTTATCTAGTATTGGAAATCAATCAATCAGAGATAAAGACTTCTATAAATGAATTATTAAAAAAAATTCTTTTCTAAGTTAATAAACTAAAGTCATAAATCAGAAATGCTTCGAATTTTTGTTTATATTTAGAAAAAAATTTAAAAATTCTCTGAAAATTTTGCTATTTTTTAAATAATTCTTGTAAATATACAATATTTTTGAATGAAGCTAAAACATGCCACTTTTTATTCTGATTTTTTAATATAATTTAATATTTAAAAAAATAAAATCAATAATTAAAAATTTTCTAGCTATCTATTCGAACAATCAACTCATCTCGATCAGCTTTTACATGCTTTTCTTTCAAGCAGTCATTTTTTTCCTATTTTGAGCCGAATTTGGTCAACCAGAATTGTCTCAACACCACTAATCTAAATAATACCACAATAAATGACTGTAATACAACAAGAAAATTAGATGACCAAGAAGATGAAATAATTGATTTTGTTCCATTTAAATGCAAAATTCCAGTCAAGGTATTCTTCAAAATTCTAATTTTATTAAAAATTAAATTTCATTAAAAGTGTTTTTTATCAATTTTTAAAAACATAAATTCTTTGGAAAAAAATATCGAAAAATGTACAATTACTGTTAAATACATTCCATTGACCAATGATACAGCTCAAAAAGTCTACGACTACGACTCTACAATGATAACCAAGAAATTAAACAAAAACAACCAAGAGCAACTATTTGACACTAAATTTTTAATTATAATGACATCTAAATATGGTTTGAGAAAGACATTTCTACTTAGTATATCAGACTGTGAAAATTTACAAACTTCATTTTCAATTAAAAATTGCACCAATAAATTAAGCATTAGTTCAAAGTGAGCCTATTTATATCTATTTCTTAAATTATTAACTAAAATAATATAAGATATTTACACGAAACTATGAACAGCTTTTCAAATGATACAGATGAAGTTACTTTCTTGGTTGAACCAAGTAAATTATTGATAAAAAATTACGTCATACCAGATAATTGTAAGTTATTACCAAAAATGAATTCGTTTGATATTTATTAATTTAAGCTGACTTAAAATCGCTTATAAATACCCAAGTTAATTTCGATAGTGACGAATTTAGTCATTATGAAATTGATAAAGAATGGGAAAGCTTAACTTTCTGTCTAAAAGAGCTCAAAGTATGCCTTCTGTTTGGTTGCTGGTTCGATCTGTCAATAGATACATATTTCAAGCATAAAGGAAGACCAATCATATTTGCTTACTCAAACCAGAATTTTGATGCCAATTTTACCTTTGCTACTTTATCTGATGATTCATCAGTCTCACAGTGTACAAACGTGTCCTCAGCTACAACCAAATCTAGTCAGTCAAAAATCAACAAGAGTTTTGATACGTCCAATATTAGCGAAATAATGGACCAGTCTTTGCACGGGGCTAATATATTTAGCACCAGAAATGAAACAAAAATTTTGAAACCAACTAAGTATTTTTTAAATTTTTTTGAGTAATTTTTATCAAATTGATTAATTAGACGAACTTTATATGATGCTTCCAATGGACAAAGTTACTTAAGTGAGCATAGTCGAGCAATTAAAGTTGAAGAGGAAGAAGAAGAAGACGCCTTGCTAAGTCAGGCTTTAGATCAACATCAAGGTAAAGTAAGAAATGCGACTAGTATAAATATACCGGCAACTCCATCTCCTCCAGTTGCAAAAAAAATGAAATCTTTGGTTCACAGTTTGTTCGATGATGGCGAAGAGGAAGAAACCAGAAAGACATGTGGTAATAAAACATTGGCAATGTTTTTGAATGACTCAATGGAAGTGGATGAAGACAGAAATGAAAATTTGAGAAAGTGTGCAGTTTTTGTTGATAATACTGATAGTGAAGATGAATAAAACTTTTGATTTTAGTTTTTTTTTCTATTAAAATATTTGTATATGAAATCAAGGAAAATTTGGCACCGTGAAATTAAATTAAAAAATGAAAATTTAAATTTGTTATTAAAAAAATTTAAAAATTTAACCAACTTATGTCGTTTGTATCTAATTTATCCTCTCAATTATTTATTTTAAATATTTCGTATTCCCTCAATTGATTAAACCTCACCACAAGTTAAGAAACGCCTTTGGACCATGCAACCAAAGTAAAAAATATGAATTTTAATGCTTTTTTTAATCGAAAAATTTAAAAAATGAATTTTGTAATATTTTTAATTTTTTCTTTAAAATCGAGTATTGATAATGCGTGATTACGCTTTTAGACCATGCGCTCAAAGTAAACAATATTATAACATGAGCAGGATGTACTTTGGTGCATGGTCCTAAGGCGTGTCTTAACTTTTGTTACAGCATAATCGAACGAGGGAATGCAGTAATTTAAGCAAAGCCTTTACCCGTCGGTAATGCACTTAGTCTTTCGTTTTATCCGCATAATTTAGTTTTGATCAGATTATTAAAATAATAATAATAATTGATAATTGATAAAATGCAAGTAAAAAATAAAGTATCTCAAAGAATATTTTAAAAGATCAAAATTTTTCATTACCTTGAATAAAATTTAGATGTTATTTTTAAGTTATATATTTGAAGTTTAAAGCTTAAATTTATAAATTGCTAAATTAATTATAATTTCATAAAATTAGTAAAAATAAAAATAATCTCAGAATTTATATTGTTTAACAATTTCAATAAATTTAAGGTTTTTATTTAAATAAAAGAAATAAAACTTGAAATTATTTTATATTAAAAATTTATAAATTCCAGTATTTTTGTTTTCTAAAGTAAAAAAAGAATTCTGTTAAACAAATTTTAAATTAAAAAAAATGAAGTCTGATTTTAAATCTTAGAATCTTTATCTTAAATTTCAATTATCTACGAACAATTCTGTGTTAATAAGTTTTGAAAAATTTTCTTTAAAAAATACACTTCTCAAAGCATAATAAAGCATGGAAAAACTTTGTTTAAATCTTATTAGAGATGGTAATAATTTACGATAATTCTTGTACACAAATCCATATTTGGCTTTGATCATTTTGTCATTAAAATTAGTGTAAAACTGGTTTACAAAGCTATGATAAACTTGAGTCTTATTCATTTTTTTTTCATTAATATAATTTAGAATATTAGATGTATCTTTTTTTAAATCTTGTTTTGAATTGGACTCATTTTTTGCAATCATTTCATAAAAATTTTTCGAATTTATAATCAAAGTTTTATTATAGGCCGACCATATTATGTCATCTTCGTCTTGGAATTCTCTTTTGTTTTTTAGAGCATCAAATGTTTTGTTGTAAGTTAGAAACATATTTTTGGAAAAGTTATCAAACCAATCGGACAAAACAATAGCTGTCTCATTTAGATAAATGTAAAAAAAGCATGATGGTTGCTCCGATATGGTATAGACTGTGTGATAAGAGCCTGAAGGAAGATCTAACTTGTCTCCAATGTTCAATGTTGTGTTAATCTTTTTGCCTTTTTTACCCTCGCGCTCAACCTGGATTCTTCCATTCAAAACTTCAATAGTCGAATTTAAAAATGGTGATATGTAATTTTCCAATTTAAGCCCATTTAAATCAGCCACAAAAGTTAGATCAAAATCAGTCTTATTTTTTGAATATTGGTTTTCAATTTCGTTCAATTTGCTTCTCCAGCTACTTAAATCAGTCATCAAAGGTATTATCCATTTGACTTCCTTAAAGGGACTCCATTTTGCCTTGGTCATGTCCACCCTAGGATCAACTTGACGCTGGTTAAATCTATGATTCATTGAGCGCCATATGTCAAAATAGAGCTCAATATCTTTAAATCCGTATTCTCCTAGACGTTGTTCAATACATTTTGCATATTGGTGCATCATATCACCATGCGAAGACCATCTTCGTCTTGAAGTCCATGCTCTAGGGTTTAAATAATGGGTCTGATTTGTCTTTTTGTCAACGAAATGGATTTTTATGTGCTGAGTATGCCATGAATGTATCATCATATCCCAAGAATAGCCTAAATTTTTAATTGTAATTCTAATAAGTTTTTACAATAAAGAAAATTACCATAAAGCCCATTGGTCCAATTATTGTATCCTTTGGTAATAAAATGCGAATAAGGAAGAAAAAGTTGTTCTGAAATATAAATCAAAGAAAATAAAGTAAAAAATTTGTGATAAAATCTTGGAGTTGACGATTTTTTCTTTTAAAAATAAATTTACATTTAAATTTATATAAAATTTAAATATAAGTTTTGAAATTACTTTTTCATCACTTTTAATTTTGTCATAAATGCAATGCTCTGACAGTTTATTAATAAGGAATTTTTTATTATCATCTAAAATTGGTTTAATCAATCCAGCTTTGGTCATCAATCTTTTCGGCCAATCAAGTGAATAGAACAGCGTTGTTGTTGCTAACATGGTGTATGGAAACATGCCTATGTTGAACATTCTCGAGTTCATTATATGAAACGAAGAGGACATTAAGGTTCCCATAAGGCGAGTTTTGTCAAAAAAAAGCATAAATCCAACAAATAAATCTATAAAAAGCCCTCCACCGTGAACAATAAACAAAGTTATTTGGTCTGTAGTTAAGAATAACCTAATATTTAAATATTATATTAAAATATATTAAAATTTTTCTCATTGAAAAAATTAATTGAATTCTAATTAAATAGTTTTAAGGATCTTTAATTAATTTTTTTTTGTACATTGTATTAAAAAAATATTACTTGAAAGGGTCAAATACCCAATGAGTGCCTAAAGTTCCCATCGAGTAACCTTTAACCCAGTCCAATTCGGTTTTTTTTAAGCCAGCTAGGAAATAAACTAAAAATATCTGTGTCCTCAAAAGAGTATAATTCCATAATGGGACGTGAGTATTTCTAATATTTTTATCTAATAAGCCATCAATCGAGCTAAAACCAAAAATTAGAATCATAAATAAATGACGCAAAAGTTTACAGATATCTATCGGCGTCCATAAAAAAAAGCAAAAATCCACATAGACCATATAAATATGAATGATTATTCCATGTGGTTTTATCCAGAAAAAAAAGATACCAATATGGAATAGTGAAACATATACACGACCATCGGTACTTAAAACCAAGCATGATACCCATTGCGCCAAAAAACATGATACCATAGACTATAACCATCCACTCTGCTGAAAGTGGCTTTAAAAAATCAAATAAAGGAAAGTGACATATTTTTGGATTGCCAAACTCCAAATCTGCGTCAGTCATGCCTCGTTCATGTGGTATATCTAGCATCATGATCAAGCCTAAAATCGACTCATTAGAAAGTGATGGAGGAATTTTGTTAACTTTTACCGAATAATATACGAAATACAGCTAGAGATGATGGATCTTCTGGACGATTTAGCAAATGTACCAAGCCATTCCATGATTTCAATTCAATTGGTTCAAAACCAAAAATATCAAAAAATTGTGATTTAGTATTCATTTTATTTTTATAAATGAAAGAATTAAGTAAAAGATATTTTTATTAGTTTTTAGAGGTTAAAAAATTCATCGAATTATTCTGTAAAACATAAGTAAATCATAATATACAAAGATAAGTATTGAACTTTTATTTGAAAATAATATTCATGAATATCAAAAATAGCTTGAAATTTTCTTAAAAATGAGATTATAAAAATAAATCAAAAATAAAATAAATTTTAAAATTTTAACTCAGTCTAATTAAACAAAAATTTTCTTTACTTTTTAGATCTAGTTAATGGTAAGGAGAAGTTAAATTAAAGAATTAAAGCTTAAAAATATTCTGAACTCTATTTTTTATATCTTTTTAAAAACGTGTAAAAGCTAAAAATATAAAGGTGTTACAAATATTGATTATGATAATAATTTTTCCTACTAGAGCAAAAATCTGAAAATTGGATAAACCAAGAATATTCAATTTATTGAAGTATCACCTTAAATAGTTAGCTTTTAAACGTTTTTAAGAATATATAAAAAATAAAGCTTTTAAGCTCTAATTTTCTTAATAAAAAATAGTTAAATTATCTACATGGCTTAATTTTAAATATTATTTCAATTTTTATCAAAAACACACCGTATTACTTGTTTAACAATTTTCCAAATTAAAATATATATCTAGTTTTTATATTAATATTAATATGAGTAAGAAATTCTTTAGAAAATTTACCACAGAGAATATATTCACGATTCTTATAATTCTTTTTTAAAATTGATCCAGATTTATACTCTTGATTAGAAGTTAAGTATAAAAAGTTTTGAAAAAAATATTAAATAAAAAAAATCAACAAAATGTTTATTTTTCTAATTAAAACACTTTCATTTTTGGTAATATGCTCATCACAATCGCTGGATACCAGTGGTTGTTCAAGCTGGACGCCACTTTACTCTCAAACAGTGATCAACACTTCTTTGGATTTTGTTGTTTTTGGTAACTTAGCCAATGAAACTCATAAGGCTGTAGCCTGTGTTTCATCCAATAAACCTGACAAAATATATTCTTTTAAAATAAATGTTCCAGATACTCATTTAATGTCTTTTGATATAAAAATGACTGATCCAAACGATGGAAATTCAGTTGATACCGTTCTTGCTCTATCTACTGATTGTTATAGCTATCTTTTTTGTAATGACGACTATATTGGCAGATCGTCAAGAATAACAGGAAATTTGGACAGTGGTGATTACTTTTTAATAGCATCGGTTTTTAGTGACACGTATAGAAATTCAACCTACAAATTGACTATCTCTTTTCAAAAAATTCTTAAGCCAACCACACCACCACCTATTGGTTCATGTTTTAACCCCAGTGAAGTAATTGAAATACCCAGAAATAATCTGCGAAATGCTGAATATTACATTTATCTGAATCAATGGTCTTATTTAGATTCAATTCAACCAGTTTGCTCTGAATATAACAGTTCTGATTATATTCTAAAATTAATTGTACCAGAAAATTTGGAAATTTTCATTGAAATCAAAACTAGCAGTTATGACAATAAATTTGATACTTTGATTGAAATTAGAGATTCCGATTGTAATCCTTTAAATGATACTTTATTTTGTAATGATGATTCTCCTATTCATGCTGGCCTTGGTTCCTATTTGAATGGTACTCTTTCATCTGGAGAGTATAAACTAATCTTTTCTGCTTACAACTCAAACTATTCTGGTTCATATATAGCCCAATTAAACTCGACTATTATCACAAGTGGATCATATGGTGATTATGGTACTTGCTTTAATCCTATTAATTTGTATACTGAGAGAGAAATCCCAGCTGAAGGATTAAATGATTACGTCATATTAGGAAATTTATCTAATTTTAGTTCAAGTGATCATACAATTACGTGTGCTAGAGTGCCCTATTCGATACCTAAAGTTTTTTATCGTTTCGATATACCTGAAAATTTGGAATTTAATTATGATATTCGAATGAGTAAATTTGATGGTACAAATAAAATGGACACCGTTTTGGAATTGGTTAATGAACAATGTGAATCTTTTGATTATTATTATTATGATTATTATTTGTATTGTAATGATGACTCGAACCCTCCTGGGGGGGTTTCGTCAAGACTTAGTGGAAATTTGACAAGTGGAACTTACAAATTGATTGCTACAGTTAATAGATACAGCGATATTGGTTCTTATAAAATTAAAGCTTCATTTAATCTTTTAAATTAGATTCTTTTTTTTTTTTTATGAATAAATCTGTCAAGCATTTTAATTAAAATTTTAAAATATTTCTGCATTACACTTTAACATTTGCATTTAAGACTCTGGTAAAAATAATGCTTAAATTTTATGCCACAAAATAAGAAAATACAAAATTCAATTTATTTAAGAAATTGATTACTTTTTTTGTCTAACTTAAAATCTTAATTGAGAATTAGATTATTTAAATTTTTCTTGGAACGTATCAGTTAGCAAAATTTTCGGCAAATTTATTTACCATTTAAACATTACTATGAGATGAACCAACAAGTTATCAAGGGCGACGAAGCTTGTCAAGTCTTGCTGTCACCTTACCTATGAAGAATCCGAGTAATCTAATAAGTTCATTATTGTCGGACGGTCCAGCTGGTAACATTCGTGGTCATAAGTATAGACTAGTAAAACAACAACACACAAAGATAAGTCACAGAGAGAATTTTATTTTAAATCGAGTAGTTAATAACTGGAATAAATTACCATCTGAAATATTGGCAGCAAATTCAAAAAGAAACTGAATGATTTTTTAGTGTCTGATCAACTTCAATTAAACAAATCTTGGTCTTTTTAGTCATTTATTTTAGGTTGTAACTCGTTTTAGCTACCATAGTGAGACTCTTAGTTTTGCTCTAAAGGTTATGCCTGTTGTGGCTCATATTATTATTATTATTGTTTAGTTATTAATTTTGTTATATTTCTTTTATTATTCGCGGTTAAGATTTTTATGGAAAAATTGAAACAAAATTTGAATAATTCTTTTAAAATTGTTTTTAAAATTTTACTCTAAAAAATTTAATTTAATTTATTTTATATTATATCTTTCTTTATTCTTTATTATATTTTATATCTTTCTTTGGTAAAGAATTATTTTTGAAGTCTTTTTTAGTATTTCCTTTACCTGCAGATCATTTTTATCATTTTCCAAATTTTGTTCATCGAAATATCATTGTTCACGAATTCATTAATTGGATAACTAACAAAAAATTTAAACTTTACGAAGAATAGCGGTTTCCTAAAATGATCTTATGTAACGAAGCTACCAGTCAAAAAATTTCAGAAGACTGTGTCCGACAAAAATTAATGAATCAAGTTTACGATTCAGGAAGATCTTATTTTCAATCTATTTTTTTATATCTTTAATTTTTAAGTTTAAATTATTGGTGGCATCAATTTTATTTTTTAAACTGAAAAAAAATTTTTTAGTTTTCAAATCATACTTTATTATTTTATATTTAATAACTAAGCAATTAATTTATTTTCATTTGTTGAAGTTTTTTGAATGCTGATAAATTTACGGAATTAGGTTGATTTTGATCAGTCTCGGGATAAGAAAATTCACAGGAATGAATAAATTTAATTTCGTAAAAAGATTGCTTTTGAATAAATAATAACTTTTCTTCAAAAAAAGCTGAGAAAAATCACACATAGGTTTTTTCTTATTTCCAAAAGCGATTTGAATTTGTTTAATTTAAGCTAGCAAGACTTATAAGTGAATTGAATGTAATAGAGTAAATTTTTTTATTTTCTAATTAAAGAATTTCTTTCATTATTGAGTCGAATTATTGAAAAAAAAATTATAATTAAACTTCTTAGCACAATTGAATGAACTATCAATTCAAATATTTCATGCAAAATTTAAAATTTTACCTAAAAATTTTAAAGAATTAATTTAAAAACGCTTTTTTGTTTTGAAAAACGTGTCTTCAAAGCACCTTATTATTTAACAGGCAAAAATTAAATTAAAATTTTTATAAAAATTATTTAACAAATAAAAGTATAAAGTTTTTTTTTAGAAAATGAAGTGTCCAAGAATCTATTTCACTAAGAACAAGTAAAAATGTAAAAATTAGAAACGAGACTTAATTTTCCATATCTCTGTCACAGTTACTAAAATCAATGGTCTTGATTGAGATTTTTAAGATGGAAAAAAAATTAAATTTTAAGTTTTATTTTCTAAGATCTGGTTCGAATTAAGCCAAATTAACTTTGAAAATTTTCTGTATCGTGAGATCAGTAAAATGCGATTCATTTAGACCACGTTTTTGTATTTTTCAGTTTAGGAGATAAAAATTAGTCAAGTGATATAACATATTTTTTAAATTATAAAAACAACATTTAAGAAAAAGCTCTTAGACATGTTTAAAAGCTTAATTTTTACATAAAGCAAAAATTTATTATGCCAAATTAAAGAGACCTAAGGGCGTAATTCAGATGACATAAACTGAGAATTATGAATTATTCATTTTAATAAAAATTGGTAGCATTCTGCGATAGGAAAATTAATTTTTATCCCGGGGATAACTCAATAGCAAAGCAAATCGAATAATTAAGTTTATTTAGCCAAAGTATTGAAGCAATTTGAATTTATATGTTTTATTAGTTTTTGCTTTTTTTATATAGCTTGTTTAAATTTCGTATATTATTTCAATAAAATATTCACTGCTAACTAATTTAATATTTCTAAAATAAAAATTGCCTAATTTAATATTTCTAAAATAATAATTATACTTTTAACTTTTCCTCATTTACTGCAGAGAATTCTTATCGATTTTCTGAACGGGTCCGTGCAGGACCTAGATACACTTAAATTAAAACCATATGCCTAATTTTAATTACATATTTTAATCAGATTCAGTCGACTATGTTCACTGGATTTTCTAAAGCAATAAAGTTCAATTTTTTTGTATCTAAGCAATTATTAATTTAAATTTTTAATTAAAAGACATTGTAAAATGCTTTCCAATCTGTCATCAATAATGACTGAACCAAAATCCACTCACACCAATCTAATTTACATCGAAGATTTCCAGAGCGAAAAGTGCGAATCTCTGTTTAAGTTTAAGAACGAAAATTTGTTCACAGACGTCTATATTTACGTCGAGGGCGTAGAATTTCCGTGTCACAAGGTGATTCTGTGCGCTTCAAGCCAATATTTTCAGGCCATGTTTTCGTGCGACCTCAAGGAGAGCCGGCATGGCAAGGTGTTTATCGAGAACATGTCTCCGTGGACCATGAAGCGCTTGCTGGACTTTATCTACACTGGCAAGATCGAAATAAGCTATGAGAACGTAATAGACCTGTTCAATGCAGCGGTGCTCTTTCAGCTGTCCAAGCTGGTCGACAAATGCATCAATTACGTAAAAGAAAACGTCGATCTTAGCAATTGTGTCGAAATTTATTTGTTCGCCTCTATGCACGGCCTCAAAGACCTCGAAACTTACACATACCAATATTTGCTTGAAAATTTCCGACTCCTTATCGACTTTACCATTGACTTGTATTCAAAAAGCTCTGAACCACCATGTGAGAGTTTGTTAGTCCAACTCAAGTCAAACTCACTGTCAAATCTTAACTTGGAACAAATAAGGGAAACATTTTACTCATCGTTTATCAGACTCGACCAAAAAACCTTCTGTAGTTTGCTCCAAGATGACCAATTAAATGTAAAAAGAGAAATTTATGTCTATTATTCCATTATGAAATGGATTGAGTACCAAAGTGTGGTGAATGACCAACATCAAATGATTCAGCTTCATGAACAATTGTTTAAATATTTGAGACTTAACTCTCTAAGTAAAGAGGAATTGGAATTTATTTTAGAAAATGACAAGATACTTGCTCAAAATTTAAATTTAAAAGAAAAAATTCTTTCGACTCTGGGTGATTTGGAGTCTAGTCAGGAGAACATAAGACCATCGACTCTGCCTAGAGATTATATCTGCTCATTAGCTTTGAATAATTTTGACTTATTTGATAGTAGCAAGTCAAATTGGGACAAATTGACCAATTGGCCTCCTAGTGAGCTTAACTCTGAATACCAATTTAGACAAACATTTGAGGGCTATTCTGTGTGTACAGTTAATAATGTTCTTTATGTTAGTGGTGGTTTGAGTAAAACAATGGACAAAATTGAGCTCAAAAACTGTTTCTATAGGTTTGATCCAGTTAAAAATGAATGGTCAAATCTGAGTCCAATGCGAACCAAGCGAGCTTTTCATCATAATATTCACCTGTCCAAATCAAAAGACGAGAATTATATTCTTGTTATGTATGGTCTTAAATATGAACAAGAAGATTCAGAGGAGCAAATTTTCGAACAATCGATGACCATCGAATATTACAACATTGAAAATGATAAGTGGAAATTACTGCACATAGATAATAACTCAATACTTGGTCATCATTTGTTCTCGATGTTTAATCGAGCTCAAATGGATGAATTTGACTTGACAGCTTTGGTCAATCTTCAAATAGAACAATCTAAATTGGTTGTTGGACTAAAGAGTTTAATTTACATACTAAATGATAATTGCATTCATTGTTTTGAGTTTGATAAGCAAAATGTTAATTCCTATTTGCCTTATTTTAGATTGCCAAAAAATTTGACTGGGTTTGTATTGGCAAAAGCAGTAAGCTTTAAAACAGCTAATATACTGACTCAGTTTGACATGGAAAATTCGAATAAGAAAAGTCTTTTCTCCTGGTACTCTGACTCTGAAGACAAATCTCCATCGATGTCTTCAACTTCGAGCAATTCTCTACAATCGCCGACCATACATGACTACGATGAGGAAGGCTCAAGCAAACGGGTCATGATAAGACAAGAAAAAGAAGCCCTGATGTTTATCCTGAATCCAGAACAAGGTTTGCTCTATGAGTTTTATCCTGGAAAAAATAAGCTTCTAAGAATGCCAAATTTAATTCTGAAACATGATAAATATGCCAGTTTTGTGTTCAAATTCAAGTCAAAGGTGGTCATTACTGGTGGTCTTGGTGACGAGAGTGGATATTATCAGATTGAATCTTTTGACAGGGATACACGCCAATGGTCCATATTGACCAAGTATCCGGCTTATGCTGACAAATCAGAACAATTTAAGGTTATACACAGCTTCTTTAGACTCAAAATGTCTCTCGTCTGAAATTATTGCCGAAAATTGGTATGGTTACATGCACATGATAAGATCAAAGATTATGGGTGCTAAAAGATTATATGTGACAATTTTTTCCTTATGTCAGATAATATTTTATTAACTGGTGCCTCTTTTTTGCAACGATTTTCAAAATATGTGAAATATTTGTTGATATTTTTTTACAATTTTAAAATAAATTAAAAATTTTTCAATTTTTTTGCTGTTTAATAAAGGCTTGACAGTCCTTAAGAAAACATTGTTTAATATATTATCTGTAAAATAGTTTAGATGTCGAATAGTTTATTTGATGACTCAGTTGATAGACCTTTATTTGGTGAAACAAATTTTAAAGTAAAATTTTTGTTATTTTAGCCTATAATGGTAATCATATTAAATAAAGGATAAATTATTCATCGGTTCGTGTTCTCTATTACCAACCACGATAACAATTGTAAGGTTTTTTAATAATTCAACTCAAATAGAAGCTTAATATTAGCTTAAAAATTAAATAACTTGGTTAAATGAAATAAAAATAATTAAATTCAAGACTTAAAATTTAATTTTATTAACTTTATTAATTTCATAAAGCTTTTTATTGATTAACTAAACAAATATAAATTTTCAACTTTATTTAATGATCATTAAAAATGTAATTTAGTAGATTTAAATTTTACTTTTGAAAATTAATTTAAAACTGATCTATTTTCATTAATACTTAATCAATGCTTAACAATATATGAAAAAAATTGTACTAAAGATTTTTATGTTTATCAAATAAACAATCAAAAGCTTTATTTCACTTTAATCTTTTTGAATCAATAACAAAAATTAATATACAAAGGAATTATTAGTTGCAGCATTTTTGAGCAAAACAAAAGCATTGAATATAATAACATCATTTTTTGTTCTGTTTTTATGTTTCTCACATCTTTTTATGGTAATTTAAATCCAAAAAGCTTAAAATATGTATTTTAATTTTTATTCTTTTTATTTTAGATTAAATGGTATAGACAAGGAGAGCTCGATCCAAAATTCCGAAAATTAATCTTATCAAACTCAATTGTAATAACCTTTTTGTGCATTTGCTTAAACATTTATATTTTTTAATTAAATTTTTTTAAAATTTTCTATACAGTAAATATTTTAAATTAGAAAATTTAATCTATCCTATGTTAAGCTTAAAAGAGAATTTTTATAAATTCATTTAATTAAATAGAAATTGATTAAATTTTATTTGACTTGTTATATTTAAATTGTTAAACTGCAAACATTTTTGGGCTAGTGAAATAAAAATGTCTAAAATAGAAAAGTCTAGAGATTCGCCTTTGATGATCGATTCTGCCCAACAAACTGATTTGAGAATCACCTCAAATGGCAATTTAGTTAAAAATAATCATAAACTTTATACTTTTTATGATTATAGAGATAAAGTGAAGAAAAATGCTGATACATCAACCGCTTTTTATAAGCCTAAATTAAGTAAAAAATCTCTAAGAGTTAAGTTTGATGACTATGATGAATCTTCGGATAATGAACTTGGTTCAAAATATGATAAAGTTAGATTTTTATAACCAAAATGGAATTTATCTTTGAATTTGAATTTAGCATAACAGTAAAAAGCTGATTGTAAAAGAAAAAGAACCAAAGCTAAAAAGTGTTTATAAATATTATAGGAACAATTTGGATGAGAGTGATGAGGATATTGAAGATGATGATATATTTATTCCTAAGGGTAAAAAAATCGTCCATTTAAAAAAACCACCGCAGCAAGAAGAAGAAGAAGTGAAAATTGTCTATGTTAAGAATAAAATGCCTGAGGTGTCTTATTTACCAGAAAAAATCATTTACCAACAAAGCAATGATCCAGTGATGCTTCCAACTTCTACAATTATGACAAAGAGACCTTCATTTGTTCAAATAGCTCCCGTTAAACAACCAGTTCAAGCATTACCTTTTCATTCACCAATTATTAATAGAAACAGAATTTTTAGATAAAATTATAATTTTTTTTAATTTGCCAAGGTAATGATTTTTTTATTTTCAATAAAGTTTTGAAAAATGATTTTTTCTTAATGTTTCAAAATTTCAAGAAATACATCATTCGATTAAAATATAGGTCTGTAAATTTAAAAAATAATTTATTACATTGAAAAACTTTAATCATTAAGGTTTAGAAAATATTTAGTTAATATTTTCAATTTTATTGCGTCAGCATCAACACCCTTGATTTTGTTTTGAAATTCCAAGACAAAAATGTCAATTCTCAATTTTTGATTAAGTAATAAGCTACCTCAAAGCAATATTCTGAATTTTTCAGTCACTTAAAATGTTTGGTTACCAATTTATATTTTTGGACTTAGATTATTTTTAAAATTTAAAAAAAAAACATTTTTTTCCAGAATTTTGGCAAGATCCAAATTCGCTATTCCTTTTTTCACTGTTGGTATAGTTTCAGAATAATTTTATTTTTTTTTATTTAAAAGTATTAAAAACTATTTTTAAAGTGACTTGAATTTTTAAAATAGATTGAATTGCTTTCTTAAGTGAAACTCTTCAAGATAATTAGAAATCGTTGGCTACTACATAAATAGTTTAATTAATGTCGTATAATAGCATCAATCATAATTTACCTTTGAAAATAAACAGAAATTTTAGCTCAAATTTAAATGAAAATGGTTATGCTAACAACCATGGAGTAAACAACGGCAACGAAAGATTTAATCAAGCTCACATTAATGAAGGCTTCGATTGGGTAGAACAGAATGATGATGAATTCTCTATTGAGACGAGAGACGCTGACTCGATTCACAGTACCAATTTTTCAAATCAAACAAATAAAACAAAGCCTAAATTATATACTTTTTATGATTATATGAAAAAAAATAAAAATCCACCAGAAAATTCCAAAAACGAAATTAAAAGTAGAAATTTGGATAAAAATTTTATTCAGCAAAATAAAGTTAAACCGAAAACAAATCAAGTTTTTGATTTCACAGGCCAGTTTAAAAAGCCGTATTCATCTTCACCAGTAAATACTAGGAATAAGCTTGATTTGACACCTGAGCCTACAGCAATGCCTATTTCAAGCGGATTTGGCGGATATACAAATACTACTACACGGCGAAAACCGGCTAAAGTATTTTAATTTTTATCTATTTCTTAATTTCTAATTTTTATCTTTTAAAACATTCATCCTATTTCTTGGACCTTTTATTATGATCATTAAATTAAATAAAAAATTTTATTTATTGATCATAAAAGTGCCGAAAAAATATTAATAAAGGTCAGAACAATTAGGATACGTTTTTTAAATTAGTAGTTAAAATATTTGCTATTTTGTTAAGACTTTGGTCATTTTTTTAATTAAGTGCAGAATTTTTAAAATAAATTTTAGTTTTTTTTCCATTTTGGTAACTATGAAATTCGTCAGAATGTTTTTTTTTATTATTAAATTTAAGAAACCATTTAAATGAAATTTTAATCACAAGCTTTTTTAATTAAGAGATTTTGAAGATTAAAAATTTTAGAAAAGACATTGAAGAAATTTATTTCAATTTGATAGTTTACATACATTTTTATCATAGATTTCAAAATAATTCGAACTTTAACTAAAAGTTTTTTATTATTCAAAGAAGTTCTATATTAGATTTCATAATTTTTTGAAATTTTTTTAATTATATAAAAAACAAAACTAAGTCTAAATGTATGTTTTCTTCGATTTATTTCTTACTGTTTATATTCAATGTTTGAGTAAGGTAATATTTAATCGTTTTTACACTTTTGATAATTAAAAACTAATTTTGAAAATATAAGTATAAAATTTCTTCAATTTGAGCAAATCCAGACTTTAGTTTGGTAAGTTTTATTCATCATCAAAAAAGTCATGTCTTTTAGAAAAAAATACTCTCTGGTAAAAAAATAAATTATTATTTTTTCTGTAAACTAAATATCAATCTTGAATAATATTTTCTTGTATTTTATTTTAATCAAACTAAATAGTTCATATTCTTTTTGTACAATTTATTTTACTTGTAGTCAAATTAAAAAGTTAACATTCTTAGAAATAAAACTAAACGCTTCTATGATTGATTTTATTTATTTTCTGTTAAATTATCTTTCTTTAATCTGACAAATCTTTTAGACAAACCAAGTGATAACATATTTTAATTTTTGATAAACTTATAATTTACTAAAATCGATTTATTAGTTTTAATATGTTTCTTAAAATTTGTTAAAGAATGATAAATTAAAAAAATTTTAAAAATTATAGTAATTAACGTTTTGCCTTTTGCTCAAATCTTAGCCAAATTCGCTTTTTAATTTTATCCAAAACAAATAAAAACTAAAGCTCTAAAATGCTTGCACAAGTCTAAATTAGCCTAAATACTTAGCTACCAACATTAGGATTTCAAAGCCAAAAGCATATTCCGCAACAACGGAAAAAAAACATTCAAGAATACGATGAAGTTTATATAATGAAGGTATTTTTTCAAAAATTAAAATTTTTGAACTCTTCTATTTCAAATGGCACTTGGTTTTTCAAGAGATTTGTACAAAAATGATCTTATCTAAATGTATTACATCCATGCATTTATCTAAATTTATTTTGTTTTTTTATTCAGAAACCAGAGCCCAAAATGGTAGTTAGTTCACGCAAACCGGTAAAATTACAGCCTCTGTATCGTGTAAATTCAGATGAAGATATTCAAAGAACAATAGTAGTTGAACCAGAGCCTGAGGAATATGTCCAAGTTGTTCATCGACCTAGAGCAAAACCAAAGGAAAAGATAATATATGTTGACGATCCACCAAAGCAACGCGAAAAAATTATCTATGTTGACGATCCACCAAAGCAACGAGAAAAAGTAATCTATATGGATGACCCGCCACAAAAGAATGTAGTGTATGTGGACCGAAACCAATCACCACAGATTGTCTATGGCAAACAACAAGGTAACCAAGTTTTGTACGCTCAGCCACAACAGCAGTATGTCTATCAGCAACCACAAGTTGTTTATGCCAATCAGCCCCAAAATTTTGAGCAACCTCAAGTACAATACATACTCCAACCGGAAACTCAATATTTACCACAGACTCAGTATGTTACTACACAGCCACAATACATTGCACAACCTCAATATTATCAGCAGCCAGTTAATTATCTAGATTCTCAAAATGTTGTCTATGTAACTGATCCTAATATCCAAAGTGTTCCAGCAAATAACATCGTTTACAGATAAATAACTAATTTAAAATAATTTTGTAAAAATGACATTTTAAAATGAATCTATTTTATTTAGAAGAATTTTATCAATCAAAATCTTCTATTCAAAAAAAATTAATAAAAATTTTATTGAAAAGCTCTTTATAAATCCATAAAATAAAATTAATATCTTATTTATTAGGCATTTTTATTCTAAAATAGAACTAAAAAATTAAAATAAATGTAAAAATATATAGTTTGTTTTTTCGAACTAAAAAAAATAAATTGATCAAAGAATCAAAGACATAACTTAAAATATAATTTAAAATATTTGAATATTTAAAACATAGAAAAATAAATTAATTGCTGTAATCATAAAATAATTTTTAGGCTTTATTGAATATATAATTTAATTTATTTAAAGATTAATAATTTTAAAGTTTTTAAAAAATTTTAAAAAAATTAAGGTTTTTTTTCCTACATAAAAAAATGATTTCTAGTGTAATATTTTAATACATTACTAGCAACGAAAAATACCAACTAAAAAAGCAAAAATATAAAATATTTCCCCAAATTATTACTGTATTCCCACGTTCGATTATGCTGAACCAAAAGCTAAGACCGTATTTGGACCATACACCAAAATAGATCTAGAAAAATATTATAATTCTTTTTTTTAATTTTTACTTTAAAAACGATTCTTGATGATGCATTAAACTCAGGGTTTGATGGCATGGCCGAGATGTACGTGTCTTAGCTTTTGGTTCAGCATAATCGAACGTGGGAATACGGTACTTTATTTTATTTATCAATTTGGCAAACAAATGACCATATTTTTACAACCAAATGAAAAGGAACATTTGTTGAATTTTATCTTGCTATAAATTACTTTATTATGTTTTTGACTATTTTGATCAACGTCTCTGTGGATTTTTGGATTTTTTTTAAATAGCGAAAATGAGAAAGCTAAAAACAATTTAACTTGACAATTAATTATTATTTTTTTTTTCAATAAATAACATAAAAATAATTTTTTTTTAACCATATCCATTTCTTGTTTAGATTAGGGGTCACTTATTTTTTTCATTATGAAGGTAAACAAGATTATTTAGTTCAATAAAATATCAATGATCCCTTTATCATTGACTGGGAAATCCCCAATCTTAGTGATTTAATTTGATGATAAATTATTTTATAAAAATTAGATAAAAATAAATAATTGAAAAATTTAAACTGATAAAAAAATTTAACCTCAATTTTTATTTAATTTTAATATTTTATTATTAATATTTTTATTAATTAATAATGATTTGTTAAATAAAACAATTTAACAATTTAATAAAAATTTTTCATTTAAAAAATTTTTTATTTATTTAATGATTTAATTTGTCTTTCTTATTTTTATTTTATCATAAAAAAAGATTATGGTTATTATAATGGGTTTTTTCATAAAAACTAAAACTTCAAATCCAAGGAAAAACCAAAGTATTCATTTAAATTTTTTAATTTCAAACAAATAGACAACAATAAACAATGGTTAAAACATCATTTGAAAGAGCAAACGCACTTTCAATTCTTTACTTCAGGTAATTTGGTTTTTAATTTGGGTTTTTCCAATATATAGATACTAAATATAATAATTATAGAATTCAGTTATCATAGATGGGATCCTACTGTTTCTCATCTTCACAAGTCTAGCTTACTAGCTTGTTGTAACTTATATTATTATTATTATTATTATAAAGAAAAAAAAATTTTTTTCTAAAAATTATATGCAGTTGATCAATTGTTTAGTCTTGTAAATAAATCACTTTTAACAATTAATTTTTATTTAGTTGGTTTAAAATATCCAATCTGAAATATCATAGCCTAGCTAATGTCGCTGAAGAGGATAGATCCGAAAAATTAGCTGAAAAATTTAATAAGTATTAATATTATATACTAATTTTTTATAAGAATTGATTGTAATTAAAGGAGCTAATAACAGCGGAAAGGTTAATTTATATTTTTCTATCTAGTTAAAATAAACAAAATTTTTAAAAATTAATGTCAAAATTTTGGTATAAATGCCGTATTAAATATGTAAAAAATAATAAAAATTAAAAATAATAAAAAATAATAAAAATCAAAATTAGAAATAAAAAATTTTTATTATTTTTTACATATTTAATACGGCATTTATACCAAAATTTTGACATTAACTGCAGCATTTTTAGTCGCAACGTATCTGGAAAAAAAAGTGGGCTAAATGCAGCATTAAAATTCAGAATTCTGGTTTAAAATGCAATGCATTAGGGGGCAAGGCATTACGGTAATTCAAATTCTCTATTAATTTCAAAGAGTTTATCTTTAAAAAATTAAAATTAATTGTTAATTCTACTAAGATAATTTAATGTAACACGTTTTACATGTTATGTAAATATAAAGAATAAATAATAAAAAAAAATCTTTCAAACAATTTACATGATCGAACCAGAACTCTTTTTTTGTAAATATACTTTAATTTTATCAAAAGTATTAAAAGCATCTAAAATTAAATTTTGAAATGAAATTCAAATATTAAATTCAAAATGAATTCTCTAATACCAAAATTTTTTAAATTAAAAACTTAAAAATAAACTTTTTGAAAAATGAGCTTATAATTTAATAATTTTAAATCTTTATAATTAATTAGTTGAGAAAACGTTTTTAATAACATAACATATAAACCGTGTCGCATAATTCATCTCTTATTAGATTAAAGATTAATCTTAGATATCTTAACATTAATGACTTGAAATGATGTTTTTAAATTGATCATCAACTTAAAGATTCCTTTTTGTTAGGATAATAATTTGATGAAGTGAAAATTTCTAGGATCTGATTTTGTTGTTAATAAAAAGAGTATAAGATAAAGATTATAAAGATAATTCAAACAATGACCCTCACTGGTCAAGTCAATAGCTATCACACCCACACACAAAATTATCTCTACTTGTAATTTTACAAAATAAAAAAGAAAAAAAAGATCATAATGATGATTTGATCCC
This sequence comes from Brachionus rotundiformis, assembly GCA_016802295.1. Classification (NCBI taxonomy): domain Eukaryota; kingdom Metazoa; phylum Rotifera; class Eurotatoria; order Ploima; family Brachionidae; genus Brachionus; species Brachionus rotundiformis. The sequence goes on from JAESIW010000137.1 coordinate 5,514,870, forward strand.
TGTATTTTACCAAAAATTACGTAAAATACCCTTAATTAACAAAATCAAAAAAAGAAAAATAAATGTCAGGCAAATTATCTGGACGATAATTTACGAAAAATGTGATCAAATTTTGATAATTTTTGGTAAAATACAAGGATCAAGTCATCACTGTGTCATTCATTAAGATCTGTTTTTTTTTTTTTTTATTATGTTTTTTCTCATTTTAATAATTTTTTGTCAGTGGAAGCATAGGAGTATCTGTACCTTGTATTTTCTTAATTAAAAAATAAATATAGATTATTTTTTATTAAAAAAAAAGGTTCTACAAAAAAAGTTAGTTTTTTGAAGGGTGGGTTTTTTTTATTTGTTAAAGTTAATTGTCGGAAAATTTCAAAAAAAATAAAATATCTATATACGACTTTAAATAATTATTTTGTAAAGGAACGGTTTTTTTATTAAATATTTTTTATTTTATTCAAAAATATTAATCCTATCACGAGCAATGATCATTCAAAAAAAAAATTATCGCCTATACCCCATTATCATATTTACCCCAACTGACAGTATAGGCTATCTAGTTTTTTTCCGAGAGCAATAAATACTAGAAAAAACACCGCTCTACAACACAGATTTTGCGTTGAAATTTAGGCAGAAAAAGGATTTTTTTAAACCAATTTTTAACGTTGCTATTAAAAGTGGGAAATAAATTTTAAAATGGAAAAAAAAAAGCTTTTATTTTTTATTCTAATTCTTTTAGGGAAATCCCCAATCTTGTTGATTTAATTTTATGAAAAAAATCAGATAAGAGTAGATAATAAAAAATTTAAACTTCAATTTTTATTAATTTTGTTTATAGCGTTTATAGTTCATAATTCTTTAAACATAATTATAAAAATTACTAAATTTAATAATAATTAAAAATATACATTTTATTTACTTAATAATATTAAACGATAAAATAAAAATTACATTATATCTCCCTGAAAATAATCATTAGTTTAACAAAATCTTTTTGGTTATAATAAATGCTGATTTTTCTACATTGAGTATCTCAACTAAAAAAATTCACATAAGTACTATAAACTAATAAATATCTATTTTAATAATTTAAAAAATTTACCTTAGGAATCTTTAAGTGGGATTTTTCCCAACTTTTTAATTATAGGTACTTAATAAATGTTGAATGCAAAATTTATCTTTGTCTATTGAAGAAGAACTATTTGCTTTTAATTGAATTCTTATAAATAATTTGAATCCCTTATTTAGAATTTTTACCTTACAAACGTCGAAAAAACTTCATTTTCAATTATTTTATCTAGATCTTATTAAAAAAAAGCTTTAAATATATTTTAAGATTCAATTGAAAATTAAATATTTTAATAAGTAAATAAAATGGTATAATTAAGAATAATATTAATTTTACTAATAATTTTAATATTGTTTTTAATAATTAAAAACAAAAAATTAAAATGATACTAATTTTTATATAAAAAAAAACAAATAAACTTAAATTGACTAAAAATTTTATTTTTAAAGAGACAAATTAAACAAATGATTTTTACATTAAATTTCTAAAATCTATTTTATAAATCATTAAGTATTTTAATTTTTAAATGAGTCTTATTTAAACAAAATATCACCTTAATTAATACTTTTATGATAATATCTTATATTTTTTTTATTTTATTTTTTTTAAAATTATTATCACATACTTATCATTATTATCGACAATTAGAATGGGTTTTTTCCTTAAAAAACCTTTATATTTAGAGCAATTTTTTTAAAATCTTTATTTTCTATTCCATTTTTAAATTTTTAATTTCAAAGAAATAGACAACAATAAACAATGGTTAAAACATCATTTGAAAGAGCAAACGCACTTTCAATTCTTTTTTTCAGGTAATTTGGTTTTTAATTTGGGTTTTTCAAAGATATAGATACTAAATATAATAATTATAGAAAGAAAAAAAAGTTTTTTTCTAAAAAATATATCCAGTTGATTAATTGTTTAGTCTTATAAATAAATCACTTTTAACAATTAATTTTTATTTAGTTGGTTCAAAATATCCAATCTGAAATATCATAGCCTAGCTAATGTCGCTGAAGAGGATAAATCCGAAAAATTAGTTGAAAAACTTAATAAGTATTAATATTAAATACTAATTTTTATAAATAAATTAAACATTTAAAAGAAATTGGAATTCAGAATTGAAAAGATCAAAGCCTAGTCTTTTCAAAGCAGTAGCAAAAACTTTCGGGAAAAAAATATTGATGAATAGCTTATTTTGTTTCTTAGAAGTTCTACTAATTTTAAAAAATTGCTGCAAAATTATTTTATATTTTTTACTAGGAAACATTAAGAATAGCTCAAACGATTGCGGTTATAAAATTTATGGATTTCTTTGACCAAAAAATAAATTTTGAATGGGGATTAATTTATGGCTCGTTTATATTCTTATCTCTTTTAATATGCACAATTGTTGATCATGTTTATTTTTGGAATTCAGCTAGATATGGCTTACAGATCCAAGTAGCACTAAGAGGTCTTTTATATGAACAAGTAAAAATAAAAATGTATAAAAAATTTTATTCCAATTTTATCAAATTTAAGGTACTTAAGCTGAGAAAAAGCAAAATAGATAAAGGAAAGCTTGATGATGTTTTTTCGAATGGCTTGAATGCTTTCGAAGCAGTTATCGAATTTCTACCATATTTTATAATTGCTCCTTTACAGCTTATTTTCGTTACTTACTATCTTATTTATAATGTTCATTATATGTTCTTAGTTGGTTGTATCATTTTGATATTTTTTTTGCCAATTCAATTTATAACCGGAGCACTTTTTGAATGGTTTCAGTAATTACTTAATTATATTTAAATTAACGATTATTCAACTTTGATTTTTTTTAAGAGATAAATTCAACGAAAATACACGAAAAAGAATTAATAAACTAAAAGAAATGCTTAGCAGTATAAAAGTTATTAAACTAAACAACTATGAAAAATACTTTTACGATCAAGTCAAAATATTCAGAAAGTAAAGTTAAATTAATTAATATTATAGATTATCTTTTATTAAAAAATCTTAAGTTTAGAAACAAAATATCTAAAAGGAATTCACATGATATCAGCGCTAAATACTATTATCGAAATAGACTTTTCTGTCTATATTACCTTCGTGAGCATGATATCTCTAGTAATATTCACAGATATTCCTCTCAAACCAGCATTTATTGTCTACTCAATGGCTTTTTATACTCGTCTTAATGGTACCCTTGGATATTTCTTGAGCAAAGCAATTAAAAATGGACGTACATGTCTACATCGAATGCGAGTTATACAAGTAAAACATATTTTGTGAAAAAAATAATTGAATTAATTAATTATTAATTTATTTACTTAGGAGACACTTTGTCAAAATGAATTATACGTACCAATTGAAAACAACAATAACACTTCTGAACCTGATGTTATGATAGAATGTTCAAATTTAACTTCAGAAAGTTTAGGCGATTCAGAACAAGGTTTTAAGCTAAATGGAATAAGTTTTAAAGCTAAAAGGGGAGAATTGATTGTAATTAAAGGAGCTAATAACAGCGGAAAGGTTAATTTTTATTTTTCTATCTAGTTAAAATAAACAAAATTTTTAAAAATATAGACAACGCTTCTTGAATCCCTTATTAACGAAGTGAAAATTGAAAGTGGTCAAGTCAAAATTAATGGAAGTATTTTCTATATTACCCAAAAACCTTGGATTTTTACTGATTCATTGAAAAATAATATTAAATTTTTTGATTTGAAAATGAACCAGGAGAGAATCAAGAAGTACAACGATGCAATTTCAAAATGTGGACTCGAAAAAGTTATTATAAACTATTTTTTGATTTTTAAACTCCTATACTTATTTGGATACTAAAGGATAGAGATAAATTAGGTGGTGATCAAACGGAAGTTAATGAAAATAGTCTTAGCGGTGGCCAGAAAGCTCGAGTGAGTTGAATTGAAGTAGGAAGGGGAATCTACTTCAATTCAGACATTTATTTATTTGATGAACCATTATGTGCAGTTGACTATGAAGATTCGGATTCAATACGAAAAAAGTAATTATTGAATGTTTATTTCTAATGATATCTTAAACTAAAGGTTTTTTTAAAGCGTTTTTCAAGAACTTTTAGGAAATAAAACACGAATCGTAGCTACTCATCGAGTCGAGGATTGGAGAGACTTGGCTCCTCGTGTAATTGTTCTTGAAAATGGAATCAAAATATTTGACGGGACTTACAATCATTATGAATACGAAAACAGATAAACAATATAGACAATATAGAGAATTAACAATAAAGACAAGAAAATTTATAGCCTAGAAAAAAGTTATGAATTTTAATTTGGATTAATAATTCAATAAACTAGTTAAATATCTTTAATTTAATAATTCGCTTTTTTTTAAAAAAATGGTGCTAATTAAATGCATCAATTATGTTGTGTTTTTACATGCATATTATTTTTTTTTTAGTAAAATGACTTCTTCAGAAATTCAAATGGCCAGGATCAGTGAGCAAGAACCATTTGTCGATAATGGAGACACAATGTTAAATTCCGGTGTGAATTCCAAAATCTATAAAGAATACATAAAATCGGGATTTGGACTTTTGGGAACTTTTTGTCTTATAGCATTTTTTATTGTGGTACAATTCGGCGCGGTTTTTACAGATTATTTTGTATCAGAATGGTAAGCTAAATATAATTTTAGATAAGTGTTTTGATGATTTATCCTAAAGGGCTAATGATGAGCAAATAATTTCTCTCCAAAAAATGGACTTAAATATTTCGAATAAAAGTTTGAATAATAGTTTTTCAAATGAAGCTTTAAATACATATATCCCAAATAGAAGCTATTATCTTTATAGATATATAAGTAATAATTAGAAAAAATCGAATTTGAGAGCTTTTTTTCTAGTATTTTAAAATTTTAAGTTCAAGCAAATATTGTTCTTTTATTATTGTTCACAAGACCATTGATTTATTATATGATGTGTGTAAAAGCTGCAAAAAGAATGTTTAACAAGCTTCTCTGGGCTGTTTTGTCCAAAAATTTAAATTTTTTTTTGAAAAACAAAGAAGGTTACCTTAGAAAATTAATAAATCAATCTATTTAATATTGAAAAAATAAATAAGGTGATATAATGAATCGTTGCAGTCGAGATCAGGGAGTCGTTGATGAAACACTACCTAGTACTAATTTTGATTTTATTCAAGTAAAAAAATTAAGTTCAATTTAATTTTTTTATTTTTTAATATTAAAAAACTAAGATTTCTTCATTTATTCTCATCACATTCGGACTTGCGATATACGTCAACTATTTTATTTTGATTGCGCTTTTACCGCTTTGTGTATTTTTTTATTGCTTCAGAAAGTATTATATCGAAAAAGCCCGTCAACTAAGACGACTCGAAGCTGAAAGTATTTTTAAATTACTTATTTTATTTTTAATTTATTTTAATTTATCTAATGTTTTAATAGAGCGAACACCATTATTAAATCATCTGAATGATACAACAAGCGGAATCGCTGTTATTCGCTCATCTAAAAAGACAGATACGTATAGAAGCTCTTACCATTCAAAAATGAATGATTATACAAACGTTAACTTTCCTTATATAACAGCCAAAAGATGGTTTGCCCTTAGATTAGATCTTGCTATTGTAATCTTTATAGCTTTTATTATATATGGTTCAGTATTAGTACAGAGTAAATTTAAATAGTTTCTAAATTTCAACAATTAATTTTTTTGAAAGATTGGTTTAAAAATTTACCCATTACTCCGGCTAGCATAGGTTTATTGTTGACATATTGTTTTCAATTATCGACACAATTTCAATTCTGCGTTCGACAATCTTGTGAAGCTGAGTGCTCAGTAAGGAAATTAGTGAAAGTATTCATTCTAATGACTATTAATTTTGTAAAAAATTAAGATGATATCTGTGGAAAGAATATGCAAATATTTTGAAGAAGAGGAAAATGATAAACAAGGCAAGACAACTACAAATATTACGAATTGGCCCTCGAACGGAAAAATTGAATTACAAAATGTCAGCTTCAGATATAATCAACAAGTTGGTTACATTTTTCAAAATAAAGATTTTGTTTTTGAATCTGGACAACACTTTGGAATAATAGGTATATAATTGTTGAGAAGATTAGTGTAATTTTTATTTTTTTTTAAATAAAATCAAAGGATTTAACGGTGTTGGAAAATCCTCTCTTTTCAACATAATCCTGCGACTTTATGATATTGAAAATGGTAATATTTTAATTGATAATATAAATATACGTCAAATTAGCTTGAATGATTTACGAAAACGAATTACTATAATAGCGGTAAAATGGTCAAAAATTTTATAAATTATTAACTAATTTGATTAATAGCAAGATCCAGTAATTTTCCAAACAACAGTCCGTGAAAATCTAGACCCGTTTCATCTTAAAAGGGATGATGAATTAAAACGTGTCTTAGAATCAGTAATATTTTGTTTAAAAAAAATTTATTTTAAAACATTTAATAATTGGTAATATGAAGGATTTCTGCTTTTCATATAATCATAAAGCAATATCTTTTAATTCTTAAAATAAGTATAAATCAAATTTAAAAGCATTAGATAGATAATTTTTTTTATTATTTAGTTTATTTTAAATGTTTCCTAAGTTGTTTCATAAATTTAAATGTTGATTCTAGTTAGTATAATAGTTTTATGACTAAAAAGATAATCATGCATTTTTAATAAAAATTATTTTCTTATGAAAATAATTGTATCATAATGATACATAAACTGTAACTTCATAATAAGGTTATGTGAAAAAATTATTAAATTAATAACCTTCCAAAGATTAAAAGATTAAACTTTTTTATTAACTTTATAGTAAACATTTCTCTTGAAAATTTATTTAAAAAATTTGTTTTGAAATTTAACCTCACAAAGTTTGAATTAGCTTTTTTTCATTTAATTTGACACTATGTTAAAAGAAATTCTATATTAAAGTATTAAAAAATAAGTCGTTGAAAATTGAATTTTTTAGGTAGATTTGCAACGACTGGATCTCGATGATCAAGCACCAAATTTGAGTCATGGCGAAAAACAGCTTTTATGCTTTGCTAGAGGGCTTTTAAAAGATACCAAAATATATTTAATTGATGAAGCAACGTCAAATTTAAGCAATGAGTAATGCTTTGAAATTAATGAAGTAATTTTTAATAAATAAATATCTTAAGAGTTGAAAGAACAATTCAAAGAATCATTAGCGAAACACTCCAAAATAAAACAGTTCTAATTATTGCTCATCGTGTTTCAACGATTAATAAATGCAACAAAATATTGGTTAGTAATGATACAAAAATAAATTAAAATTAAATAAAATATTTTGATAATTATTAGGAAGTACATGGAAAAAATAAATTCTACTTTGATACTCCTGACGAATTAAGAAATAAGCCAGACTCATTATTAAACATATTCGAAAATAGAGATGCAACAAAAGTTGAGAGTTTTTAGTATTACAAATTATTTATACATCAATGCCTAGAATTGAACAAAAGAGAAAACTTTGAATGTTTTTTTTAAAGAATTTTCCTTTTATTTGAATCAAACTGAATAAAAACGATTAAAATATTTTTAATTTAAAATAAAACATATTTATTAATAATGTTAACAAAATGGTGAAGATTTCTTAGTTTCTAAATGGTACTGTCCATTCGGATAATATTTATGAGCTTTGTATCCTATTTTAGCACAGCCAGCTTAAGTCGAAAGACAATTGCTTATTTTTCTCCCGATTTTTAAGCATCTAATAATGATTAGTAGAATTTATTTACAAAAATGATATTATTTATCATTACCATACCTTGGACAAATATCTGAATTTAAAGCCACATTTTCGGATACTTTCACTGTAATAAAAGTGAGACCTTGAATAACTACAAGATAAAAAGCTAACTAATTATCCCCTGGGCTTTTTAAATTCAATTTTTTCACATATGATTCAGAGTTATTTTTATCATTTCATTTGGTTTAAAATTAGTTTATGGTCCTGAAGGATTTAATCCAATAATTCAAACAATTTTTCCAACAATTCTTTTTCCGGCAAAGCCACAAACATACGCCCCTAAACTATGCCCAATACAATGAACTTTTAATAAGTTTACTTTATTTGATGAGCAAAATATTTTATGGCTATTTTTGGGCCACATCTCTTACATTAATAAATACGCTGTAATAACCAGGAGCTTTAGCAACCTCTTTCCAATTAACCATAATCACATTTATTTCCTCATTAATTCATAATTCATTTTTTATTTTTAAAAAGGAAGGCTTAAACTGCTGAAAATCTATGAACAAATTTAGTCTCTTTTCAGAGATCGAAGCCCAGTTTTAGGAGATTAGGTGTTTTAACAATAAAATATTGTTCCAGAACAAAATTATATTACTTATCAACGACAAAGGAAAGACGTTGCTATATTTTATTATTTAAAACTTATATTCTTTATTCTTATTGATAAGAAAATTTATTTAATCATTTTGAATATAATTTCGTTATGTTTCATTTCGTGGAATTCTATAAGAGCTTTCAAATATTATTTAATGATTGTAATCTCTTTTCAATGTGAAAAAATTGTATATCTTATGACTTGTCCTAGTTTTCTTAAAGAATATATATGCAAACATGTTGTTGGTTTGGCTATTAGATTAAAAGAAGTCAGTCCTCCATTAATAGCTAAATCAGTACCTATGGGACAAAAAAGAAAGAGGGGCAGACCTACTTTAGCAAAAAAGCATTTATTAGAGAACAATTTTTTTTATTTTTTATAATAACCAAAAATCTTTTTTATAATACTCGACAATAATTTTTATGTACCCAGTTTTTATTTCTTTATCAATAAATTTCACAAAAAATAAATACCCTAAAAATATTTTTTTTAACACCCAAATAAGTATTATAAATACCCATTTAACATAAATAAAAATTAACATAAATAATATTTAGAAATTAAAATTCTTTACTGCCAGATACCGTGGAATCTGCGGTTGCGGTACAGTCAATGCCACCACCATCACTGACCCGCATAAACGGCCTAGAGAATAAAGTCTTAGAAACAAAAGGTAGTAGTCGTCATAGACGCAACAGCAGTGTGACTAGCAGTTCAGTGAGAAATAATAGTGTAGCCTCAGTTAAGCGGACACACTTGGGGAGTGGATATGACACAGATATGGATTTCGAAGATTTGTCGCAAAAGAGTGTCGAAGAATTAATTAGGCAAAACAAGAAACTGATAACAGCAAATGGCAAGTTAATGAAGAAAGTTAGCAATTTATCGGACACGGTTGAGTCTCTGAATGTTTTGATCACCAAGCTTGTAGAGAGCACCGCACAGACAGAAGCGAAATTGAATGAACGGATTTCTGAACTAGAGTCTAAACTGGTTGTTCTGACATCCAGACTTGATGAAAATAGTAAAGGGAAAGTTGACATTTCTTCGGGACAATGTAGTCTTAACACTGACTCGGTTTTGCGCTGGTCATCTATTATTGCTCAGCAATCTGGAGAGGGAGAAGGAAGAGGAAAATTGAGACCATCTCAGCCTCTACCGTCCCAGCAGATAGATATGACAAATTCTGTCCTTGCAGAAAACCAGGCCAGAGAGAAAAAAAAAGACTGTCTAATCGTGTTTGGTCTAAAACAAGAGTCAAACATAGATGTTGAGGAACAAGTAAAAAAGCTTTTTGAAGTTATTGGTGTGAGTACAGATAACATCGACTCGGTCCGAAGATTCAGACCAACTAACACAAACAATGTACCACCGGTTTTTATCCGTCTTAAAAAAGGCGTTGACAGAAATAGTGTCTTGGCGGAAGCCAAAAAGTTGAAAAGAACTGAAGGTCATGCAGAAGTGTATATATGTCCAGAACGAACAGAGTGCGATAGAAGGCTAGAGAAACAACTGAGAGAGAGGAGAGAAGGGCTTAACAAGTAAGAAGAAAGTAAGACTGGAGGGAGGCATTACCGGTGGGTCATCCGAGGAAGTGAGCTACGAAAAGTTAAACAACTTCCAAACAATGCAGCTGATAAGTAAAAATTTCATATTTAAAAAGAAAAATAGTAAAACTGTGAAAAAAAATTTTATAATTAATAACAACTCTGTAAATAATAAAAGTAAAAAATTAGTTAGAGGTGTTGGATCATTTTCTGATCAGAGCAAGGAAGTTCTTGAGTCGTGTTCGTTGAATTGTAGTTTAGAAAAGAATAAGATAAGTTTTCAAGGATCTTATCTCAATTGTATTTACACAAACGCCACTTCACTCAATAACAAACTAACAGAGCTTGTAGTTCGGCTGGACGAGTTGGATAAACCACATATTGTATGTGTATCTGAAACTTGGTTTTCTGAATTTTCGACAACATGTATAACTGGCTATAACTTATACCGAAGAGATAGAATGGGACGGGGTGGTGGAGTTTGTATATATGTGAGAGCAGATCTCTACTCGATTGAGGTGACTTGCACAGTTCTCTGTGCAGATGGTGTTGAACAGATATGGTGTGGAGTTAAAAGTGGAGTAGAAAGTGTATTAGTTGGATGCATGTACAGACCACCAAAAAGTGACTGTTATGTAACTGTTTGTGTAAATAAATCTCTAAATGAGGCAAGAAAAATGATAGAAAATAATATATATGATGCTCTTGTAGTTTGTGGAGATTTCAATTTTCCTGAAATTATCTGGACATTAGATGGTGGAAATGCAAGTGGAGAAAATGAGGTTAGCTTTGTTGAAGGCTTGGAGGAAGCTTTTATGATTCAGTGTGTGGATTTTCCAACATTTCTACATGGAAAAAATGGAGAATCTAGCTTATTGGATCTACTGTTAACGAGTGAGCCTGAAAGGGTTCTGGAAGTGTGTGCACTGCCACCACTAGGTGAAACGGAAAAGGCTCATGTGATGGTAGAGTGGAAGTTTGCAATGAAAAATATGAGCAAAATGTCACTGAAGAAAAGAAAAATGGTAAGAAAAGCCGATTTTGACCAAATTAATAGTGGTATGAGGTCAGTGAAATGGAATAAGAAATTTCAAGAACGGAATATAAATGAATGTTATGAAAGTTTTTTGAATGAGTATCTCCAACTTTATGAGAAACTCGTACCAGAGAAAAGAGAGAATTTGCGGAAGAGCGAAAAATGGATAAACTATGAAGTGAATAGAGCAATAAAAATGAAGCATAGAGCTTGGTATAAGATAAAGCATGTAATAAAAATTTGTTTGAGATAAGTAAATATAAATATGGACAAGCATGTAAAGACCTAAAAGAGAAATTGAGAAAAGTCAAATTGGATTATGAGAACACACTCTCTAGAAAAGCAAAAAAAGATCCAAAACTAATTTATGCGTATGTAAGAAGTAAATTGGGAGTAAAGGAAGAAATAAGAATGTTGAGAACAAAAAAGGGTTAAGTAACCAGTGATAGAAAATTGATAGCTGAGTTATTGAATGATCAGTTTCATTCCGTCTTTAATAAAGAACCCCATGGTGTTATGCATAATTTTCCATTACGAACTTCCTCGTCTTTCGATATTGATAATGTCATGAGGGTGCTTAATGAGGATCTCATTGAAAAAAGACTAGAGAAATTAGATGGAAATAAATCGATGGGTGCCGATAAAGAACATCCACTGATTCTAAAAAACTGTGCAAAAACAATGTCAGTGCCATTGAATATAATATACAGAAAATCACTAGAGACAGGAAAGATTCCAATGGAGTGGAAACGAGCAAATGTTTCGCCGATCAATAAAAAGGGAAGTAAATTAGAGCCTGATTATCGACCGGTATCACTTACGTCAGTTGCTTGTAAAGTTATGGAAGGCATTGTCAGGGACCGACTAATGATTTACCTGCAAGAGAATAATCTTTTAAGTGGATGTCAGCATGGTTTCGTCCCAAGGAAAGGATGTGTCACGAACCTTCTTGAAACGCTTGACATGATCACGAGCGAACTAGCAAAAGGTAACAGTGTTGATGAAATACTATTAGACTTTTCTAAGGCTTTTGATACTGTACCGCATCAACGACTTCTTCATAAACTACGTGGTTATGGGTTAGGCGAGAAAATGGTTAGGTGGTTTGAAGACTTTTTGAGTATGAGAACTCAACGAGTTGTACTTGGTGATGGAGTTTCTAAATGGTCACAGATATTGAGTGGAGTTCCACAAGGATCTGTGCTTGGACCCATACTATTTGTTCTGTATATAAATGACCTGCCTGAGTGCGTTTCAAATAAAATGAAATTGTATGCAGATGACTCGAAAATACTTGGAATAGTAAATAAAGTTTATGAAAGAGCGACGTTACAGAAAGATCTTGATTCAGTGTGTCAATGGATAGACTTGTGGCGTATGGGACTATGTGCTGATAAGTGTAAAGTGATGCATTTTGGCAGACTAAATACAAGACATAAATATTCGGCAAGATGTGGTGAAAACGATTCAAATGTTATATTAATGACCACAGAGTGTGAGAGGGATCTAGGAGTGATGGTCACATCAGATTTAAAGTGGACCCGCCAAGTAAAAAATGCTTGTGCTAAAGCGAATAGGGTACTTGGAATGCTAAAGCGAACGTTTACAAGTAGAGATGAAAGGTTGTGGTTAAGATTGTATACATCAATGGTGAGACCCCATCTAGACTACGCAGTACAGGTTTGGAATCCAAGTATGAAAAAGGATGTGAATGAAATAGAGAGGATACAAGAGAGGGCGACAAAAATACCTGTGCATCTAAGAAATATGTCGTATGAAATGAGGTTGGTTAAGCTGGGTTTGACAAGGCTTAGTGAAAGGAGAGTGAGAGGAGACTTGATTGAAATGTACAAATTAATCAATGGTTTAGAAAAAGTGGACCTGGTCAGAGATTGGATCAGAAATAGATCAGAATGCAATGGTCCTGCTGCGGCATTAAGAGGGAATAGTATCAGAGTTCAGAGAGAAAGTTTTCCTGCTAAAATTAGAAACGATTTTGCAGCTGCGGTTAGCGCCAGACATACCTTTTCCTCAAATAGGATAGTCCCGCATTGGAATAAGTTGTCAGAAGACGTGGTAAAATCTAAATCAACTGCGTGTTTCAAAAAGTCTTTAGATAAATTCAATGGAATCGGCTGTTACAGCTCCACACGGCCAAATGGCAGTGATGGGCTCAGACACGCTATAAGTTAAGTGTCGCAGCAAGAACTACTACTACTACTACTACTACTACTATTTAATAATAATCCGCAAAAAAAGACAAAAAAAAACTATTTAATTAACTAAACGCCATTAACGAATTTCAGTAGTTCTTTTAATTCAACTATGTGATTAGTACAATGATAAAAACAGTTTAATTTTTAAATTTATTCAGAGAAACAAAACTTCACTCATTATTTTTTTTCTACAACATCCTCGCGGTGTTTACTGAAAAAATATTGTTATTATAATTATATAATTGAAAGCTTTTTTAATTGATCTCGGAAAAAAAAATTAAGTCTTAAATTAACTATTACTAGAAATTGTGCTAATTATTTAATTAAAAAAATCTGTATGGAAAACCCATACAAATCTCAATCGAGTCAAAGTCTGGGTCAAAATTCACCTTATTTTGATTGAGATCAAATGAGGCAATTATCTCTTGGAAAAAATGATTTTTGCTGCTATTGTCGTTCAAAACTAGATAGCACAAGCTTCAACTCTCCATTTCCTATTCCCCAGAATCGTTTCTTTCCATCTGAACATGTCTTGAATTTGAAAATTCGTCCATTTATTGTAATTGATTCTCTGAGTTCATTGTTTTTGTGGTCACGTTCTTGTCGGAGTTTTCGGTCAGCTAGTCTTTCGCTTGGTGTCAAGTCTTAGTCGTTTACATAGACGTCTTTGTATTCAGCTATCTGACGAAGACTTCTAGATTTTCGATCCATTTCCATCTTTGCTTCTTTTGTTTCCAACTCTACAATAAGCAGCTTCTTAGCATATTCAGTCTCTCCATTAGGTTCAGTGAGTTTTATTTCCGGGACCGATACAATAACATTGTTTGTCCTTTCCTCTTTTTTTTTCATTTCGGTTGTAATGGTAGTAATCATTGCAACTGCATTTTCGTCCTTATGAGTATTGCCTGATATTTTTGACCAGTTAAAACAAGTGGACGATAAGGGTTCTTTTTGCCTTCTTTCAATAACATCAACTCGACTTCTCAACTCGGAGATTTCAACCTTAAGAGCGTTGATACATTCATCTTTCTCGGCCAAACATTTACGATAGGCACCATCGAGCGATCTTATGACCGATAAAACATCTACTTCTCTAGCATAAGGGTTCCCAGTTCTACTTACCGGTTTTGTGGTACCAAATTTAGAGCAGAGGGTCTCAATGAGAAGCGTCCAATCCTCAGAATTTGACACAAGACCTGTTAGTTCCATTATTTAAATAATTTATGCAATTTTTTTAGTTTTTAAATTAACTATTACTAGAAATTGTGCTAATTATTTAATTAAAAAAATCTTAATTCAAAAAATTTTTATTTAATAAATTAGGACGTAATTTAAATTTTAATGGAATAAAAAATAAAAACAGCATTAATTTTTTGTCTTTTGAATTATTTCAGTAATTTGACCTGCTGCTATTGTAACACCATTATATCTTAACATGAAGCGTCCGAGTTCACGATAATTTTGATACAACTCGACACAAATTGGTTTATTTATTTTAATTTCAACAATTGCACTATGTCCATTATTCAACACTCGTGGCTTCTCTTTTAGTACTTCACCACTACTTTTATCCAATTGAGATACCAGCTTTTTGATAGTTGCTGCTTCGTTCAACGATTTGTAATGAAAAACAACTGGAAAACCATTGGTCACAGGAACACTCAAGTTGAACAAAATAATTCTTCCCCTAATTCGGTCGGTTACTGGCATAACCGACTGTGTATCACAAATAAAATTACCAATGGATATGTTGTTTATATCAACATTGGCCACGTTTATGGTGACAGAATCGCCCGCAAAACAAATTGGTAATGAAACTTCATCATTAATTGAAATCGATTTAACAACTCCGATTTCGTTGGCAGGCATAATTGTTATTCTATCTCCCTGTTTCAGTGTGCCAGCTTCACACTTTCCCACTATAGACAAGTTAGCAGTTTGAGCACTTTTGAATATATCAGATATACAAAATCTAAATGGTTTATCTATAGATCTTTCTTGAGGCTTCAATCTATTAACACAGTCTAACAAAGTAAGGCCACCTTTAATTGTTTTGGAGTCGAACGTTTTATTTTCGTCATACCAATTGGTCAATCTTTCATCCACACATTTCTTGCTTAAATTTTCACCTTGTAGTCCACTACATGGAACAAACATCAGATCTGTTTCTTTAAAGCCTACTTGTTTGATTAAAAAATTGCTTAATTTTTTTTGTATGTCAAAAAATCGGGTTTGGGACCAGTCACACATATCCATTTTGTTTATAGCAACAATTAGTTGATTGATACCTAGCGATTTGACCAACAATGAATGCTCCCTTGTTTGTCCACCGAGATCAAATCCCGTTTCGAACTCACCAGTAACACTGTTTATGACCAAAATTGCTGAATCGGCTTGGGTAGCACCAGTAATCATGTTGGGTATAAAATCTCTATGACCTGGAGCATCAAGTAGATAAATTATTTTTTTATCTGTTTCAAATTTTGTCTGAGCAACGTCGATTGTGATGCCTCGGCTTCGCTCCTCTTCAGTCTCATCGAGAACCCAAGCATACGCGAACGAACTCTTGCCAATCTTCTGCGAGTCTTTTTTGTAGCGATGCAACTGTTTTTCCGATACCTGACCCATTTGGTACAAAAAATGTCCCATGAGAGTGCTTTTGCCAGAGTCAACATGTCCAATGACAATCAAGTTGAGTACGTCTTTTCCAGCCGTGTGTTCTCCATACTGTTTCAAAAGTTTTTCTTTCCCTGCACGATCAACGGTAGGACTTATTCTTAGCTCGCTTAGTTGGACTGTTTGCTTCACTATTTGAGGCTTTTGAGCCACATTTGTCTTTACTTTTGACTGGGTTCCAGGTGTCTTTTGGGATCTAGGTGCTTTAAAAGATAATTTTTTAATAAACTTTCAACATGACATAATTGTAATTATCTTTATTTACTTGAAGGCTGGTTTTCAGTCACTTTTTTTGTTTCTCTATTGTCTAAATATAAAAATAAAAGCTAATTTTAAGGTTTTATTAAAAGATAAATATAATGGTTTTAAATTTAACAACAAAAAATAAATTATTTAAATCTCATATGTTTAAAGGCAAATTTTTGCTTAGCTAAAACTATGTCATCAGGCGAAGGTATAGAAAAGTCAAAAATTTTTATCTTTGCGCTGTTAGAAGAAGACGACAAGTTCGATTTTTGTTTATGGGACTTTTTTACGCTTTTTTTCGCTTGTTCATTTGTCAAATCGATTAATATTTTGTTTCTTTTTGGCTGAGTGATAAAATTTTTTTGTTTTTCATAATTAAACATTTCATCAAATTTAATATTTGACATATTAGGTTCTGAGTTTTGTTTATGACTTAAAAAATCAGCAATTTCCGATTCCGATACCAATTTAAACAAAGTTTTAATTTGTAGATCAGAAGTTGGCTCTCTAGCCACAGACACAAATTGTATTTTGCTTAAACTAATAGGCTCATTTTTAGCCGAAGTTGTTGAGGAAAAGGAGGACGAAGCCAGATCGGAACCGATGGAAAACCGAGTCCTATCTCTTTTATTCATAATAAAATTCTCCTTTTGGTCTAACTTTTTTTCCTCAAAATCTTCATTAATACTTAAACGCTTGGTAAATTCATGATCAATTAAATCAGCCAAACTGGAGCCTAATGGAGTATGAGTGCTTGAAGGTGTTATGTTGGACAAATACTCAGATGCCAAATCGCTTAAGGAAAACGCATTTTCTTCTCTAACTACTTTATCTTCGCTTATGCTTATCGATTTAGTTCTATTATAATTTTTACTTTGGAAATTATTTGTAAAAAAATTATTAAGAAGGTTATCAATAGAAGTGGACATTTTTTCAGCTTGGTCTGACTTGATAATATCGTCCAGAGCGTAATTGATTTCCATAGGTTTAGATTCAGTGGTATACATTTTTGCCAAACTGTCCAGATCGAACTCTTTGCCGTCTTCTTCTTCAGCGTCGATTAAAGTTGTATCATGATCGTCATAAAGCTTGGAATTTAAGATCAGACTATCAAGATCATCTTACCTTCCCGAATATAAGTTGCATTAAAAAAAATTCTCTTTTGAAAAAAAAATACCTGGCTGTTTTTGATCTGTTTTTACATGAGCTGGTTCTGAATAGAAAGAAAATAAAAAAATTTTCCAAATCGGCAATCATTCATACCTTTGTCCATTAGAAACATGAAATCTTCATCCTTTTGCAAATTGGTCTTGTCAGTTTCTTTGTCATCTGTCTCTTCTTGAATAGAGGAGTCTTTTATAAACTCGGACATGCTTTGTTGCTGGGCACTCCTTTTGTACATGTACATTTCGGCTTTGAGTTAAATTTAGCTCATATTTTAAGCAAACAATTTTAATTAATTACTTGTTCCGGGTGAGATGGCATACGAATAATTATCGTCAAATGACTGAGAAAGATCATCATCATAATCTAATGCAAAATGCTTAGAAAATTATAGATTTAGCTATTCATTTTACCATCGTCAACCAGGGAAACTTTTCGTACGTTCCGATGTCGAGACATTTTAGATTATTTGAAAATTTAAGTTTAACAATTTAATATTAATATTTAAAAGTATATGTAAATATTTTTAGTAGCAATTTTATTGCGCAATAGTAAGAGAAAAATATAAAAACATTTTTTGAGCATCTTGATATTTTTTTATGCAGAAATTTTTTGTTGTCTTTAAAACGTGAAATTTTTAATTTTAAATTTGCCCTTAGAAAGTATTTTATTGATTGAAATGATAAAAAAATTGACTGTATTAGATATTAAATTAATATTTTTAAAAAATAAAGCAAAAACAGATAAATTTTATTCTTTAAAAAACAAAATTTATATGCATATTTTTTAGAATTAAAACTATTGAAATTTAAATAAAATAGAATGAGATTATCTTCATTTTTTGAATGGCACTTAAAGTGATAATAAAATATTTTCTAAATAAAATCAATCTTTTTTAGCAAATACCTTTAAAATTGTCTTATTAAACTAAACTAAATTAAACAAATCTCAAGACTCAATGAATGCTTTAGGTGTTCATAATTTGAACGCACGTTGAAATTCATTGAAAAAAGATCAACATTTCTACTTATGCTAAAATAATGCTTTTATGATACGAACTTGAAATACTCGTGTTTCAAAAGAAATTAAAAACCAAACTAAAATGGTTAAAATAGACAAGGTTAAAAAAGATTTTAAAAAATCCAAAAGTTCCAAAATTGTTACCAATGAAAAACAACCGGATTCAATGGAAGAATCAGATTCAGAGGAGATGAAAATTCATGTTAAAAAGAATGGTTTTTCAAATGGTAAATCATCTAACACCAAAGAAGATGACGATCATGCATCAAAACAAAAAGAACTAGCTGGAGATGTTAAATCTGCAGAAGCACAAGAAAGTGGTGATTTTAAGAATTTCGATCTACCTGACCAAATTGTCGACAAACTCAAAGCTAAAGGAATCAAGTACTTGTATCCTATTCAAGTAGCTACTTTAAAACACATTAGAGCAGGTCATGATGTTATAGCCCAGGCTAGAACAGGTACTGGAAAGACAATGGCATTTGGAATTCCAATTGTGGAAAAACTTGAAAATATAAAAAAAAATGGTGAAATATCCAAATCACCTAAGTGCTTAGTTTTGGAACCAACTAGAGAGTTGGCAAAACAAGTCGGTGACGACTTTACTTCCATTTCGACATCGATTCGAACATGTTGTGTGTATGGTGGCGTAGCTTATGAGCGTCAACAAAGCGATTTAAATAAAGGTGTTGATGTATTAGCTGGAACGCCAGGTCGTATTTTGGATTTTATAAATTCTGGTAGTATTGATTTGGGAAAAGTTGATCATGTAATATTGGACGAAGTTGACCGAATGTTGGATATGGGTTTTCAGGATTCAGTAGAGGAAATACTTAAAAATGTATACACAGAATCTAAGCAAACTAAAACGCAAACTTTATTTTTCTCTGCTACATGTCCTCCTTGGGTAAAAAAAACTGCTCAAAAGTATATGGGTGATGAATACAAGTTTGTCGATCTGATAGGTGATTCACGACTGAAAGTTGCCACGACTGTCGAGCACTTAGCTATACAATGTAGCTATCAGGATCGAGCGTCGACAATTGGTTCTGTGCTTCAGTTTTATAGTGGTAAACATGGAAGAGCTATGATATTTTGTCAGACTAAAAAGGATGCAGATGAATTGGCATGCAGTAGTGATATAAAACAAGAATCACATGTATTACATGGTGATGTACCACAAGATAAACGAGAACTTGTGTTAAAAAAATTTAGAGATGGAAAATATAAAGTCTTAATCACTACTGATGTAGCTGCTCGCGGTCTCGATATACCTGAAGTTGATTTGGTAATTTGCTGTTCACCACCAAAAGACTACGAGTCTTATGTACATAGATCTGGACGTACTGGCCGTGCCGGTAGAACTGGTGTTTGTGTTTGTTTTTATAAGCATGCCGAGCTGAATGCTCTTTTGGCTCTCGAACGAAATACTGTAAGTCTTTTTATTAAAATTGAATTAAATCAAAGTTTGGCCGAAAGGAAGGACTATAAATATCCATTACAATCGACCAAGACTATGCCTAAACTATTTTTAAATAAATAAATCAAAGTTAATTTAAAATAAAAAAAAATTTTAGAAAAATTTAAGCAGTTTTTATTTAATTTATAAAGTAAAGTTTTTAATAATAGAAAATTTTAAATCCGATGTACTTATCTTTAGAATTATGACTTTTAATTAATAAAAAATTTCATATTTATTTTTAAATTTTCTAATGAAGTTTTTAATTTAAGGGAACAAAATTTAAGCGGGTCGGAGCACCATCAGCAGCAGATATTGTGGAAGCTTCGACAACTGATGCAGCGAAGTAAATTTAAAAATGTTATATTTGAAAAATAAAAATATCAAGTTTTATCTAAGATCATTGGACACAGTAGCTTCTGAAATGATTGAAAAATTCCGCTCTGGTGCCGAAGAAGTTCTCAAATCCAAAGATGCAGTAACCGCATTGGCAGCAGCCCTTGCGGTTATATCTGGTTGTACCAAAGTGACACAAAGATCACTTCTAACCAGCAAAGAAGTATAATTATAGAAAATTAATTTATTAATTTTTATTTATTTTATTTATTAGAATCTAACAACTTATATGCTTAGTAAATCAGATGAAGAAATTAGAGGCAAGTCATTTGCTTACTCGATATTAAAAAAAATAATCGGTGAAGAGAAAGGAGAATCTGCCATTGCTAAAATAGTATTTACCAAGGACAAAAAAGGTCTTGTTTTCGATATATCGAGTGAATATGATGATATAATTCAAGAGAAATGGTTTAATACAAAGTCATTGGAGCTAAAACCAGTATCTGAATTGCCAGAGATAGAAGAAGAGGTCAGACAAAGTGGAGGTTTTAGAGACAGGCGAGGCGGTGACAGAGGCTCGCGTGGAGGTGGATTTAGATCAAATGGGCGAAACGCTCGTGGTGGTAGATTTGAACGATCTGGCCGATTTGGAGGAAACAGAGATGCCGACTCGAATAAGAGAAAATTCGACAATGTAGCCGCTACACAAAATAAACGCATTAAATTTGATGAATAAATAAAATTAAAAAAAAATTATTATAAAATTTAAATTTTCTAAATCCTGAAAAAATTCTGTTACTTAGAAACACAAGTTGAATTTAAGAGAGCAAGTCAAAGAAATAAAAGCTTATAAACATTGAATATTAGCTAAACGATAAACTCTTGGTTTTTCAAGTAGTTAATTTCTAAGACAGTTAGTTTGTTTAAGATTCATTTTCTTATCGGCCTTTAGGCTAAACATAATTCATTTTTTAGAATGTCAATATACCAAAAAAAGTCTTTACTTGATAATCGTTATCAATTATTGGCAACATCTAGTGTCTACACATATGAAGACGAAAATTTAACTTCATACGCCGACTTTTTAAGGTAAAATATGTTTAACTAACTCTTTTGGGCCAAACGAGGTTTAAATTAGATATTTTAATTAGTATATTGTTCATTAAAAAATTAAAAATGAATGCTAAACAAGAATTAGTAAAGATAAAAACTTACTATTAAAATAGATATAATAAATTATTATATTAACCAAAATAGGCCACGAAGGAATATCAAATTGAAATTTAATTATAAAAATCATTCAATAATTCAATAAGGAAGAAAATAAAATTTTTTAATTATTTTAATCAGTTTTTGTTTTATTTTAAAAAAATTAATCAACTAAAAGAGAACTATTAAGTTAACTGAATAGGGTTCTAAATCAGATTTTGTTGAAATGATTAAATATTATAATTTAATAATCCAACAATTCAATGAAGAATATAAAATAATTTTAAATTTTAAAATTAGTTCAAGTCTATTATATTTGCTTTAATTATGAATATTATATTAAATTTTTTTCTTTTTAAGAGAATATCTTTGTCTAGATTTTATGTGAAAACTTTCTACCTTACCGACATATTCTTATTCATTTGAAAAGAGTTCAATTGTACATTGTTCTTGTTATTTAAAAATTTATTTATGTTTAAAAAAATAATAATGATTTTTTTAGGAATTCAAAATATTTTTTTGATTATTTAAAATCTTAGCATAAAAAACATTTGAATAACGGAAAAATAGCAAAAATAAGATATTAAATTAAATTATCTAGAAATTAACTCTTGATTATGTAGTTGTAAGGCTACCTGAATTTTATTTTATATTACATGTAATGGCATCAGCTGCCAACATAGATAAATCTAAAGAAAAATTTATTTGAAAATTGGAAAATTTTTAAAAGTTTTTAATTTAAATTTTTATTCAGAAAATTTGGTCGCTACGTAAGCAAAGATGGCTACATTGATTCTAGTCAAACAATTCATCGAGCAAACCTTAAGCAAAAACAGTTTGATAAAAGGCGTTCCAGTAGCGAAAGTGGTCTTGGTGGACAAAATAAGACCAATGTTCGAATCGATTTGAATTCAGTTGACCTAGCTAGCCAAGAGGTCGAGAGAAGAAAGAAAAATGAAAAACACTTAAAAGTAATTGAAGACCAAATGATCCAAAGCAAGCAGGAAGAGCGAGGATTTAAACGTGAAGAGGGTGATGTTAAAAAAGAGCAGCGTCAAATCCGGCAATCAGTCCGCGAATTCGATGGGCGTAATTTTATATTTAACAAAAATAACAAATCATTTCTTATTCTTTATATAATAAATATAAAAAAGTTATAAGCAAAAAAAGACTTGAAGCTGACAAGAGTTTGGCAAAAAATTTAGAAGAGAAAAAGGTTCTGGAAATTGAAAACGCTCATAAAAAAGAAAAAGTAAGTGTCAGTAGAAGCCGAAATAGCTCAGTTGGGAGAGCGTTAGACTGAAGATCTAAAGGTCCTTGGTTCGATCCCGAGTTTCGGCACTTTTTTTTGCACATTTTCTACCAAATTCTTTCAGAAAACCAAAGAACGAACAGAACAAAAGGTTGATCAAATGATACAATCAAAAGATAAAGGTCGTAAAACCCTGCTTGTATGCAACGATTTGTCCAGACAGTACAGGCTTAAAATGAACGAGTTGGACATTAAAAAAAATGAGCTTAATACTCTTCACAGTGATTATGAGCATAAAATTCGGCGCAAGGAAGAAGAAGAAGCCAAGATTAAGAAAGAAGTTGCCGAGATTGCCTTAGCTCTAAATATGGAAACTATTAAAGCAAAAAATGACTTGTTTGATTTTAGAAAAATGGTTGAACGAAACCGTGAAAAACAAATCAAGTCCGATTTGAACAGCGAAAAGGAACTTGAGGATAACATTGCCAAAACTAGCAATTACATTAAGAATTATGACATGACTCGTAGGAGATTATCGGCTGAAAATGATCTCGAAAAGGCGCAATGGTCTTTAAGGCAACGTGAAGCTAATAGAAGAATAGTGGACGCTCGTAACAAGCTTGAAAATATATACCAAAAGCAACGAAACCTAAACGAGGCGGCTATGATTGCAGAACAAGACAGACGTGCCAATGAAATTGAGAAAAAGATCGAAGTTTTTTTTTATCAATTTTATCAATAAAATATTATTTTTTTTTATTTTTTTACCAAAGGATATAACCAATAGGAGGCAGAGTTTGCATACCAAGTCACTGAATGAAAAAATTCAAAAATCCGAAGAGCATGAAACCTTGTTCAGGAATAAGGCTGCGCACAAGTTGACCGAACTACAGGCCAAAGACCATGAGGATCATTTGAAGCATTTCCAGAAGTTGGTTCAAAAAGATGATGAAATTGAACAAGATTTGTACAAGTCAGTCAAAGAAGCCGAGTTTATGAGAAGAAAAAAAGATATGGAATTAAAAAAACTTCAAGAACAACTAGTTGAAATGAAAAAGCAAAACGCGGTCCAGATTAAGGAACTAATTGCCAAGGTTTATAGCGAAGAACAAGAATTTGAACAAAAAATTCTCAAAGAAAAATCTAAATTAGATAAAGTATTTAATATCAAGATTAAAAGTTAAAATAATTATTTTCACACAACTCGTGTTTTAGTACAGTGCCGATAGAGAAGAAACATATGGTAAATTGTTGACTCATAGGGAACGGGTCAAAGAAGACAAATATTTGCTCGAAAGCCATGAAAAGGAGCACAATCGCCTTTTGAGACTCG
The DNA here is from genome assembly GCA_016802295.1 of Brachionus rotundiformis. Taxonomy (NCBI): domain Eukaryota; kingdom Metazoa; phylum Rotifera; class Eurotatoria; order Ploima; family Brachionidae; genus Brachionus; species Brachionus rotundiformis. The sequence goes on from JAESIW010000137.1 coordinate 5,538,826, forward strand.
TCGACAAGAATAAAATACCTTTACAATCAGCCTAATATTTTAAAATTAAAATAATAAATATTTTTTCTTATCAATCAAGATATTTTTTTGATCTTAATGAAAATTTGAATTTAAAATAAAATTTAATTTCAAATTTGTATATCTAAATTTAACTAAAATTTGGCGATAATTAAATAAAGAAATGATTTTTAATTCTTAATAATTGTATAATCTTAATAATCTTTTTATTTACTCAATTATTGAGCCATCAAGTTTATGTTCGATTACCTAAAAATATTTTATTTTCCAACACTGCAAATTGAAATTCAAATAAACATGAACTGTTTTTAGATAATTTTATTCAAAAAATTAAAAGATAAAAATTATGAATCAACATTCAGCAAATGTTTATAAACTAGAGCTATATATTCATATATTCAGTGTTTTTACGATTTAAACTAATAGTCGGTTGCTACCTTTGATTTATAAGGATTACCAAATGACCGATTCTTAATCATACTCTTTATCAAAATCTTAAAAAAATACTTAAATATTGATTTTTCTAATTGCTAAAAGAATTTTAGCTACCAATGTATCCAATTTAGACAAGGTTTTTATACTATTTTTCACTTCATCGTCTGTAACAGTGATTGGTTGTGATGATTCTAAATCGGACAAAAGAGGACATGTATCATTTTTAGTTATCCATTTGTGATTCTAAAATTAAAAAATGTATAATTATACTAAACATAATACTAAACAAGGAACTCGTCAATGTTTGGGAAAGCAGTGGATCAATTTGGTGAAGTGACAGCGTCTAGTGAAGTAGGCTTGAGTCGGAGCGGGAAGATTAAACTCAACATATTTAAGTCAATCCGAATTCTAAATCCTATGATAAACAAACTCTCTTATGAATTTTAAATTATAAACTTTTTTTTTAATTTTCTCTTTTTTCTGTTTGATTCCATGGAAAATATCTCAAAAAGAAAGTAAAGCGCTTCATTTAATTGATCAAAAGACGTGAAACTTAATTTTTAGCTGAAAGAGTAAGAGTGTTGTAATGTTTTTTTTAATTTTTTTTTATAAAATAGAATGAAGCAACACCTATACTCGTTTACATATCTTATAACATGGCGAACGGGTTTTGATTTTTCGTCCAGTACAACCATGTTAATTTATTAAAAGTATCCTTAAATATATATACAGTATGTTGCAAAAATTTAGAAATTAATTTTATTATTTATCTAAAATTGATTTTTTATTGAATTTGACGAAAAATTGAGTATTTAAAGTAAAAAAATAAAAACACTAATTTTTAGAATTTTTTTTCTACAATCTGATATATCACACTCGGCATAAAATTAAAATTAATTTTTAAATTTTTATAATCAAAAAAATTCCTATAAAAATTAAAAAATAATAATTGTTTCAAAAGTTTAGAAATTCCGATAATCCAAAAGATTAAACAATTACAACAATCATTTTTCATATCTTTATGATTAATTCTTACATATCTTCTAATTTTGAGTAAATTGTGCTCTTAAACTACTTAATAGAATTACTCTCCAACTACTTAGGTCCTTTCAAAATAATTTAACCAATAAATCTTAATTTTGCCAAAAAATTACCAAAAATGGGTAAAAAAAACGTCTCTAGCCCACTAAAGAATTAGAAAAGATTAGAAAAGACCCCACTACTAGCTATCAAAAACTCGCCACTGATTTTAATTCTAAGACTCAAGGGGTTAGGATAAGTAAGTATCCTGTAATGAGATTTCTCAAAAAAAAAAGATTTAGAGTCTCATACAGCGGTCAGAAAACCCCTTTTAACCCAGAAAGATAGATTAAAAAGATAAAAGTGGTGTAAACAGAGACTAAATTGGACCATTAATGATTGGTCCAGAGTTATTTTCAGTGACGAGTCGAACTTTGAGGTCTTCAATTGTAAGTCAAGGGTTATAGTCAAAAGGTTTAAAAATGAAAAATTTCATCCGAAGTTCTGTATACCAAGGTTACAAAATGGAGTATATTAATTAAGCTTCAAATAAACTAAATAAATAAAGAAACTAAATAAATGCGAAAATTAAATTAAATTTTAATGGTCATTTAAAAAAAAACATTTTACTTACTTTTATTTTTTCAATAGTCAAACGTTTAGATGGATCTTTGTTTAGTAATTTTTGAATCAAGTCTTTAAGGTTCAAACTAATTTTTATTCTAATTAAAAACAATTATTAAATAATATTTTTAAATTAGATTCATTGTTTTTACTCTTCTGGAAAGACAATGTTTTTCATTAAAATTTTTGATCTCAATGAGGCAATATTTTCATCTTGAAACGGACACTAAAAATAATTTTATTAATTTAGTTTAATAATCGATAAATTAATTTAATTACAATTCCAAACACAAAAGCATATAATGTAATCCCCATTGCCCAAATGTCAAGTGGTTTTCCGAGCCATGAAAGACAATTTTCAGTAATAGCTTCAGGTGGAAGAAAAGCTGGAGTTCCTAATGAATTTGATATAAGTGCGTCGTCGCCATCGAATTCATTAGAGACACCAAAATCAGCTATTTTAATGTGACCATCATCTCCGAGCAACAAATTTGAAGGCTTTATGTCACGATGAACAATTTTTTGGTAGTGAACTAACAATTAGATGAAAATGGTATCAAAATTTAAGCCAGTCAATTAGAACTTACGGTATTCAACACCTAGCACAAGATCACGGAAATATTTCCAAGCATCTTCTTCAGATAAGGGGACGTCACATGGAATTTCAAGAACACTTCCTTTTTCAACCAACTCAAAGACCAGACATAAATAATCTTGATTAGGATCATCTAACACTTCAATTAACTTGACCACATTAGGATGATCCAATTTTTTCAATATAGCTATTTCTCTATAAACACGTTGAAGTGGTTGATTAGCCTCAGAAGAAGTCGCTGATTGTTGTCTAATAGGAGCACGCCCTTAAAATTGTATTATTTAAATTGCAAAATCAATAAAAATTATATTAAAAAATAATTGGCAAACATTAGAAAAAGAAATGTTGATAAATTCTAATTAAATGGCATTTTAAATTATATTTAATCAGGAAGAAATAAAAAATTTTATCTTATTTATTTAGAGAAGCTATTTTATTTTTGGGAAAATAGAAACTCAAGTATTGTCAATAAAACATGGCTTACTTAATGTTTAAATTATAAATTCAAAATATTTCGTCTAAATGCAAATGGCACTAAATTTGTATTTGAGTTCAATTAAAAGTCTTTTTTGAATTTATTATTAGAATATTTAATTAAATAAATCTAATTTATGAATCGACTCTATAGATAATAACTCAAATTAGCGATTTATTTAAATAAAAGTAAAGAAAAAAATAAAAAAATCTTACTTATTAAACTTGCCCGTTTCATCAACTTTTTTTTAGATATCATTTTCATTGCCTTAAAACAAAAATCTTGAATTATCAAATTTCGAATTAAAAAATCGTATTTTACATAATTTCTATTATCTTCTTTATTGTATGCCAATTTGACAATTCCATAGGAACCTTTTCCAATTTCATCCTTTAATTTGTACTGATTTAATTGAATATATCCTTCAGGATGTTCGATTAATGACATTGAGTTTGTCTCGGTAAGAGTTAGGCTTTTTTCAGGTTCACTTATTTTTGCTATTGACTCTAGTCGACTTATATTCAAATCGGTAAAATATGTATTTATCGAGTTATGCTTTGCCAAATTATCAAAATTTAATGAGTTGGTACTAGTTGAAAGTATTGATTTTGGAGTAAAAATGAAAGTATCCGATACATTATCAAAAATTTTTGCCGGTTTGATGAATTGCTTGCGTGTTGTAGGTGCCAAACTTGGTGATTCTCGAGTACCACTTTTTCTTAAATCATTCGGTCGTCCTCTTAGCGATGTTTCAAAAGCTAATCTTGAATTCTTTGACGAACTTGATGATTGACTACTAGCTCTGATTAAATAATTAGAATTTTTTTTTAATTTTTCATTCTTAGATGATTGATTGCCAAGTAAGGGCGTAATTAATGAGCTATTAGGCATTGATTGTATAAATTTGCTTTTTTAGGACTCTAATTTGGGGATTGATTTTTTTTCTTAAAGTTAGATAATTGTTATTGAATTTTCGACTTCATGAATTAAAACTGTTTTATTAATTATTTTTTATCTAAAACAAATTAATTTTTTTATTTCATTTTTAAAAATATTTCAGCAGCAACTTTAATATACTTAAATGTTTAAATTTCTTAAAAAGAAATCAAATTTTATTTTAATACTCCAGCTTTAACACTAAAATCAGATAAATCATTTTTTCGTAATTTTATAGGTTGTGTCATTAAAAAAAAGCGGAAAATATTTTTACTTTTATTTATCTCTAAAATATTATTATGAATGTTTGATTATTTTTTGTCAACAATTAAATAAATCATAAACGATATAATGTTTATTTAATTAATGCAACTTAAGGGAATAATAAAAATAAAGATTTTTTTCTAACAAAACAAAACTGTTCTTATCATATTTTTTCAAATTAAAATTTAAATCAATATTTTCAAATTTCACTGGTTTTAATTAACTTTATTAAAAATATTTGAGTCGATTAATCGATTTTTAATGTAAAAATTAATCATAAAACAAATATTTGTTTTTGTCTTTAACATACCTTAATTTGGTGAAATAAGATTCCTAGTATAATCATACTTAACATATATCAGCTTTATCTAAATATCTCTAGGTCCAGGTTTTTTTTTTAACAAAAAAATAAAATTTTTGGTTTGTGCGCTGAAAATGTTTAATTTTTTAAATATACTTACTTTAAGAGAAATGATTGATATTGGAATATTTTTTTCCCAAATTTCCCGAGTCTAGTGTAAAAAAGTTTTTTATTTAAAATAATGTAGAATCAAATAATCAAATTTTATTGCGTATTATAATTCTATACGCCTAATTTAAAAATAAATTTCACTACAGACCAGAATGCGTCATGTTATTGACAAACACTTAGGCTTCAGTTAACCCTTAACATTTTTAATAAAAAAAATTTGATAATATTTTGGATAAAAAAAATTTGATAATATTTTGGATAAAAAAGAAAATCCAAATCCTAATTCGATTTTAAAAGAAAGAGACGAATCATAAAAAATATTGATTTTTTAATTAGCTAAGCTAAGCTAGCTCATTATAAATGGAATTTTAATATGTATTTTCGACACTGAAAAGGAGCTGAGAAACGCAAAATATAAGATTTTTTGACAAATTTGATTTATGCTGATGTCTGTCAAATTAAATACAAGGTCACAATTTAAATTTTCAATTATTTTCATTTTTGAATTTGAATAACATAGAAGACTTTTTACTCTTTTAAATTATTAAATTATACAGCTATATATTATTTGTTATTAGTTTATATAAAAAATGGATGGAAAATTTTTGATAAAATTTGTGACAAAAATGTCAAACAAGGAAAAATGCTTAAAAATCAATAAATTTTTTTTGTTATGATTAGATTAGCAGAAAGTGAACATTAAAAATTTCGATTCAACAAACTCAAATTAATTTGAATTAGATAAACTTGCCTTAAGCTTGAATATATTTTGCATCATTTTATTAGATGAAATTGATATTTCTGTTTTTAAAATCAGATATAAAACAAAAGCTCTCGATAAAAAAATTATCAAAAGACTATAGAGAAATAATCAAACATTTATTAAATTAAAATTTTTTGTTGATAATTGAACTTATTTATTTGTCTTTCTTGTTTTGTGAAATCTAGTGATTTTTAATCATTTAACTTCAAAAAGTTTAAGTTTTTAAAATAAAAAAATAAAATTAATTGTTAGATGATAAATTAACGTGTCATCAAAGTTCCAAATATTCAAAACTTATGCTATTTAAGTTCCGAATTTTTGTAAATTTAGATTTTGGTGGAATTTAGTCAATTTTTAATGGAACAGGGTTCAATTTTAAGTTAAAATAATCAAATAACTATCAATATATTTAAAAATATTCAGGATTTAAATCAGTGTTGTTCAAAATTGCAAAGTCAAGTTGATTTGACTTATTTTTTTTTTAAAAAGGTAAATATTACTGATAAGTATCACAAAATAAAAAATTCTAATTTTTATTAAAGAGATGACGTTTTTCAATCAAATGTTGTCACCAGTAACCCTATTTTTTTAAATTAAAATATACAAAAAAAATTTCAATATAAAAAAAATCTCAATTTAAAATGACTTCTTTTTTTACTTATGCGCAAGTCTGATTCAAATAAAATCACATTATTTTAAGAATTTATCCATATAATATTAAACAAAAATTAAAAACCATTGCCACACTCTTTTTTTTTAAATAACCGGAATATCAATATACTCTTTCAGAATATGTTGTAAATTATTTCAGAATTATGATTTTTTAAAAAATTTGAAAAGAAGTTCATCGGTCTGGGTCGGAACGAATTAAAGACTTTAAAGGATTAATTTTTTTGACCCCTGGTACAATTTTTTTCACTTCCCCTACAGAATTTAAGGGTTTCAAAGATGTAGTTTACGAATTTCAAGTCAAAAATTAGATATTCAGAAGGCACTTAAGTTTTGAATCTATTGGACTTTTCATAAGTTTAAATCCTGGTTTCCGATTTTATTTATTTCTTCATTTATTTTTGCTACATGTTTAATACCTCGAAAAATTATAATGCATTTTGATTTTCTAATTATTTGTAAAAAATGAATGAAAAAAGACGAATGAGAGAGAAAAATGACATTTTGTTAAAATAAGCAGCAAAAAAAAAATCTAATGATTTTTAACAAATTTTAGGCTTCTTTTATGGGGCTAAAAATTTTGAATTAATATAATCTTTTCCTAACTATTGAACGAAATCAATCTCTTATATTATATTATTTAGAATTATAAACACAATGATTGCATAATAATAATAAAAATAAAAAAAATGCAATAATAGAATAAATATATGATTAAATAAAAAAGTTTAAATGTTTATTAAATATTAAATTTTATGCCTGATCTTTGACTAAATTTGCAGCATTCAAAAAATCTAACTCAAAGATCGAAAGAAAAATAAAATTTAAATTCAGTTTTTTATTTTTATCTTAAAACCAATTGAATATTGATTGAATAGCAAACCTCTTTTAATTAACACAACACTTTTATACAAATCCCCTGTTAGACCATCTAGAGTATGCCATTACCTCATGGTATCCATACTGTGTAAAAGATATAAATGTGAAATAATCGTGAAAGACAATTAATTTGATCCGATAATTATAGAAGATTTTTTAAATTTTCAATTTTCAAAATTTTGTCAATAAATACTTTTTAACAAATTATTAATTAATAAATTAAGTTAATAATTGAATTAAATTCACAAATCAGTATATTCACTGAACAAGAAAACGAAATTCAGTCAAAACACCTAGTCGAAAAAATTAAAGGTTCGAAATAATATGTTTTTATTTATTTAGTAAAATTAGAATTTTTTGATCCTTTTTTTAGGTTTGAAGAGGCTTGAAACAGAGACTAGAAAAAAAAAAACAAGATCAATTAACTATCGAAACTAGTGGCGAGTCAAAGTGGGAGAGTTGGCGCATGTTCAAGAAGGAAATGAGCAACATTTTTTAAAGAGGCGAAGGAACCCAGGAAGCAAAAAAGAGTTTTAAATAGAAAGAACAAGTGACCAAGTCTGGAAAAAAGTCTGGCCACCTCAACGACTTGAATTCTAAATTAAAGTTGAGATCTGAGCTTAAGAATTACATAACTTAATCCAGCAATCACGAAAATGCACATTTTTAAGGGTTCCTTTCTTGAGCCAAACATTGTCACTTTAAATAAAGACTATTCACATATTTGTTGGGGGACCTCAAAAAACATTTTTAACAACAGGTTTAATGGTAAGAATATAATTAATAGCGAAAATAATCTTTTTTTTCTAGTATCAATTTATATTTTGCGATTATACATTCATGGTTAGAAAAATCAGTTTCTTAGTATATGGTACAGTTTTTCCGTTCTCACGTGGCTAAGATCATTACTATGATAAAATTGCAACAAATTATTCTCAAACAAATGAAGGATAAAGAAAAACTTGTAAACCAAATATCAAATTCACATTTTTCTAACTTCTAAAAAATAATAATTTATTTCGATTAATCCTTTTAATTTTTGTTTTAATTACAATTAATTAGAATTTCTTTTTTTACATGATATTTTAAATTAAGATTTTGACTGGAACTGGTTTAAAAAGAACACTATTCAATTTCAAACAATGTTAAATGGATTATTCATGGTAATTTTATGCATTTTTGCCATATCATCTTCATTTCATTGAGTAAAAAGAAACCAAATATCCTCATATAAGAAAAAAGGGGTCGAAAAAAGAAAAATAAATGAATAATTCAATTTGATAAAATAATTTAACACAATCAAAGATTTTCATATAAAATTTGACTGAAAAACTTGGTTTATAGATAGAAATATTACTCATTTAAATTTTTTTTTTAAATTTATTTAATATTCGAATTAATTATAATCAAGAAATCAAGTTTTTAGATAAACCGAAAATCGTCAAGATCATTGACTGTAAGAAAACCTTACAATCAGACTTATTTTTCTCTTAGTTCTAAAATTAATTTTAAAAAATAAGATAAAACACTTTATTATTAATTATTTTAAAATAATAGTAATAACCTCTTTTAATCCGGGAATTTTTCTTGCGCTCATTTATATTAGAACATACCAATTTTTATTGTCTACGGATAGAGGAGACTATTTCCTTCAAGGGAGAAATAGTTGGCAAAATTCAGCATGCGTGGGCAATTCAGTCCGCATGTTTTCCCGCGGCATATCTTTTTCGGCAGTCGCAAAATACTTTTTTGGTAGGATCCAAGGGGGGTCAAATGGAATATTTTTGGAAAGATCTCGACGAGAAAAGAAGAATGATACCCAAATAAAGATATTCTAGCAAAGGGATTTTGAGAAAAAGCCGGAAAACCGCGGAATTTTCAGCATAAACATCCCACTTTGATCTTGAATAGCTATGCGACCGCTCATCGTAGACTCATGATCAGGATGTCGTTGGATAGATGAAAGACAAAAGGTCTGCATGTAACACGTTGTAATAATTTAGCCACCGTGGTCGCACAGCTAAGTGGCCTTGAAAATTGGTGTTTTTTTGCCAAAATGGCCATTTTTCAAATGTGTTTTTATGACTAAAATTGCATATCAATCGGTAGGTCTCAGTGCCAAACTAAACGTGGAAGTGTTTTTTTGAGCATAGCTTTTGGCAATTTGGTAAAAAAAGGCCAAAAAGGTACAAAATACCAACTTTGAAAAATAAATGTTTATAAAATATGGCAATATGGGTATCATTTTGTAGATTTTTAAATCTATCTAATGGTATGTTTATTTTTTTAATTGGACTTGAATGGCACTTAATGTTTATTCCCATAGTCATGATTTTTAGAAATCCATTATTTTAATGGTGTTTTAACTTTAAATACTCAATGGAATTAAGACAAATTGGGTATCATTTTGTAGATCTCAGTGAAGTAAATCCATAAATATGCTTTGTTTGTAAATTGGATTAGAATGGCACTTTTTATGAGGCTCAAAAAGCCATTTTCGAGGAATTGCTACTTTAGAGTGTTCTAAATCACTTAGAATATTTCCAAAATATGAATATATGCATATAAATCGATTTCTTTAAATGAAATTTACAATTTGATAATTATTTTAGAGTAGTTTTATAATTATCGTTACTTAATTTTCTCAGAAAAATTGTTTATTTGCATCTAAAAATAAAAAAAATAAAAGAAACAGTCGAAAGCGAGGCGAAGCCGAGCTTTCCTTCATTTTTTTAATCCTTAGGGCACAATTTCGCGAGCCGTAGGCGAGCACCATTTAAGCAGTAAAGCTGCATCTATCATAAAAGTAAAATATGAAAACCTTTGCTTTAAATATAAAAATTATTTTAAAATATTCGACGATGTTTAAAACTCTATGGTTTACCTCTAACTCTTTACCAATTTCAATTATGATAGTTTTTACATCATCAATTAAAAATGACTTACTATATGGGCACACTAAAAATTGCCAAGCAATTTAAATCATTTTTAAATTTTTTTAAATAAAAGTCAGACCATTGTTAAAAATTCAAAACGTTTACCATTAACTCTTCTCTATTTATTAAAATAAAGTCAAAGAAAAAAAATCCTTAAAAAGAAATATTTTTTGTAAAATATTTAGAGCGAAGGGGGCATTGGACCCGACCCAGAGATTCTGGTTATTAGGTTTAATTTGAATAGAATTTTTTCTTAAAAAATTTCATTTTTAACTAATGCAAATAATTCGATTTGTTTGTGTAAGATATAAATTTAAGGGCAAAGATTTAAAAATTCAACTTTTATCCTTTCTAAAACTGAATAACACATGAAATGAACCAATATTCTCATTTTGATATGAATTATAAAAATTTCGTCTTCTAAAAGATTTTATTTTGCAATTCTTAAAATCTTATTTTGCTATTTTATAATTTATGATACTGTATTAACGTTAGTTGCTTCTTCTGAATCAATTAATTTCCAAAGACCATAAGTTTTGCCTATTGTATTTTGCCAAAGACGTAAAGTACCATCTTCCGAACCGCTTGCATAAACTTCGCCATCAGGAGAAAATTGAATGCAATGAACTGGTCCAAAATGTCCCTTAAATGATTCTTAAAATATATTAATTGGATATTTTTGAATTTTTCCTTTGGTATAGATACCAATTTCTGTTCCAGTTTCTATGCTGTATTTATATAAAGTAAAATTTTCGCTTCCACAAACAAAAAGACTTTTGTCTGGACTAATTGAGACAGCACTGATAACACTGGGAATACAAAACGATTTTACTTTTTCAAGTTTGTCTAAGTCATAAAGTTCAACTGAGTTTCCATGAGAAAGTATTATCATCTGCCCGTCTCGAGACTGTTCAATGCTAGTCGGAGTATCATTAAATGTCAATTGTGTAATTTGACTGTTGGATGCTGTATCCCAAACTCTTAAAGTCTTATCATCAGATATGCTAATTATTTTTTTTGAACTATCAGCTATTATGCATTTTTTTATATTAGAACTGTGTCCTGTGAAAATTTTTGGTTCTGTGGAATAATTTTCCAAATCATATAATCTAAGATGTTTGTCATTGCACCCAGTAACTAAATGCTTTGAATCTGATGAAAAGTCAACACTTTTAACAATGTGACGATGAGAAAATGAATGAATTTCAACACCAGATTTAGCATCCCATAATTTTCTTTTAAAAAATTTAAATAACTGCAAAAAAACAAATACAAAAATCAGTAATATCCTACGCAGTAAAATCTGCCGCTCCTGTAGCAGCCCGACTAGCATCTTTATTTATAGTTGCACCCCAAACAGCCCCTTTATGACCAACGAATGTACCAACCCAATCTCCAGTATCTCCTTCCCTCAGCATAGGAAGACCATCTTTGCAAGCACTTATTATAAAATAACTATAAGGTGTTATATCGCTAAAGCGTAAATCAACAACAGGTCTGGTATGACCACTGCAAGTAATTGGAATTTGGCGTAAATTTTTTGTCATATTAGAAAGCAAGATTTTGAAAGAGAAATGTTGAAATTAAAATATTTAAATTAGTTATTTAATATTTTAAGACATGACATAAATAAAGTCTTATTAAAGAACACAATAAAAATAATGGCCGATCGCCCTTTTCAGAGTTGTGCCTCGACCATTTTAATATTATAGACCCGAAGATCTATTCCGTCCTTGTCAAGGGGAGTGCTAACCTTCTCTCCTTTCAATAGACACAATTAATTTTATTTTTTCATTGCTTATATAGTTGATTTTTCAAAAATATTAGCATATGGTAAAACTGTTTATTTTAATTTTATAAACTGACATCTTATTTGAATAATTTAGTCTGTAAGTTTTTTTTATTTTGATAGACTTTTAAAATTGATCAAACTATTTTAATCCAAATTTACTTTTTTAATTAGATTTATACTCAATCAATATATTCCTTAAGACTTGCTTTATTTTTTTAAATAAACTTTATGTTTCTTTTTTTGAATTAAATTAATTTTTTATAATCATTGATTAATTTTTTATAAACTAATGGCTTAATTTTTATCTTAAAGCCAAATAACCTGACGTTTGCTTTAAAATTGCACCAATTATGGAAAGAGATATTTTTCTTTATTCCAATTTGTTAACAAAATATCCATGCTTTCTTTTTTTTAATCTTTGAGTTTAAATATAATTAAGTAAATAATCATCTCAATTATTGTTTAAATTAAATGACTCTTTTTTGATTTTTACACAAGTCAGGTTTTGATAGATAATTCAAGGCTTTTTATTTTAATTAAATTTTGTATAATTATTTCTGCTTAATAAAGATATTTATAAATGAAATCTAAGTTATTATAAAAATTATTATAAGATATTTTAAAATACGCAATAATTTGAAATATCTTGTGTAAATAAAAAGAAATTTTTTAAAAATTATTTTAAGGTAAAAAAAACCATTTTATAAACGGAAATATTTATTTTTTTAAATATAATTTGAAACGCCCATTAGATTAGAAAATATTTCACAAGTTTATGTTTAGACTTGAATCACTTTAGTTTTAATTAAATGGTTTCTTTATTGATATTTCGCCAATATTTGCTGTACTGTCTATTCTCTTTGAAAATTATTTAGAATAAATAAAACATTTTGAAGCTGATATTCTAAAAACTTTCAAATATTAAAAATTGGTTTAATTTACCTATTTAAGTTTAGCTTTATTTCAATTGAAAACTTTTTTTTTTGTTGAGGTAATTTATTTAAATAATTTCTTGAGTTGATATTTTATTTTCGTTTGCATCAAACATTAACAAATTTGAAAGCTTTTTATTTTTTATAAATTAAATAATTAATCAAAATATAAAACATTTTTGACTTCTAGGAATATGTTTTTCAAATTTATTAATTTTAATTTAAATTTTTTAATTAAAAACTTTTTTTTTTCAATATTTTTTTGCCGAAAGTATTAATCAAATGAATAATACTTTTAATAGCCTAAAAAAATTAATCTAAAATAACGAAAACTAATTAGTTTTACATTTTTTGCACATGTTTTTCGAAAAAATGGCTCTCTATCCAAATTTATCAAAGAATTATTAATTATTTTGAGTGTCGATTTTTTTTAAAAGCGTCTGAAATTTTTTTGATAATTAATTTATTAAGATAATATTTACAAAATAAAGTATGACAATCACAAAACAAATTTTATTCAAAATAATAAACTCAAAGAGAAAGTTGATTCTCTTTTTAAAATTGCTTTTCGTAATGGCCTTCCTTCTTTGGTATCAGTTGAGCATAAAAATGTACTTATTTTTTAAATATCTAGACAAACTTTTCTTTTTCCAATTCATTCAAAACAGCATAAAAATCTTCACTACATTGAACCAATATTGGTGGAAATTTCACCTGATTTTGATTAGTTCTTTTCTTAGAATTGGCACTTAATCTATTTTTAATATACGGATTTTGGTTATCTATTGATTGACTTGTTTTAAGAATTGGCTTCAAGCTACCATTTGAGACTGATGAGTTAAAAGATCCTGAAACCAAATTATTAAGAGATTCAAATTTGACTCCTTTAGGTTTTGAATCTTTGCGCCCTATCGAGTCTGTTTCACTTGGAAATGAAAAAACCGAACTGGATTCGGTCGATAAGTTTAAGCTATTCGTAGAACCAAATCTGGCTCTGTAATTGGTACCAGCTGATCTTTTATCTTTTTCCTCATCTAACGAGGCACTCTTCAAATATCTTAAATATTCATTTTTGTGAAAATTCTTTTCATAACTGTACCAATTTAGCTGTTTTTGTCCTCGTTTAGGCTTGCTGCTTTTGGAATTTTCATTTAGCCAGTCCAAATACATCTTATATTTTTGTTTTATGTAAACAAGAGATCCGTCTTGTTTGTACAAATCAAATTCATTGTTGGATCCCAAGCTATCTCCTGTGATATTTGTCGAACAAGTCAGAAATGATGAATAGTCACTACTACTTAAGGCTAGTGACTTGTTGTCATCGTCCAAATCATTGTCCTCGTTGCGACGACGATTAAGCTTATTTATTTGTCGTTTAGACAATGGTTTGAAATTTTTTAAATCAGAATTCGCTGAGTTGCTCATTTTATTTAGATATCTAAATATTTAAATTGACAAATTTAAAAAGCTAAAATTTTTATCTTATTTAGTTTTATTTAATTAAAATGAAATAAAAAAAAAACAATCAAAAATTTCAATTTTCTTCATTTAATTAACACATAAATAAAATTCATGCAATTGTTTAAATACTGCTTTTAGATTATGTCAACCACCTGTCTCGGCATTTATTGATTGTTTACAAGTCATTTTAATAGTAAAAATGAAGTACTTTTACTCGAGGATGAAGATCAAGGAAAGATACCGAGGTCTTGAGCTTTATATTCAATCAAGTCTTACCTTCTGACGTACTTAAGAATAAAAAATTGACTCAATATCTTAAACAAAGTTCTCGAAATTGAGGAAATGAGTCTCTTGAGCTAAAAGTTTGTGATTTACCATGGAAATAGTCCTAGTATGATCCCATTGAAAAAAGATACGGTTTTTGAAAATTTGACTCTCATTTTAAAATATGAGTGTTGTTACTTTTAAACAAGCTTTTATAAAGTAATTTTTTAAATTGGTATTTTCTTTGAGAAACTAGCTTTGTTTTCTTTAATTTATTCAAACAAAAAAAAATGGTAAAAAAAATGTTTAGACAAACATTTATTTCTTTAGGCTTTTTTTTGACTAAATTCACCCTAAAGACAACATTAACTAAGAATGTTAAAATAATAAAATATATAATTAAGAATAAACGTATATTAAATTATATAATTTGGCATTGATATAAGATAAGCATTTGGAAATTCCAAGAAAACTGACTTCTATTTTTAAGTGAAACCTGTTCAAATAATAAAATTCCATCTTAATTTCCTAAATAAATTTTATCTTGCACGATAAACATTAATAAACTTTTTGAATTTCAGTCACATCTCGACAACTATTCTATTCTATTAGGTCTCAAATGAGTTCTATAAAAAAACTATTTTGATCCATTTTCAAGATTTTTAAATTAAAATTACGACTAATGTGCTTTTAACAGTTAATTGAAGTAAACACAAGGTAGTTTGTTGATTTGTGAAGAAAATTTTAGCCTTCATTTATTTGATGACGACAAAGGCTTAATCTAAAAATACTCATATGATTGAAAAGAAAAAACTTTTCCTACTATCTTTTAAATCATAAAATTTATCAGAAAATTCAATTAAATTAATTATATCTTAAATATTTTTAGAAAAGAATTTTCACATTAAATTAAGAAAGCCCTAAAAATGAAAAAATATAAAAATGAATAGTATATTTGATTATTTAAATTTTTATTCAGAGAGGATTTAATTTCACGCAATTAAAAAAATATTTTCAATCAAAGACATATAAATTATTTTTATTTTATAAGAATTGAATAACTTAAGTTCAAATATTTTTTGAGTGCGTTTATCTGCCGTGTATCGCTACGCAACTTGTTTCTAAAAGTAAAAGGTAATTACAAATATTTGAATGGATATAAAATAAAATTGTAAATCAAAATATTTTACTATATTTTTGAGTTCAATTTTTTATCAAGATAATTTTATTTTCGAAAAGTGGTAAAAAATTGAAAAAGTTCTCGGTGAAAATTTAATTTTTTATTATGTTTTAAAAAAATAATTATTGATTTTCTGCTTAAGAAAAATGTTGATTGTTTAGAATTATTGTTATTCATAAGCTTTTTTATAAAAAAATTAATAAATTTAATACGAGTTTATTTTAAAATAAAATAATTTAAGCTAGTTTTATGATTTTTACTATTATGAATGTTTAAAGTTAGCAAAAATTTTGTCCTTTAAATTGAAGCTGATGAAAAATAATACTTTTTATTAATGATACCAATTTAAAAACTGATAAGTTAAAAATTGATAAAAGAGCAATTTTTATATTAGTTCATTTTTGATATTAATTAAAAGCTATTTATTGACTGATATAGACAGATTGACCTGAAATGAAATTATTGAATACGTTTATTTATCAATCTGCTATTTTTAGATAATCAAATAAGCATTACTAAAAATTTTGCTATTCCAATTTTAATTGTTTAAATGAGAGTAAAAAATTTTATATTAAGATTTGTTAATTGCAAACACCACATTGTGGTTAATTTTTTTTAATTTACTAATCTAATAAGAAAATTACAATTCGTGAAATAATCGAAAAATAAATAAAAGATAAACAAAATTGGATGTTTTTAAATCCCATTTTACAAAATTTGATTACCTAATTTTATGACTTACATATCATATATCTGACCTTTTATCATATTTTCAATTCGGTAGTGTTCAACAAAACTAAAAAGAAAAGTTGGTTATAATTAATTTGATCGCTTAGAAATAAACAAATAGAGAAGAGAGGTTTAGAAAATTTTGGTTTTATCTTGTTTATTATGGAAAATTCAAGAAATAAGAGATCAAATTACTATCAAATTAAATAAAATAAAAATTAATGGCTTAATATAATTAAATTATTAAAATTATATAAAAAAGTATTTTTATCAAATCTGCTGATAATGAAATTTTCGATTTTTGTTTTGTTTTTGTTGCAATAAAAGTCAACATGCCAACAAAAAAAAAGAGCTTTCAAAAATGATTTAAAAATGACAATTCTTTCTATTTTCAATTTATTTATCTTAATTAGAATGATACAAGAGCCCAGTAAAGATATTCAAAATTCAAAAGAGAAAAAAAATATGATTTAATATCTGAAATTTTGAAAATTTTGCAATCTGTATAAAATTTTACTTTATTATATAAAATCTTTTTAAATGGTCAATATTATAACCTGTTCTCTGTACTCTAATTAAATAGACTTATGCTTACAACACTTAAGTTAAATGATAATTTCAAGCTTTCATGAACATATCTTTGAAATCTAGGACAAAAAGTAGAAAAGAGAGAAATCGCCAATAATTAATGATTATTTTTAAAACAAAATCATAACTGAATTGTTTTTGAAATTTAAATTTTAAATTTCTTTTTTACCAAAAATAAAAACTTTATTTCCTTTTTTTTAAGGTAACCAAAATCTAAAATCATATTAAATATTAAAAAAATTTAAGTCTTATTTTTCTAAATTTTAATTTATCAAAATAGGAAGAATTTTTGTTCTGTTTGTTTTTGAAATTCACAATACCCAACACTTATTTGATTTAAAATAGTTTCTTTTTATCTCATATTTGAATTACTTAAACTTTTTGGATAATTTAAAAGTTACTCTATTTAACTTATCTTAAAATGACTGAAACAAGACTTATCTTCTAAAGTTTTGAGATTTTTTACATTATTCATATAAATTGGACAATTGAATGAAGATAAATCTCGAATTAAAAATTTTAATAAATTTGATCAAATATTATTTTAATTCAAAAAAGTTCAAAAATTTATTTTAAAAAATTCTGATATTTAAGATAAAGAAATTGTCGCTTTTCTATTTTCGGCTTTAAATTTTTATTTTGGAATTCATATTATATTTTTATAATTTTTTATTTAAAAAATATTACTGAAAAAAAGACGTTTAAATTTTCATAATTTTTTATATATATAAATCATATTTAAATTTGTTCATGGGACTTCAACTAAACTAAAAAATAATTATATTATCATTTTGTTATAATCTTTAAAAGATAAACATTTTATAGATCTAAAAAAACCAAAAATGCCAAAAGCTTTTTTAAAGCAAATTTAAAAAATTTCAATCAAATAAATAAAATTTTTAAACAATTTTATTTTTTAAGAAAACAAAAATTTCATCAATTTTCATATCTACGAGATTAAACGCTGAAAAAAAAAAAGATTTGAAAATAAAAATACAAAATGAAAAATAAAGAACACCAAAGTGGATGTGAACAAAAAAAAACATTGACAAGACTTATTCTCCCCTAAACAATAATGTCATTAATTACTAAATTTATGAGGGTTCTTAATAAACACCTGACCGCAATTAACTTTAAGACTCATTTATTCATTATTTTCTTTTATTTAAACGAATTTTAGAAATAATTTTAAGTTGTTGAAGTTTAATCTATGAATAAATAATAGTAAAAAAATATTAAAAAATTTATTGGTATAAATGAGTCGAAAATCTTCCGTAAGAGACACAAAGATCTAGAGGATAAACAATAAAAATTATTCGACACGATTAATGATAGTTTGACAGGTCTTTATCTTCTAGATATTTGTACTCGAACGTGAAGCCGTCTTTTCGGTTCTGAGCCCATTTCGAGTAGTCAAAATATACATATGTTCCCTTTAGGATAATAGTTAATTAAATTTTATATTTAAAATAAAAGCTAAAGCTTATCTCTTACCATCTCGTATTCATCTGTAATTACTTTGGGTTCGTCATAACGCTGAAACCACATCATGTATCTAGTATGAAAGCGCCACGAGAGCTTCTTAAGCGCTTGGGCGGCCAAAAATTGTGCTTTGGTGCCCTCCATGTAGTAGAACATGAAAAACAGGGTGTCACAGTTTAATTTACAGAGAAAATCAAGTGAATCGTGTCCAACTGGTGGAACTTGGGGATAATGGGATGGTGTATTGACAGTAATTCGCGGTAAGTAGCTCCTCGAACGCTCAGTATCGGACGGATGAGGCAATTTCTTGAACGCACCATCCAAAATTGTTAAATTGTGGTTCTGTTCTTTTGTTAGCGATGTTTTGCCTAGTGGTGCCACTCCTAAAATTGGTTGAATAAATGTCTCCTGATTTGTTTGCTGATTTGGCGATATATTTTGCTGCATTAGCTGTGACTTTTGCAGCAGCATGTTTATATCTTGCTTTTGATTTGACTGCTGTTGGAACAACAAGGCCGCAAACTCCTCGTTCAATTGCTTACGTTGGTCTGTACTTGATGCATTAATAAGCATGTTATCTGTTGGCATGTTTTGAACACCATTATAAGATGGATTTTCTCCCATTTGTTTAATGTTTGGATTGATGTTTTCTTGGTCTTTTTTCTCTGATTCACTTTGAATTTGTTCCTCGTTTGATTTGACATGACTCGAATATGTTTTGGGCTTAGTTCCGGCGACAACCGCGGCAAACGGTGATTGAGATAGTGGCGGTGTAGTCGTCGTATTTGGTTGACTTGCGGGCTCACTATTTACATTGGTAGAAAGATTTGTGGTTGTTGAGGAGCTTTTTGTGTTAGTGCCCGAATTGGTGCGATTACGTTGGCTTTGATTGGGTGCTCGCTTGCTTTGACGTTGGTTACGCGAGTCTGCCTCATTTCGCTCGGTGTTATCCGACTTGTGACGACGTCTCTCGTCATTTGGCTGGTTGTTTGAAGACGAAGATGAAGACGAAGAAGAAGAGGACGAAGACGGCACGTAATTCATGTTTGTCATTGAATTATTGAGACCAACAGATGGTGAATTAGACTTGGAAATATTTGACGAAGAAGGCGATTGGGACAGTCTAGACGCATCTTCTTCCTGATGGCTTCCATGAGTGTCCTTGTTGTGATTACCTTGATGGTTAGAATGCTGATTGCTAGTGTGGTTATTTGAGTGACGATCTTCGTCATCTTCATTTTCTTCATCTTCTTCATCATTAAAATTCTGGTCATTTTCGTTTTCTTGATCACCTAAATAAATATTTTTAAAATAAAAAATTATCCAAAATTATTATGCTATATTTAAACAATGTTATATGGATCATAATTATATTGGGACTATTTTTTGGTTAAATATATCAAAAGAGTGTGGATATTTTTCTCACTACCTCACACTTGGACAACAGTAATAATAAAATCTTATAAAACTCAATCAAAGGACATTTTTTAATTAGAATAAATCATTTTGGATCTTTTCTTGGCAAGATAATTAAATTTAGACTATTTTAAAAATAAAAAGCCCAGTTTAAGTTAAAAATTTAATTTTCAAGAATTAAACTTTTTAATCTTTGATCATTTTAAAATAAATAATTTAAATTTTTTCAATTAAATGTAAAAGATTTTTAATATATAACACCATTTTATAAACTATTTTTAGTCATATAAATATTTTTAAAATGAAATAGCTCTTATGTCCTCGATAATTTAATTCTAAATTTTTAAAAGTAATAATTAGTTTGATCAAGTATCTATTAAAGATAATTTTGTGAAAAGATAACATATTAACCTTTAGTTATTGTTTATAAAGTGAATAAAGTATAATTTGATTTTGAAAAAAATATTTATTTACTTGAACCATTTGAATCGTATTTGTCGAGATCTAAATCATCAAAAATGTCAAGTCCATCCAAATTTTCTGGCAAATTCAAATCATCATTGTTATCTACATAATATTCAACATCGTCCTTAATTTCTTGAACCTGTAACCCAAATGAACAAATATGAAAAATATAATTATCCAATAAACAAACTTTTTTGATATTGATTAAATTCTTTTTCAGCATTTCGGATATTTTTTCCAATTTATCTATATACTTTTTGTTTACATCGATTCTATGCTTGGTTGAGTCTATTTTCTAAATTAAAAAAAAATTTACACACACATTTAATTTGACTTAGAATAAAATAAAATAAAATAATTTCTATACATCTTTGTCCATTCGTTTTTTCTTATTAGAGTTTAGATCTTCCAATTTTGTTTCCAAATCTTCAATTTGTGAATTCAGCCTGGAATTTGAGGTCTGAATCCATTGGTTAATTTCCTCTTTTTCTAAATCTAAATGGTCATATTTGTAGTTGTTTCCCAGAGCATCCTTGGAATATGGTTTTTGCTTAGTTTCACGTTCGATTATTTTAAATCGTTCCATTTGCTTTAAATAAAAATGGTCAAAAGCCAAAAATAAAACAAATACTTAGCGTACAGCTTCTATTTGTTTTCGAGCCTCTGTGAGAGGTTTTTTTTCTTTTATATCATTGGAACTTTGCCATGTTTTGATCTGTTCACGAAGTCTTTGCAGCTTTTTTATTTCTTTTTTAAGTTCTTGTTCGTATTTATCTTTCTGGTTCATGCTGGTGGCGTTAGGCGCTTCTTTTTGAGTCACAACTGACAACTAAACAAAAAACTTGCCAAATAATCAAATATGATATTTTTTTAAATTACTTTATGCCAAACTTCTGTGAAGGCCTCGACACCTTCGTTTACTTTTTTTAGGGTTCGGTCAATTTCGACCTGTAATCTTCTTCTATCAGCAGCCATGTTTACTTGGAGGACCATGAACGAAGCAATGGCTACTTAGCATAATTTTTAGTGATATTTACCAATTAATTTCGCTTTGAAAATATCAATGCTCTTGATGTTGCTCTCCGCTGTCACTGATTGCTACTAAGTCAATGAGAGAAAAAAATTAGTTAAGTAACTTGAATGATTTTAATAATAAAAAATGAAAATCCAAAATGAAAATGCGTAGTATATAGAAATTTTTGATTATTCTTTTTTCATTCTTGCATTCGTTCTATACTTCTTTCTCTCGCTCAAGACTTCAATCCATATATTTGAAATATTATAATTTGAAATTTATAATTCTGCAATCAAAAGCTTGATAACTAAAAATATAATAGTTTACTTCAATGCATTCAATGGGTCTGCAGTGAAAAACAAAATATCTGTTCGTGAGAAATAAATGCACTACATTAGGAAAATTCTCATTAATTGTTTGCCATTGTTTATTGGTAATTCAACAAAATTTGTCTTTGTTTTTCTTTATAAAGGCAAATCTAGCAAAAAGTATTTTGGATTATTTTTAATAAAATTTAAGAATTATTTATAGATATATCACTAAATTTTATATAATTTAATTTTACTCTACAGTTAGTACGTGAAGAATAACCTTTTGAATGGGAATTAAGCTGTAATCACTTGATTCCGAACATGAATAGCCGTATGAAATAAAAACATTAAAAAGAGTCGAAATTTTAATAATTCCTTTTGACAATAAAAAATTATCAATCAAATAATGGTGTCCTACAAGGAAGAGTTTTAGGTCCTACTTTATTTATCATTTACATTAACAAATAGTTGTAAAATGTCCATGGATGACCCCAAGATATTGGCAGAAATCAAAGCAAGCTCGATAACCCAAGACACTGTGAGCCTGCAGAATGACATTAATAAAATTACCGATGCTTCTAAACACAACAAAGTGCAAAATAATGCACGTTGGCAAGAACAGCCCAAAATCGAACTACACCATGCTAGACTTTAATTCAAAAAACAAGCTGGCAATTGTCAAAACCGAATGCGAAAGAGACTTAGGAATCTTGCTCTCAAACGACCTCAAACCGAGGAACCAAGTCAACTACTCGGGATCAAAAACAAATAGCATCCTTGGCTTATTGAAAAGATGCTTGACCATTCGTGACCTCCTGACCTGGAAAAAGTTGTACACTTGTTGCATCAGACCACATATTGAATTCGCAGTACCTGCTTGTAGTCCATATACTAAACAAGATCAAAACACACTCGAGAAAGTTCAACATAGAGCCACTAAAGTCGCCAGCAACTTAAAAAATCAAGCCTATGAAAAGCGCTGCGATCTTATGAACCTAACCACGTTTTGGATTGCTAAAACAGCGCAGAATTCGTGGAGGCCTAATTCAAATGTTTTAGTTTGAATCTGGTGTAGAAAATATCGATTGGTACGCGAAACCGACTCGCATTC
Source organism: Brachionus rotundiformis (assembly GCA_016802295.1). Classification (NCBI taxonomy): domain Eukaryota; kingdom Metazoa; phylum Rotifera; class Eurotatoria; order Ploima; family Brachionidae; genus Brachionus; species Brachionus rotundiformis. The sequence goes on from JAESIW010000137.1 coordinate 5,561,658, forward strand.
CAGATCGATATGGCCCCAGAGAGAGATTCAGAAGAGAAATTATTAGATGTTGCAATCAACGCCATGATTCTTCAGTAACAGAATTTCAAACCACTAGAACTCACTTTCCAACGAAATTGTCTTGTCAAAAAATGCGAACGAATTCAAAAACAAGCTGGATGTAAACTTTAAAACTGTCACAGGGCGTCTCTGACGCGCTCGCATGTAGCCATGCTGCAGTATATATACTACTACTACTACAAAATGAAAAGAAAATAATGGCATAAGTTAATTTTTACATGATTAATTTTGGTAATTAAAAAATGCTTTAATTCATATTTTAATTTTTATTTGAAAAGTAAACAATATTAAGCGAGAATAATATTTGACTATCTTAAAGCATTGCAATAAGGAAGTTTTTTGATAAGATAAAAATTTATTGTAGGAATGATTTTATTTTTTATGTCCAATCAAATAATAATTAAGTCATAAAAAATAAATTAAATAGAAATCTTTTCAATTGTTGTTTGTCTAGTAACTTCAGTTTTCTTTGAGCTTTTATCCATGTCATCAAGCTGCAGCATCTTTTTGCACAGTTTAAAATTTTCAAATTTCTTAAGGAGCATTTGTCTCCTAGATTTTGATAAAATTATATAAACAAAAAATATAAAAAATCCCTGGAAAGCGTTTAACAAGCAAAATAACAAAGCCAAAGCCAAGCGCATATATTCTCCCATTTCAATAAGCATGATAAATCCAAAGGTCCATGTGAGACCCATATTGAAAAAGCAGGTGCTGACTATGATAGTTTTTTTCTTTGATTCCATTTTTGACTCAGAAATTGTTTTAACACGGCAATGAGTCTTAGTAATTAGACTAAATATTATTAAATTAATCAAAATGATGATTGCCAAAGGAGCAACTACGCCTAATAATGCCGCTTTCCCACTTAGCCAACAAATTAAATTAGGGTGTTTGTAAAGTTTCCAATTAATGGTTAAAATAATTCCAATAGGAAGCGTTGGAGTGCCTACAAATACAAAATTTTATTTGAAATTTGATAATAAAATCTAAAATTTACCTAAAGAAAATATCAAGGCTTTGATGAAATAGTTTTGAATTGTTACAAATACTCGGTTGAATGTAAAATACTGTAAAATTGAAAAAGATAGCATCCAACAGAAAGATCCCAAAAGAAAATAATGGAGCAAAACTCCTATGGTTATACATGAAATGTGGTTTTCATTCCATTTCAAAAAGCTAAATATTACGTAAAATAAGTTCAGAAAAAATAAGCTTATACTCAAAAAGATCAATATTTCAATATAATAATCAAACATGAGTTTAAATCGAGTCTCGTTTGAATTAAGGCGCTGAGATTTTAACCGTCTATAAAAAAAATTTGCTAATAAAATAGAACAAATTATTTGTTTAAACTTTTTAATACCTGATTTTGTCACCTATATAGATTCCAATGGTACAAACAAGACATATCATACTCATTATATTTCCTGTATAAGTTAAATATTTGAGTAAAGTGTTGCAAAATTTACATGATATAGTCTCCGTGTCTAAGCTCTTAAAAAAAATTAAAAATTTAATTCAAAAGCTAATCACATTAATTACCATTAAAATTGCGAAATTAGTCAAGTGATTGCATTTACATTCATGAACATTTTCTCTGGTTAAATAGTATAAACATCCTTGGCTACTCCATTTGGATTTTTCATAGTCCCAAAATACACATTTAAATTTTGATTTTTGTGTAAAATTTTTCACACATGACTCTATTGACTACATAAAAAAATACTAACTTATCAATCATTAATAATTTAGATGATTTTTATTTAAAAAAATTATGTGATTTAATTTACAATTGTGTTTTAGAATTATTTATGTAATCTAATTAAGATGCTAAGCTTTATGGAATTTGATTCAAAAGACCAGAAAAAAGCATCATCTTAGTAAAAAATGTTTTAATTTTTCTTTTAAAATAAAAATTTTGCTCTCTATTCAAAATGATAAAAATTGTTAAATATTCATAGTTGCATCGATTACCAAAGTATAATAAATCTCTGCACTTAAAATTTAGTTTTGCTAAATTTGCAGACTTGCAAGGTATGTTCAACCATGATCCATTTACAGAGCCAAATATTAATTTCAAGAAAAAATTTATAGAATTTTTTTTTAAGATAATCTGTTCTTTTGAACCAAATTTATTTGTAAGGTACTTTCCATAAATGATAAAATTGCCGATAAGATAAATTAAGGCAGTTGTTAGATATTAAATTAAAGTGGCCTATTTGAATATATATTGAAAACATTCTTTATTTTGTTTTGACTGGAAATGAATGAATTTTAAAATAAAAACAATTTCTCCAAATTTAGACTCGAGAAAAATTATTGAAAAATAAATTTTATATTGCTAACTTGTAAAGTCCTAAATTTTGCAAATACAAATGGTTCGTGGCTTGTAATGATTTCATTTGAGCTGATTGAAACTACATTTGAAATGATCTGACTGGTATTTATTGTAGAGCAACTTATATTCGTTTGAATTATTGATGAATCTAGATCAAATAGAACTGAAGATTGATAGACTGCGTAAGATATTCGAGCGGACTCATCTAAATAAAAATTAATCAATATTTTTTCAAAGATTAAAATTTTATTGATTCTGAAGATTTAAAATTTTTAATCAAATAATAAATAAAAATATATTACTTGAATTTGTTAAATTTGTCAGATTTAAATGTAATAGCGCCGATGCTTGTACCAGCTCTGGATCAATTAGGCCATCAACTACATCAATCTCACTTGAGTTAACTTTTTTTACAAAACCATTGACATTGGTTTCAGATTTGTTTAATTTAAGGCTCAATACACTGAGGTTATCAGTTTTTATCACATAGTTTTCAGGAATTGTCGATTTGGTCATAAATCTCTCAAAGCTTTTGCTGATTCTTAAAAAAAAATTATTCTTAAAATAAAAAAAAATTTTAATTTAAATTAACTTTTGGGTTGAATTTAAAAGTCTTTCAACTCTCAGATAATTTGCTTGCTCAATGACCTCATTTAATAATATCACAAAAATATCCGCTTCGAGTTTACCCTAAATAATCAATTATCAATTGTGGAGATATTTTAAAAATAATTACAGCATCAAATTGTTCACTTCTAGCATTTATATTACTAATATTATTAATAAGCTCGGTGACCATTTCAATGTTTCCTATATGTGAATGCTTCTCATATCTTTCCAGTATAGATAATGAATGGTTCATGATAATGGATGAATTTTTATCTTTCAAAATCATCTTTTAAATTTATTTATTATTTATGTATATCAATAAATTATTATATCATCAGATATTACCCTTTTTAGAATAGAACGTGAAGAATAATCTTTTAGAATGGGACTTGATTCTGAGCATGAATAGCCGTGTGAAATAAAAACATTAAAAAGAGTTACAATAGAAATCAAAAATTTAGATTTCATTTTAAAAAATTCAAAATCAAGCAAATAAAAAAAGCTTTATTAATAACTTGAAAAAAAGTATTTTTTTCTCAAAGGAATTCTATTTGGGTTAGAGCTATTAAACCATTATGTCCTAAAATATAATTATTTTGTCAAAAGAAGAATTAGTCGAATTTTTCACATTTATTTTTGATTGTGCAAGCTAAATTTTTTCTCTTGTTACAAAAATCGTTTAACTGGTCACAATAATCTCCTTCATTAAGGTAGTTGACACATATCTTCATTCTTGGGTGACAGAATGATTCCGAATTTAGATAGCACAGGTCCTTGTTGGGATCACAGTAAAATCTGTCTATTGATCTTTCACAAACACCTCGAAGTGGATTGCATACTTCATTCCAAGAGCAATTCGTCCTTAAGCAATTATTGTTTAATAAAGCTTTTTGGCAGCGATTATTAAAACAATATAAATTTTTTAGTTTATTGCACAAAATGACTTGTCTTAGTGGAAAATATTCTGGACATTGGCTATTTTCTTCGAGAGAAGGTATACATTTCAAAAATTTTGGACTACAAAATTGTTCTGATGGACATCGATCTTCAAAAGTATCACAATTTTGATATTGATGGAGGGGATCAAAAACACAAGCCAAATGATCTGTATTGTAATAGTGATCATTTGAACAGGGATTTAGGTCGCCAAAGCGGACCATTAGTCCATCATATAATGAAAATTTTACAATGAAAATAAACAAAATAAGTTTCATTTTATTTAATGAATAAAAAAATTTAACTTATGAGTAGAATAAATGTCATTTTAATATTTTTGAAATTTAACTGTCATACCTTTTTATTTTCAAAAACATAACATTTAAAAATAAAAAGTTTTTGTATTAATTTTTGAAATTTATCTGATATAAATTTATATTGATTTAATTCTTCAAGTTAACTGGTTTACCTACTATTATTATTGAAATTTTTAATTTAGCGAAAATAATTTTAGAATTTATTACTAATAGATAAAATTAATTTTGACAATTCTACTTCATTAAAATTTGTATAAATAACCAAAGCTTTGAATGTGCATTAATAAAAAAAATTTGAAAATGAATAGGATATTTATTCTAAGTAAATATTTCAAAATGAATAATTCTTGATAAAAAGTATTTAAACAAAAAAAAAGTTTTTGTTATAGGATTCCATTTTTCAAACGGTTGTGCAATCCTGCCAGATATTACTGATATGGAATGCGATCCAAGAAATGACTTATGTGGAAATGGCATGTTCTGCAGTCCAACTTATATGAAATGCATGAAAAATATGGAAATTGGTCAAAAATGTCCCGATTTTGTTGGCAATGATATAATTACTTGCAATGCAGATAAAAATTTTTATTGTTTAAATGGAATGTGTCAACAATTGCCAAAAATCCTGACATGCTCGTTAGTAAAATGTCAACAAGGTTATCGATGTGACCCTAATTCAGGAAATTGCATTAAGGCTATTACCAACTGCTACAGCAATATGAATTGTCAACAAGGTGAATTCTGTAATAAACATACAAGTATGTGTGAAAGATATCGAAATGAAGGAGAAAACTGTCTTAAATCTGATGACTATTGTAAGCAGGGTCTAAAATGCAGCTCTGAAAATGTTTGCATCAGAGCTTATTAATTTTTAGTTATTTAATTTAAACAGTTTAATAAAGCATTCTAAAATTTCTAACTTTGATTTTTATATTTTATATTATATTTTATAAATTTTATTCGTATAAAAAAATAATAAAAATTGAGATATTTTTTTCAGATCTATTTTTAAATTATAGAAAGAATTCGACTGTTGAGGAAAAATTTAAAAAAAGATGTGCAAAATTATAGCTTTTAAATTTTCGAAATTTAATAATGATTCAAATAGTTGAATAAATCAGCATATTCATAAAATTATGTCTTAATTAACAGATTTCATTCAATTTTAATAAAAAATATACGACAAATATTTAATAAATTTTAAAATTTTTTTCTCTAAATAAACTTTTTTAAAAATCGATTTAATAAAGAAAAATATTTTTAGAAAAGCTTTTCATATTTTAAAAGAAACTTATTATTTTCTCATATTGAAAAAAAAATTAAAAAAACAACTTATTTAAAAATAATTGTTTCTGAAAACTCCAGGTTTCTATAGTTATTAGATTTTGTTAATTAAAATTATAATAAAAACTCCTCATCATTCAAATTGACTTAATTTCAAAATGGCTTTAAATAAGCATACAATTCCATCCTGGCTGACAGATGTACGTGAAGATGCGACCAAATCAAATGTAATTTATCTTTTAAAAATAAAATTAAAAATAATTCGTATTCTTAGGAATGGGCTGATTTAAGCAAGCACATTTATGACGCAGTAGATCAACACTTAAGTCAGAGTCATATAAATTATTTCTCAGAGTTAACTGAAGATGAAAAAAATTTAATATTAGAAAGAGCCGCTCGATCTCTTGCAAGTTCGGACGGTGGCAGGGTTTACGAGAATCTTCAGTCCAAGCTTTCATACATCCTTGATCAGACTGTCAATAACCAAGTTGCTCGCAAAATGCTAGAAGAGAGCTTAGCTGATACAAAAACTGATTTAGTTCTTGATACCACGGCTGAAGGAGTTGTCACACTTTTAAGAAAAAACCCGGAACAAAAATACAAATTGAAAGTTTTTTTAAATCAATCGATTCCTCAGCCAATTAGATTTTTAACTTGGCAATTATATTTTTCCAATCCAAATGAAAGGAAATCATTTGTGCAAAAGTTAGAAAAGAGTCCTAAGCTGTGTTTGTCACCTTTGGATGCTGAAATTCAACGAAAATGTGACAGTATAGTAAATTCCGAAGCAACATTTAAAGAAATGATTGGATCAATTGGCATATCCAATTCTCTTAAAGGCATTCTATCATATTATCACTCATTGATAAAAGAAAAACGAAGTTTGTTTGAATGGGAATATTTGTACGCCTTACCAATTGTGTGCGCACATCATCCAGAATTTCTAAGGTTTGATTTTAAAATTTTACTATTTTCAAATTTTTATCTTCAAAAAAATGTAGAAATGAAAGTCCGAGTGAAAGATCGATGGCCATGCTCATTGAAATTTACATACAATTTATCAAAACGCTACCAAATGCGATTGTCACCTCAAATAATCCCTTTGTAAAGAAGCATTCTAATTTTTTAAAAATATTGAATAATTTTTTTCTTAAGAATGAAAGCTCTGAATTGGATTTGTATATTAAAAAAATTATTAACATTTTAGATCAATATGATATGTCATTGCTAAGCTATATAAAAAATTTGGCTAGCAGAAATTGTAAGAATCTTTATTCAATTATCCTAGTTTATGTTATTTTTAAAAAATTTTTATTTTTATTTTAGCTAGTTCTGATCTGGTCTTACTGAAAGTTTGCTGCATTCCTTTAATTAAAAGTCTTTTCTCCAGTTATTTGAATCTTAACGCTTTGATGTATGTGTGGGACCAGTACGCTATTGGAAGTGGTAAATTGTATGAAAACGAAAATTTATTTTAGTAATTTGATTTGTACAAGATGTGGTTGGCTATCACGAAGAATTAATACCAATTATTACAGCTATTATTCTAATGCTATTAAGAGACCAGCTTATGTCAATTAATAACTTGGAATTGTTCAATGAATGCATAAAAAACCAGACCAGTTTTATCCAAACCCGACAAATTCAGACAATCTTTAATAAATATTTTTTCAAAAATTTACAAGCAAAATTAAATTCAAGTTCTCGAGTTGGACCAATAATAGATCCAACAGTTGGTCGTCTTCAGCCTTGGGAACATTGGCACCAAGACATTATACCTCGTAGAACAACTCAAACTAGATTGTAATGGAAAAAAAATTTAAGTATTAAGTAAAGATTTCAACTTTCTTAAAGGCCAAATGATGCGGATGAAGCCTTGAAAGCTGAAATAGCACGAAGAATAATGGCTGAAAAGGCAGCCAGGGAAGAAGTTGAGCGTCTTAGACGTGAACTTGAAGAGCTAAGAAAAAGACCAGTAAAAATATTAACTAATCTTTGATGACAAAATTAAGAAAAAAATTATAGCCCAAAGAGATCATACGTCCTGCTGAAACAGTTCCAGATGTTCCACCAAAACCAAAAGAGGATCGAAAATACATTGTTTCAAAAAATAATACAGTACAACAGCCCATTGCTGATTTGTTATTAAAACTCAAATATTCTGTTGCTAAAAGTAAACAAAAAAATCTGAAAGTTAAATTTTTTTAATTTTTTTTTTAGTTGCCGAAGGCGAAGGTGAAAACAATAAATTGCTAGATAGCTTAACGATTGACGATCTTAAATTGCATAAAGAAGATCTTAAGGCTGCAGAGATGGAAGTTTTTGGTCATTATTTAGGACAGAATGAATGGGAAAATTTAAATGAAGAGCAAAAGAGAGAAAAAAGTCAAAAAATGTTGTCAGTGGTCAAAAAACGAATGGAAAAAAGATTCAAAGAAACTGGACGTTTTTAGATTCAATTTTATTTTTAAGATAAATTTTAATGATTTTTGGCACGGTTTTTTAAAAGTTATTAAATAATTTTGAAATTTTGGTTGTCATTACACTTGTTATTTGATTTAAATATCCTGAAATTGAACTTATTTTTAATTTCTCAATGGATTTAACTTTCAACCAATTTAATAACTTTTATGAGTTACTAATTTTTAGTGTTAAAAATGAAATTTATATCAAGGTTATTTTTTGATTGATTTGAAGAAAATTAAAAATAATTCTACATTTTTTTTATTTTCACTTTTATTCTGAAGTATATATTTCACAGTATGACAATGGTTGTAATCTAGAGTTAAAATCTTGGTCATTTTTAAAAAATTAAAAATCATACTAAAATCATCGAAATGAATTCTTATCAGCGATGAGAATATTTCATAAAAAATAAATTAAAAAATTAATAATAATAATATGAGCTAAAAAAGGAATAGTCTGTAGGACAAGACCAAGAGTCTCACTATGGTAGCTAAAACAAGTTACAAAACCTAAGATAAATAAACTAAAAAGATAAAATTTTGTTTAATTGTAGTTGATCTGACGCTAAAAAATCATTCAGTTATCAAATATCAAGATAGAGAATTTTAACAAAATTGATTATTCTATGTCATTCTTCTCTTTTCGCAACCGGGCTTGGGATCGTCTTTGGCAGCGTTATGGAAGCGGACCTTTCTCTAACAAGCCAGTGGGACATCCATTCATCCGATCATCCTGGAATGGGTAAGCTTTCCTGGATGATAGTCGAAGCCAGCGGCGTCCTCTTAGGTCAAGACTTGAACAAAGGTTCGTATAGCTTGTTCCAGACTACGTGAATGACCAGATACTAATACGATGCATTTGGCTACCATCACCCTTCTCTTTTTTCACCAAAGCTTGGGACCTGCGGATTTGAGTTTTAATCAAAGTTAATGACCCTATCATATCGTATTGATAAAATCTAAAAATCACGAATAGACCATTCCAGTCTGCATTTATCATATTAAATTTGGTTAACAATTTTTTTTAGAATAAAATCGATATTTTTATCAAAAAATATAAGGTAAAGTTAAATTAATTTTATTTAGAAAAAAACTTGTACTCACGTTTTATTTTTTCATTAGGAAAAAAACTTAAACATCTATAAAAAAATATAAAAATATTAATTTTAATTTTTAACTAAAAATGAATTCTGAAAATTCTAAATCCTCGTCAAATCAGGCAACAAAAAACAAATTTAATAAGAATAAAAAGAAAAAATTTCAGCCTAACTTTAAAAAAAAAATACCCGTTTGGAAACAAATCGACCAAGAAATAAACCAATTAGTACCTTTATATGAAGAAGTATACATTTAAGTAATTAAGACTTGTATAAATAATATTTATTTTAGGTAGAATCTTCAAAAATTGAAACTTTCCAAGATTTTCCATTGTCCAAACGAACCCAAGATGGATTAAAAAAATCAAACTATTTGAAACCGACCGAAATTCAACGTGAATCCATTGGAATTGCTCTGAAGGGTTATGATTTACTTGGAGCCGCCAAAACTGGCAGTGGAAAAACATTAGCTTTTCTTATTCCTGTATAAATTATTATTTTTAAAAAATTTAAATTTTAATCTATTAATTTTAATTTTCGTAATTAAAAGATTCTTGAGACATTATTTACTTCAAAATGGACAAAAATGGATGGTCTTGGAGTTTTGGTCATTTCTCCAACTAGAGAATTGGCTTATCAAACTTTTGAAGTATTGAAAAAAATTGGTCGCTTTCACGACTTTAGTGCTGGATTGGTTATTGGAGGAAAAGACTTGAAAACCGAATCGAAAATAATCAGTCAAACAAACATTATTATCTGTACCCCCGGTCGTCTACTTCAACACATGGATGAAACAGCAGGATTTTCTTGTGACAATTTAAAAATTTTGGTTCTTGATGAAGCAGATCGAATTCTCGATCTTGGTTTTGCAGAAACCATGAATGCCATTATAGAAAATTTACCACGGAGCCGTCAAACAATGCTTTTTTCTGCCACTCAAACTAAATCAATTAAAGATTTGGCTCGATTAAGCTTGAAAAATCCCACTTATGTCTCTGTTCATGAACATTCAGCAATTAGTACACCTCAAAATTTGGTCCAAAATTATGTTGTATGCGATACGCATGATAAAATTAGTTTTTTATGGTCATTTATTCGCAACCATTTGAACCAAAAAATTATCGTCTTCTTCCAAAGTTGCAAACAAGTCAAATATGTTTATGAGGCATTGACTCGATTGCAAACAGGAATGACAACTTTGGCGCTTTATGGTACAATGAACCAACTAAGAAGAATGGAAGTTTATGATCAATATGTGAGAAAATCATCTGCTGTTTTATTTGCCACAGACATTGCAGCGCGTGGTCTTGATTTTCCGTCCATTAATTGGGTTGTTCAAATGGATTGCCCTCCGGATGTTAACACATACATTCACCGAGTCGGTCGTACAGCAAGATATGAAAAAGATGGACAAGGAATACTTATTTTGACTCCGTTTGAGGAAACTGAAATGATAAATGATTTACAGGCCAAAAAAATACCAATCACAAAAATAGAGTAAATTTTCTATTTATTTTGTAAAATATTTTCTAAAATATCTTATTTTAGAGTTAATATGAAAAGAATCGAAAATATTGATTCTAAACTTCAATCGATTTGCGCAAGCGATGTTGAACTAAAAGAGTCAGCTAAACGAGTGAGCTACCAATTATTTTCTTATCAATTTTAACTATTTAATTTATTTTGACCACTTTACTCACAAAAAAGAGTAGTCTAATTTTTAAACATTTATTAATTTTTTAAAAATATTTTTAATCTAAAATGGTTTGAATTAAAATTTCTAATAATATTTAATTTTTGTACCATTCCAAGAACAAATTTAGGATTTTTAAAATTTAAAAAAAAATATTTTTGTTAAGCGTTTGTTAATTAGCCTTGATTAAGTTCAGAATTTATAATTAACTCTATTTAGGCACTCAAAGCGTACATGAGATCAATTTATTTGATGAGTAATAAGAAAATTTTCAACATTGAAAATATAGACTTGGTAAAATTTTCATCATCATTGGGATTGGTGGTAGCTCCAAAAATTCGACTTGCCAGAAATCAAAATAAATCATCGAATAAAGAAATATCTATTGTTAAAATGAAGGATAGTCAAGGTGAAGATGACACAGAGGATGCTTCTGGTGCAGAAAATGAAAGAACGAAGGTGGTTAAAAAATTACGAGATAACAAATTAGTTATTAAAAAAGTCAAACAGCCTTTGAATTTTGCTGAATTCACACAGAATGATGACGAAGCAGGTTCATTGTTTACAGTCAAAAAGAATGTCAGCATTTCTACGGAGAGCGAAGACACAGCAGATGATACTCAGCAGTCTAAAAAAATAAAGATTAAATCCAAGGCTTCTATGGCTAAAAAACTCAAAAAGAAAAATATAAAAATTAATGAAAAAGTTCTTTTCGACGAAGAAGGAAATCGAATAGCTAATGGTATCAATGTGCCAAAGTCAATTAATATAACCGATCAATTGGCTAGTGAGCTGAATAATAAAAGTGATCAAGTTTGTAGCGGAATTAATATTGAGGAAGCTAGAAAAATGCTACAAAATGAAGATGCTTACGATAAGCAACTTTATAGACAGAGGATTAAGCGTGAACATAGAGAAAAACGACTTAAGGAAAAAGAAGCTAGAAGAGCTAAAAGACAGAGACCAGAAAATTCTCAGGAGGGAGCTGTTTTGCTTGGCCCTAATAGCGAAAATGAGTCTGACGAATAAATTTTTAATTTAAATAATAAAAATTAATAAAAAAATTTAATTTATTCGATTATAATTCATGATCAAAATTCATTTGTTAATATAAAATTCATAAATTAATGATCTGAAACTGAGATCTGGTCAATTAGACTGTTAAGCTATAGATTAAAAATTAAAATTCAAAAAATATTCTTAAAGCTTTGTTTTTAATTCAAAGTAAAAATGTATCCTTATTCGTATTAGAGCGAAAAGATATGATACCAGATGTTATCAAGAATAATATAGAAGATAAATGAAAATATACAAAATATTAAGGTTCATTTAAAATTTCAAAATTTAATTAATTATAAATATATTCAAAGAAATAAATTTTTATAGAAATTTCAGATTAAATTTGCCTTGTCATTCAGCAACTTAACATTATTTTCCTCTTTCTTGAATTTAATTTAACCCTAATAATTTTGCACACAGACTTAATAAAAAATACACAAAGCTAAATTAAATTTTTTGACTTTTTGAGTAAAAGAGGAAATCTAGTTAATAAAAACAATTTCCTCAAATAAGTCTTTAAAAGAATTTTTTCAAAATACAAATATTTTTAAATTTTTTTATTTTTTATTCAAAATTTTATGTATATACGTTTTTATAAATATAAGCTCACAGCTAAACGAAACGTCAAGAGCGAATCCATGGAAGCATATAGCTTTTTTTAATATTTTGCTTCATAATAATATCATTCAACTTTAAAAGCCATTTCGTGCAGATTTTAATTATTCTAAAAAGTAGTTAAGGAATTTTAATTCCATATTATAAAATTAAAACTTTTTCTATAAAGCTATTTCTAAAATAAAATTTTGTTTTTCAAACCAAGTAGGATTAGAAGTTTTACGGATCTTTTTAAACTGAACTAGATGATGTTAAGTTTTGAATATTATTCAAAGATAAACTCTTTATATTAATAAAATAAATATATATAAAAAATTAATCAAAAACTGAAAAAAGTTTATAAAAAATATTAAATTTTTAATGAAGAGAGCCAAAACTCGAGTCTAATAAAAAAGAATAATGATATGTAATTTATCTATTCTTATTAACAAACGCAATCATTAAGAAATTTAATATGAACATCTTTAAATATTTTTTAATTTGTGGAATAAACCAAACAGTGATAGAAAAATAATTTAGATTACATAAATAAAATTTATATAATTATAGAAACATTTTCGAAATTGATTATTCTAAATGAAAGGACATAATTTTCATATCTAAGATTGTCAAGTATTCGAGTTAACTTTTACTTTTAAATGTTAAAAGAATTATTTTTCATAAAGGATAGAAAAATCGTCTGTTTTATTTCAAATTAAATTAAAAAATCCCATTAATAACTTGAAAAAAATTTATTGTAAAAATGGTAAGACTGAGATAAAATAAACTTAGTTTTATCGATTAATTAAGATATTTTTCATAAAAATTAAAAATTTCATAATAATAAGAAACAATAAGTCCAATAAATAATTAAAAAGACAAAAAATTATCTAATCTATAACAAAAAACTTCTAGAATTATTGAAAAAGGCGTAGAAAGTGGGAGAAATTTCAAAAATTATTAAATAATAACTGACTTATTAGTTTAGTTACCGAAAATTTCAAATAGAAACTAAGAATAAATTATTATTTTTGCATATTTTTTGTCTAGAAACCAAATTCAGACCTAAAAAAATAAAAAAAATATAATTCTACAAAAATGCTGTGCTGGGGAAGCACTAAAAACGGGCAATTGGGACTTGGTGGAATTGAAGAAGAAATAATTAATTTGCCAAGATTCAATGAATTTTTTGACAAAATATCTCCTATCAAGCAAATAGCATGTGGATTCAATCATACACTAATTTTACTCGAGGATGGAACCGTGTACTCATGTGGTAACAATGATCTAGAACAGTTGGGTCATGATGGGCCACGCACTCGACCTAAACAAATATCAGCTCTAGAAGCTCAAGTAATAACCTATATCTGTGCTGGCCATTCATTTTCATTGGCCTTGAATAGCAGTGGTCAATTATTCTGCTGGGGTGCAATTTCTGGAAGTAAAGAAGATGACATGTTTTTCCCTAAACCTACTCATATAAAAATGTTAAATGACATGCCTGTGGTTCAAATATCTTGTGGCTACTATCACTTTTTAGCTTTGACAGAAGATTGCAAAGTGTATGTGTTCGGAAAAAATGATTATGGCCAGCTAGGTCTTGGCAACAAAGTATCGACTAGTGTTCCGATTTATCTGTTATCAATCGAAGGCATACCGGTGCAGCAGATCGCTTGTGGCGGCTACCATTCAATGATTCTTACAGTTAGTGGTTTCATTTTTTCATTCGGAAGAAACGAGTAACTAAGAATCTATTTGAAACAGGTTTATCAAATTTCGATTTTTCTTTTCCCATTAAAAGTTTTGGTCAACTGGGCTTTGGTGATACTACTTCAAGGCTTTTTCCAATGAATCTGAAATCTTTGAACAACTTGAAATCATGCTATATATCTTGTGGAGAAAATTTCAGCTCTGTCCTAACAGCAGTATTTTTAAGAAAAAAAAACTTAATAAATCTGGTTAATTTATTGGAAAGGATGGTGGCGTTTTTACATTCGGTGCAGGTATGTATGGTCAATTGGGCCATAATAACATGGGTCATGAGTATTTACCAAGAAAGATTGTAGACTTGATGGGAAGTGAAATTACTCAGATAGCCTGTGGCCGCTGTCATATGATAGTTTATTCGGCCTCCTCTAACCGTATTTACACTTTCGGTCTTGGCGGTAATGGTCAACTCGGAAACGGTTCCATTAATAATCTGTCTAGTCCTAGTGTGGTTAATTTTAGCTTCGCTAATCCAAAAAATTTTTCTGAAAATGATAAAACTTTTTTGTTCTCAATTAGTGCTGGCGGTGACCAAACTTTTGTCATTACTAAACCAATTTCGAGCAAAGTTTTTCCATTAGATTTTAGAAAAATACTTGAAAAGTCTCATATTATAACTGCTAACATAGTTGAAGATCTGGATCAAAAAACGCTTGCCATTGTTAAACAAAACAAATCTAAAATAGCTGTCTTAGATCAACCTAAGCTAAGAGCTATACAGCTTGCTTTTACTTCAGCCTCTTGTTTAAATGCCTCATTTTTGGACACTAATATGCACTATAGCACGTCGAATCGATATCCTGGAATTGATTTAACAAGGGCAAAATCAATTTATGAAATTATATCTCGTCTAAATGATGACTATGTCAAAGATAAAGTAATTTTTGAGTTTCATTTATTTAAAAAATACTTCAAGTTTTTTTAGAAAACAAGATATTTTTCAAAATTTAATAAAATAAACAAAAAATTACGATTCATTTATTATTTAAAATCATTTAATTCAAAAAAATAAAATATCAATTTTTTTAAATATAGATAGTTGAGAATTTGACGGAATTATTTCAAAAACTTCCCGAGAGTCCGCCAAGTATCGAGGCTCTTCGTCTTTATGTTACGACACCATTTTTAGCGGAATTTGAAAAGTTGGCCTCCCAAGATTCGTCAAATATTCATTCTCTGCTTTTTGCATATGCTCAATCAATTAACAAACTCAAAAAAGAAGCTGCTGGTAGAATTTTGGATTATTGGTTTGCCGCAACTGGTGTAGAATTTTTCAAAAAATTAATTACAGTAATCGCTATAATATTTAAAAATCAAAATTAATTAAGAAAACTAAAGAGCTATAAAAACATTGTAATGAATATTCTCAACAATAAAGAAGAAATAGTATCTGAATATGAATTGATCAGAAGACAAAATTTTCTTAAATCATCAATGATATTTTTAGACAAACTAAACAGAGTTAGTTAAAGACAAATCAAATTAGATATTTTATAAGCATTAGATTATTTTTAGATTAATCTTGAATTTAGAGAAATAGTTCCGTATGACTTATTTCATATTCCTGATTTGATCGAGAAAATCGATGTAAAAAAAGACTATTTTGAATGGCTCAGACGCAAAACCCTCAGAGTAAGTATTTTTTTTTTGCTATCTTTAGTTAAAATAAATCAAGGAATACTGATTTTTCGTTTTGAGATAGAAAAATTGGTCTTATTTACAGTAAAATAGTTTGTTTTATTAATATACAAAAAATTGAGTTTATTCATATTGTTCAATCGCTTTTGCTTTTTAAATTTGAATAAAAAACTTAATTTTTTTTTAATTTTAAATCACAAGCATTCTTATCAAGTATTCAAAATGATCGATTTAGGGGTTTGTTAGTTTATTTAATTTAAATGTTTGTTCTAATCACTGATTTTTATTAATAAAATATGTTAATCGTAAAACCTTTAATTTAGTTTAAAGTAATTAATTACATTGAATAAAGCTTCATTCTAATATTAGAATAAATTTTAATCAAAGTAATTCTTAAGATATTTTTTTTTATTTTTTTTCAATAAATTATCTTATATTCATATCTATTTTTAAATTAAATTTGTTTAAATATATTTTATTTTTAATTTTAAGAGTTGAAAAATTTATTATATTTTATTTTTTTTAAATATCAAAAAAAAGGTTTTACGGATGAATTTTTGAATTTGATTTTAGAAAAGTTATAATTGTTATCTTACGGTTTTATACAAAATTCACATGATGAATGGTTGTTTTTGATTACTTCAATCTCAATTATGTTATATTTCTAAAATTAAATTTGAAAAAAGCTTCCTCTAAATAAACTTAATATGCACCTATTAGATTGATTGATATATGCTTTTATCCTTATTGTTTATTTATTTATTTTTCTTTAAATTTTCATTTAATTTCGAAAAGAATGATGGTTCAGTCTTGTTTTGTGATTTTCCATTTGTATTTGATGGTCGAGCAAAAAGTCTACTTTTGCAAACGGATGCTGAGATACAGATGCAGTTCGCTCTAAACGAAGCAGTTCATCAAAACATATCATCAATATTTTCCACATCCATAGATCCAGTAAATCCTTTGCTGACCTTATTTGTGCGTCGCGAACATATTGTTCAGGACACACTTAACCAACTATCGAAACAAAAGCGTGATGATTTGAAAAAACCTTTGAAAGTAATGTTTATTGGAGAGGATGCTTATGACGCTGGAGGTGTTAAAAAAGAATTCTTTATGCTTCTGATTCGCGAAATTTTGGATCCAAAATATGGAATGTTTACCTACTATGAAGAAACTCATACTATATGGTTCAACGATCAGACACTAGAAGGTGAGGAAATGTACAAACTAATTGGCGAACTTTGTGGTTTAGCTATTTACAATTCAATTATCATTGATCTTCCATTTCCATTAGCTTTGTACAAAAAACTACTCAAAGACAAGCCAACTTTTGAAGATTTGCACAAACTGAGTCCCACAGTTGCCAAAGGACTTGAGCAATTATTGAACTATGATGGTGACGATTTAGAATCAGTGTTTGGTTTAACTTTTGAAATTTCTAGGCAAAGATATGATCAGATAATTAACGTTGAACTTATACCCGATGGATCTAAGGTACCAGTAACCAAAAAAAATGTTAAGCAATATGTCAATGAATATGTAGATTATATATTCAACAAATCAGTGGATAAACCCTTTGAGGCGTTTAGCAGTGGTTTTCATAGAGTTTGTGGATCAAAAGTCTTGGTAAATTTTCGTCTAAATTTAAGAAATTGGGCTTAAATCTTCTTGTTTCAGGAGCTTTTTCATCCCTCTGAACTTATGTCTATGGTGGTTGGAAACCAAAATTATAATTTTATTGAATTACAAGAAAATACAGAATATAAAGGAGAATATAATGCTCAACATCCGATCATCAAGATGTTCTGGAAAGTCTTTCATGAAATGAGTTTGGAACATAAGAAGAAATTTTTATGTATTTTTGATTAAAATAAATTTTCTTCTAAAATTTTTGTCATATATTTTAGTATACTTGACCGGTTCTGATCGGATTCCTATTCTTGGAATGAAACGGGTGAAATTGTTCATTCAGTCAACAAAAGGTGGTGATTCTTATTATCCAGTGGCTCATACATGCTTTAATTTGCTAGATCTGCCAATGTACAGCAGTGAAGAAATATTGCGCGAACGCTTGTTAGTTGCTATTGAGCACAACCAAGGATTTACAATTGTTTAACCAAACTATTTTGATAACCCTGAAAAAGATTGTTTTTTATTGATAAAATATAAAAAATGTAAATTAAACTATTTAATTCGACTAAGTCCATAATAAAT
Source organism: Brachionus rotundiformis (assembly GCA_016802295.1). Lineage (NCBI taxonomy): Eukaryota > Metazoa > Rotifera > Eurotatoria > Ploima > Brachionidae > Brachionus > Brachionus rotundiformis. Next base: position 5,579,735 of record JAESIW010000137.1, read on the forward strand.
ATTTACCAAATTACTATTTAATTGTGAATATTGATAAGTTTAAAGGTGAATTTTACAAATAAATAAATTTAATAATTAAAAATGTTAGATTATGTATCGTTAAATGATACTCAATTTTATATAAGTTAAATAAGGAAGCTAAGTTTGAGAATTTGATTCAGTCTGGATTGTTTAATTTAGAAAGTTAAAAATGTAAAAAATTTAGAAAAAAAATTAATTTTTTATTTAGTTAATTATTTTTTGTTCGATTATAATTAGTATTTTATATTTTATATATTATACATATTTTGTATCAACATAAAAGTTATAAAATATAATAAAACCATTTAATTTTTTAAAAAATGACCGATTAATGAAAAATTTTATAAAAATTAAAATTATCAATATGGTAATCTACAGATAGCAAATACAAGCTATTATCAGGCTAAGCATCATTTTTTTTCAAACAACTTTAAACGAATATAAATTAATAATATATGAAACAAAATTAATTCAGCGAAATTTAGTGGAACATAAGTTGCCGAGTTGCCGGAGCTATAAAACAATTTTAAATTAGAAGATAATATTTTTTTATAATTTCAAAATCTCTTTTTAAAGTTCGAAGATAGAATGGATCTTTTGAAGTTTTAAATAATGAACCAGACAATTAATTTAAATTTTACTGGAATTTTATTGAATTCTTAAATAAAATAACTTTTTCAATATCAATTTTGTATCTAGTAAACATTTTTTAAATATGTTTTAAGTCACAACAGACGATCTATTCAAAGAAATTAACCTTTTTGTGTAAAGATATTTTAAACGATTTAAAAAAATCAAATTATAATTGTCCAAAATCAAAATTTTATAAATTTGGTACAAAATTATGGAATTGATTTAAGTGTTCTTAAATTAATTCAGAAAGATAAATAGTTAAAAAAATTGAATCGTTTTAATGGATATAATTAGTTTAAAAAGATTGACAATTTTCAACTTGCTTTATTTTCATTATGTAGATAAACATTGAATTTTCTAGAAAAAAGTTAATATAAATATGGTAAATAAATTTTCAAAAAATTATAAAAAACCCAAGCATTCAACACGTTTCGTATATTTACATTTTAAATTAGAAGAAAAATTATTTATCCAAAGTTTAAAAATTTTAGAAAAATGACCGAGATTGATAACCAAATAAAAGCAGAAATCGAACCAGACTTGACCGATGATGACACTAAAACTCTTGATTTAATAAAAAAAACTGAAGAAAACACAACTGAGGAAACAATTGGTGAAAATTTAACTTTTGAAAATTTAGGAATTGTTAAAGAGTTGTGTGATGCTTGTGCACAGCTAAAATGGACAAAGCCCTCACAAATTCAAGCTAAAGCAATTCCTGTAGCTTTACAAGGAAATGATATTATTGGTTTAGCTGAGACTGGATCTGGTAAAACTGGAGCTTTTGCATTGCCAATTTTGCAAGCATTGTTAGAAAACCCACAGCGTATTTTCGCTTTAGTTTTGACCCCAACTAGAGAATTGGCTTATCAAATATCTGAACAATTTGAAGCTCTGGGAGCTGGAATTGGAGTAAAATGTGCGGTAATTGTTGGAGGAATGGAAATGATGTCACAATCAATCGCTTTAGCCAAAAAACCTCACATTATAATAGCTACTCCTGGAAGATTAGTTGATCATTTGGAAAACACCAAGGGTTTTTCGCTCAAAACAATCAGATATCTAGTAATGGACGAAGCTGATCGAATACTCAACATGGACTTTGAAGAAGATGTTGACAAAATGCTTAAAGTGATCCCTAAAGATCGAGTTACTTATTTATACTCCGCCACCATGACCAAAAAGGTTCAGAAACTTCAGCGAGCTAGCTTAAAAGATCCAGTGAGAGTTGAAGTATCAGGAAAATACCAAACTGTTGAGCAATTAAAGCAATATTATGCATTTTTACCAAGTAAATACAAAGATGTATATCTGGTCTACATCTTAAACGAATTAGCTGGCAATTCGTTTATCATATTCTGTTCAACTTGCGCCAACACTCAAAGACTGTCTATCATGTTAAGAAATTTAGGATTTACTGCTATTCCCTTGCATGGTCAGATGAGTCAAACTAAACGACTTGGTTCGCTGAATAAATTCAAGTCAAAGTCAAGATCTATTCTAATAGCTACTGATGTGGCCAGTCGTGGCTTGGATATTCCTCATGTAGACGTTGTAATTAACTTTGATATTCCGACACATTCTAAAGACTATATTCATCGAGTGGGTCGCACGGCTAGAGCTGGACGATCTGGAAAATCTATTACTTTGGTTACACAATACGACGTTGAGTTGTATCAACGAATAGAAAATTTAATTGGTAAAAAACTGCCAATTTATCCAACTGTTGAAAATGAGGTGATGACTTTACAAGAGCGAGTTGCCGAAGCTCAACGTTTGGCAAAAATAGAACTTAAAGAACAAAATGATAAAAAAAAAGGCGGAAAGCGTAAAAATGGTGATTCAGATGATGAAAAGTTGGATACAGAAGAATCGACTGGCATTAAAAGAAGAATGCAGAAAAAGAATAAAAATAATAAAAAGTTTAAAAAATAATTTCCAATAAAAATTTTTGAAATAGTTATTTTTGTTTGTTACTAAAGCTTTAATGGATCTAATCAACCATTAAAATAGTTATTAGTTGTTCTCGTCTTTAATAATTGTAAAATTTAGAATGCTATTAAGTTTGACACACTTTGCCAAGAAGGGTCGAACTCTTTTGGTCTTGGTTAAAAGTTCGGCATCCAATCATTCAATGCTGATGCTCAGAGATAAATCTGTTGAAAAGTATGAATTCATTCGCTTTGATCCGATTATAGAACGCAATGTATTGTACAAAGAGGCTAAAAAACTAAGAACTATAGATAAATCTAAAGGTGGCGAATAAACTTAATCAATTTTATAATATTTTTTGTTTGGCTAATAAAAAAATTAATTATTTCGAATCTTAATCTAATTAAATTTAAACATTTTGAATTTATTCCAGCTTCAGGATAAAATTATGTGGTTTAAAGATTAAACAAACTCTTCTTATTGTTTACTTTAAAAGTATTAAACAAATAATTGAAATATAATATTAATTTTTTTTAAAAATTTTTCTAAGTTTTCGTACCTGTAAAATTTAGGATTTATCAAAAATGCTACTTAATTATAAATAAATAATAATCATATCTTAGTTTTTATTTCTTTAATTAAAATAACTTTATTATTTTTTTTATTTTTGGTAAGACTTCTTCAAAATGATTTATTTACACACCTTTAAGTATTTATTTTGATTGTGCTTTAATTTATTAAATTAACTTTACTAAAATATCATATCAAAAGTGTTTAATTAACGAAATGCTTCGTTCTAAAATCTATCAACTAATAACTTAAAACGCCTTTTTTTGAAACTAAATTTAAAATTTCAGAATTTAATTTAAAGCTAAAATAATCTTTATTTTAATTTTAAAAGTAAGCGGTTATCAAATAATTATAATAAAAAAAATTGTCATTTTATATTTTTTATACAAAAAAAAGAAAAATTGACTTCTAAAACTAAAGAGTAAAAAATGAATAAGTCTACTTAATTTTTTGATTAATTGGAAGGTAAAATTGGAATGGGTTATGCCTTTTCTTTGCCAGTTAATTTATCAATTAAGTCTTGTAAAGGAGCTAGTTCTTTTTTTTCTACTAAATCGAATTCTTGGACAAAATAAATAAAATGCTTGAATGATGTATTTAGATGAGCCTCTTCTTGGAGTTGAATAACTTGGTTAAAATGTTCATAATAAATGTGAGCATAGACGCGGAATAACCGTTTTAGAATTGTCTTGGCAATACTTAAAAAATTTTTTGAAAATGGTACTCCAATCGCCGAAGGAAAAATGGAATCGCTTTCGATTTGTGATTGAATCCAGTTCATCAAATAATCAATATATCGAGGTGCTGAGCACTTAATTGGCTTTTTAATCACTTGACCATCAGCCCAGTGATATTCATACTTGGGTCCGGCAGACATAACGGGACAGGACTGTTCGGTGCAAAATTCAGTCAAAGTTCCATATAACATATTTATTTGATTAAAAAAATCCACGGCTTTAACCATTAGTTTTAATGAGAACTCTTATCAAAGTCAAATCTTACTGTTAACAGCGACCCACTCATTTATGTCTTCTCCTTCTGGTAACATGACGGCAAGTTTCAGGTTACCGCTGCCCAGTGTAGTAGAGGCATGCTTGACAAGATCGAAATTATGTGATTCGCCGCCTTCCGACACATTTTTCTTTGACTTGAATGTTTTGCTGGACTTGTTGCTTGGATATAAATGCTTAATTTAAACCAAACGCAAAATATGGCTTGATTATACTTACAATAGAAAGCTCATTTGAATCGGATGATTTAAAAGTATGAATTTTTTGCCTAAAATGAGCAAACTGATTTTAAATTAATTTTATATTTTAGATTTTTAAGGTAATTTTTTTATGTTCAGTAAAATTATTCTTTATGTTAATTGCAAAAATTTGTTAAATTTTAGAATGTTCGGTTTAATATAGTTTAATATATATATATATATATATCGACCATCTAGATTAAAATGATTCGAAATCTAAATGATATTAATAATTTGTTGAGTGTATTTTTATTTAGTTTAATTTAAGGATCCAAAAGTTATCAAAACGCGATGAAAAAGTCATTTTTATCATTTAATTTTTTGCTATTTTAATAATTTAAATATTCTTTATTAAATAAGATTAGACTAAAAAATATCTAAATTCAATTCTTTAATAAAAAAGATCAAAGTTTCGTTAAGCAACTACAAATTTTGTATGGTAAGTTATCTAAGAAACTTAATAATGTTATTTTTTATAATGTAATAAAATTATTAATAATTCATAAGTACCATTTTTTTAAATAAGTTAGTGCCTACTTATCTTTAGACGAACTTAAGGTTTATTTGAAATTATTACCATCATTTTTAAGAAATAAACTTGAATTTAGTTTTAATCCATTATTGATGCCCAATAGTAGGCTATATCATAACAAGAAATTTAACTTTGCCATTGAAAATTTAAAATACTTAACATAGCACACATATTTATTCTAGATCTCTTACAGCTACAACTTGATTTTTAAACAAAAAACAAATAATTTTCTAATACAAAATTGAAAATTGGTTCTGATAGTTAATCCAGAACAAATTTCTTAAAATTTTCATTCACTAATTGAGGAATTTCAGATTTTGCTGACTTTATTACTAGAAAGCCCGGCGGATTAATTACAAAAGCTTCAAATTAAAATATCTAAAGAATTAGAAAAAATTTAAGTATTAAAACTTGATTTTAAGTTTCTTTGAGTAGTTTTTGATAGCTTTATATCTTTGAGATAATATTCAAGTTTATATTTTTTAAAAAGGGGTTTTAAAAACTTTTCGGACTCTCTAGTGTTATTGTTCCTAGTTATTGGCTATGTTTTTTCTTGTAACTTAAATTATTTTATGCTTTTATTATCATATTGCCCAGTAAATGATGGCAGACATATTGTTTGTGATTTTTTTCTGGATCTCAAATCGTTTCTGGCAATAAATCCAAACTGAAATATAACTCCAATCAAATATTTTATTTTAAAATTTAATCTCATATAAAATATAAAATAAGATTAAAAAAAATGATAAAAAGTCTTTCTGATAATTAAAATTTAGTAATCTGAATAAAATAAATCATCTAATATGTTTGAAATATTTTTAAAAATCCTTTACAAGTATCCAAACTAAAGATGGGTCTATTTTGTGGAATATTTTTATTAGAAATTATTTTCCACCCTTAGTTGCTTTTACATAACTTATTCTTAGATAATTTAGCTCTTTTTTTCTTTTTTCTATTCTTGAATATGTAATTTAAGAAAGATAGAGAAACGAGGAATTTAGTTAATTGAACATCTGTCAGATCACGCTAAGTTAAATAAGGTCCGCAAAAGGTGATAAAAATAATTATTAGGCTTTTTAATCACTTGGCTATTTATTGGCTATTTTTTTAAAAAATAATATTATTCTCAAAGTGTTAACTCGTTTCAAGGATAAGGGAATATCTTCAAATCAGAAGTGAATAAATAAATATCATGTTTAATCGATAAAGTGATTCTCCTTTGAAGTATTGTTCATCTGTAGTATAGTACTACTTTTATTCAAATTTTATTAAGACTATATATTAATTGATTATGATAATAAATATTTTGATCAGTATTCAATAAGTAACGATCAGTAAATTATTTAAAAATTATCAGTTTATTTCAATTATTCGATCAGTGTTTTATTATTTCGACCTTATATTTTGTAAAGTATTTTAAAAAGAGATGTAAAAAATAAAAAACCAAATATAAAAAAATGGAATTCTAATCATTTAATAAAACTTTTGTTGCTTTATTAGGTCTTCCTCTTTCCCGTTTTAGACCAATTGGTATATCTTTTGCTGCTGCTGGTGGTATGGCATATTTTAATCTGATTGAAAGTCCGACTAAATCTTTTCACATATATTGCTTGAAAAAGATTGGACAGGTGCATTTACCTTGTTTCCAATCGATTTACATATCATCTCCATTTGGTAAAGAGTTGACAAAAAGTGTTCCAACGCATTTCTTTCATATTTATAATTTCTTCTTCACTTGCCTTTGATTCTTCACCAGCTGGCGTTTAGTATTAATTAGAAGTTTCAGTTTACACTTGAGGTAACTGTTTTATTACTTTTTGTCCAATTTCTTTAGTCTAATTGTTGGGTAGGTTATGTAATTTGAAAGTTGTGTTTTGTTCTTTATAGGTACTTATAAATTACTGATCAATTATTTATAATACCTATCATGTCAATTGAATACTGATTGAAAATGGTAAATTTTACTGATCTAAATATTTAAAAACTGATCATTTAAATACAAGCGTATTATTAATTGATTCGATATTCATCAAATAAAATAGATTTTATCATTCAAAAAAGAGAGGCTTTTTAATCTTATAGACTCGTCTCAATAAGGATCTTTCCAAGCCTTAAAGAAAAGAAAAAGACTGTAGAATGATATTGTCTAATATTAAAATATATTTAACAAAAAAAAAAGAAAAAAGATTAAATTAAATCAGTGAATACTTAATGACTCGAATGAAACGGATGACTAATAAAGTATAGATAATTCTTTAAATTATGGTTTAATTATGAAGATTCAGTCACCTAGATTTTAATATTTAACAAAATAATTAAAATTACATATTTTTAAGAGTTTTTGATTTGAAGCTGATCTAGTGTATCAATTGAATCTTTTTTTTTTTATTTTATTTTCAATTTAAAAGTCTTCTTTAAAAAATCACCTTTAACAAGCAAATTTTAAAATTGCAATATCATTTTAATTTTTGACTAAACAATTTAATATAAAAGTATTGAATAATTGACATAGCATTTTTGAATACCTTTATGAATTTATTTATTCTTTAAATCTGGTGTATAAATATGAACATTAAATTAATTAAAGTAAAAATATTTTTTTAAAATGCTAAATTTTATCGATTCTAATTTTTGGTTAAAATTTACCATAATTACTTTTCCTACTTTGGTAACATTTTACTTAATGTATACTATCAGAATAAAACAAAACAAAAAACTCTAACTGTAATTATTTTAGAAAAATTTGGAATTCTTATCAATTTTTCAAAAAAAGAGGTATCAAAACACCTGAATATAGATTCTTTTGGGGCAACAACTTGGAATTAACAAAAAATTCAGTAGTTTATTACTGTTCAATGATAAATTATCTTATTTTACTTTTATTAAGAACTATTCTGATGTAATAAGAAATTGGACTAAAAAATATGGAAAAACTTATGGCTATTATGAAGGTCATCAGCCTATTTTTGTTACTTCTGATCTAGACGTGATACAAGAAGTATTTCTAAAGCAATCGAGCAATTTCGCTGGAAGAAAAGTAAACATTCGTATTAATTTTAAGTAAATAATTAAAAAATTATTTTTTAAATAGAAACAAATTTTTACACGAAACGATAATGCACCTGATCACATGTTGTTTACAGCCAGCCGATCAAGATGGAAAATCATGCGAAATATAATGAATCCAACATTCTCTTCTGCAAAATTAAAGGAACTTGGTCCTTTACTAATAAAATGCACTGACAGAATGACACAAACTATGGAAAACAATACCGAAATAGAAATCGATATCAGCGAGTTAGTTTTATAAGAATTTAAAGTTTTTGTAAAAATTTTGGTTGTCAGATTTTTTAAGAGATTTACCATGGACAGTATATGGAACTGCGCTTTTGGAATTGATGTTGATATACAAAACAAAACCGAAAATAAATACTACGATCACTGTGAAGAAATGTTTTCCTTTTTAGCCAAACCGAAGTTTTTGGATTTTACATTAAGTTATTTACATGAATTTCATCCTTTTGTGGTTGAAGGTTTAGTTCTTTTGCAAAAAGCAATGTCAACTTTATATGACTTTAGCAGAATAAATCCAACCTTATGGTTTGTTAGTCATATTTTTGAAATTGTTGAATTGAGAAAAAAGCAGAATTTAAGAAAAAAAGACTATTTACAGCTACTTTTGGATGTTGAGTCTGACTCCCAAGATAAAAATGTTGACGATTATATTGGGACTCGTTTGAATAAAAAGCTTACTTTGCTTGTAAAATTATCTTTTTTAAAGATTTTTTTCAAATTTAACTTTTATAGGAAATAAAAATGAACCTAATGCTTTTCATGTTCGCTGGTTATGAGACCACCAGTTCAACTTTGACTTATGCAAGCTTTGTTTTGGCAAATAATTACCAAGAGCAACAAAAATTGTATCAGCTTATTCGATCTGAATTTAACTCAGAAAATGAGATAAATCCTGAAAGTGTTCAAAAGATCGAATATTTAGACTGGTTTATTAAAGAGGTTTTAAGGATGTACCCGATTGTTAATGCGTAATAATTAATAAATTAATAATTAGTTATTTATTTCGAAATTTTATTAATTATTAATTTTTAGAGCTGTTGGTCGTCGATGTACAAAATCAACTAATGTATTAGGAATAGACATTCCAGAGGATACAATTTTTTTGGTAGATGTAATGAGTCTGCATTTCGATGCTGAATTGTGGGGTCCTGTTGATCCCAATAAGTTTTATCCTGCAAGACACGAGACCAAAAGAAATCCCTTAGCTTTTATGGCTTTCGGTAATGGTCCACGTAATTGTATTGGTATGAAATTTGCCATGCTCGAACTTAAAATCGCTTTATGTAAGCTTTTACTTCATGTTGAAATTTTTCCAACAGAAAATACTCCTGAAAAACTGGAACTTACAGAATATTTTGTAAGAAGACCTAAAGATGCATTCAAGATTTTATTAAACAAAAGAAGATCTGAAACTATATTTTCTAATTAATTTGATATTTTTTTGTTTTTAATACTACAATTTGATAGATGTGTTATGATTATTAATATTTAAATTTTTTAACTTGATTAAAAATAAATAGTTATATAAATTGAAATCAAAATTTAAAAGTTAGTTTAACCATAATTTAGCAAAAATAAAAAGTATTTTTATGTAATTTGTCAATTAATATTTAATTTTTTATTCAAAAAAGCTAAAAATTATATAACAATAAACAAATTAATTTCATGAGAATTTAACAAATCGGGAACATTTCGAACCACCCTGAGTTTGACATTATTTGGATCTTCACTATTCACATTATAAAGTCGATATATTTCGAATTTAGCTGCATATTTTTCAGCGAACAAGATTTCCTTAATGGAAATCGGAAAGTATTCCTGGTTCATTTTTGTTGTACTTTTGACTTCAATAAATCTCTCTGAATCGCCAAAGCCATCTTTCTCTGCTCCAAAATGTATAATCTTAAAATCATAAGGCAAACCAGTTTCATATTCTTGGTTAACCCATTCAACTCTTATTTTCCCACTTAGAATTTCATTTCTAAATTTATGCTTAAGCATTTCGTTGACCCATAGCTCACCTAATCGCCCAATTTTATGAATATATTCCAAGCCCTTTTTAGAAAAATTCGATCCAGGTATAACCATATCCATAGAGTTTATTTCGGGTCTAACCTTTCTTTCAAGCTCATTTAAACTCTTAATTGAAAAATTTTTTTTCATTTTCTCTTCTAGCTGATCTAAGTTATTATTTATATTTTGAATTTTTAAGTCACATATGGAATATTCTTGCTTTACAAGTGGTATGCTCATTTGATTGTTTGATAGTTCATTTAATTCCAGCATATTTTGTCTTGTTGATTTTCCACTAGTTGCTGGAAGTATATTGACGCTTAAATTTTTATTCCCATTTAAACTCCATGCTTCCACTCCATCTGGCAGAGACAATTTAATGCAAAAATCTTTTTCGATTTCTTTTCTATCTTCTGTCTTCAAGTTTATATCTGAAAATTGGTTCATTAACAAACTAAAATTGACAAGTTCTCTCTCTATTTTGTCACTAATAAATCCTCGAGTAAGCCCCTTAATGAATCCCTTAATCACATCTTTTAAATTATTTGCACAGTCAGATCTTATATAAAAAATTGATGATTCAAGATCCAAATAAGTTTTGTTCGATACATAAACAAATATTTTTGAATTTTTCTTAAATCTGCAGATATTTTCCAAATTTTTGGCTGAAAAAAAAGTCAAATTTGATAATTTACGGCTGATAAAATCACCATGGGTTTTTATGTAATCTTTAAATTCTTCTCTATGGTAAATAAATGATTGAATAAAAGGTAATACTCGATTACATATTAAACTTATTGCAGGATCTTGACTATGGCAAGTTGTCACATTTTCAATTTCTATGACCATCAAATTTGACAGTGTCTCTACTTTTAAAATATTCTTGTAGAAAAAAATCAATTTTTGTTCACCACAGTAATTAACTAGATTATTTTCCTTGTTTTCATTCTCAGGAATTTTTGAAATTAAAATTGGTATTTTGTTTACCAATTTCTCAGCTATTTCAAAATCATTGTCTACTAGAACTGGATTTTGGCGTAAAGAGACCCATTTGTTTCTGAAACAGGGCAAAATATCATTTTCTTGGAATAATTTAATCAAATCAGTTTGGTCATCTTGTGCCAAAAATTCAAAAACTGCAAAAACATGAGTTAATGTTTGTTCATAATTAAATTCACTTTTGTTAGTAACAGATAACAAGCTTATGTGATTTAACAAATCTATATAGTCCGAAGTTTTAGGATTTAAATTGATATTAAAATCATTTATAAATATGCCCATTAATTTTTTCGACCGAGAATAAAATTTGTTTATAAAAATAGGGCTATTTTCATACTTGTACAAATCGAATATATTTGTTTTATCTAACCAAAATACTTTATCAATAGAAACAAATTGTCCACTGACCACTTTTTCATCATCATCCTCCACCATGTCAGGAACAAAAACAAAATTTTTGTCTAATATTTCCTTTAAACTTAAGTTATTTGTTAAACAGTTAATATAATTTGAAAAAAGGAGATAAATATTTTTCATCTGAGCATGACTTGCTTTAAAATTTGTTTGTTTTGTCCATTTTTTGAATTCAGCTAAAAAATCATCAATTTTAAATTCACACTTAAAGCCTAGTTGCTTTGAAAAATTTGATTTTTCACTTAAATTTATCACTGGATAAGGTATATAAGCTGAATAAATACTTAAAATAAGTTTCTCTTTTAAATAAATATTCCGAGGTTTCATTAGCTGAACTTTGCCATTTAACTCAACTGGGATCCATTCATTCTCCTTGAGTTTAAAGAAAAAATCTGAGTCTTCATAATCGTCTGATTCCAATCTGCATAAATCGAAATCAGCATCTATTTTAAACAAAGTTGATTTTTTAAAATTGGCAAAATTCTGATCCCAAGTTTCATCAAGTATTTTGCACAAACAACCCAATTCTTCTATCAGACTGGAACTTAAATCGTCTGTTTTTTTTACCAAATTTAAATAAAAATCAATCACTTCACATTTATAGTCTTTTATCACTGAACCATCCCCGATTTCTAAGCGTTTCTCATCAAGAGTAAAAGATTCCATTAATCCAACATTTAGTAAAAATTTTTTCCATTTAGCTTCATTATTTTTTTGTCCATCCGAGCACATTTTAAAGTATGTGTCATCAATAAAGGTCCAATCGTAGCTTGGTAGCATGTTTTTTAAATCAAAAAGGCCACCGTATGATTTAGTTAAAAAAATAGGACCTTCGCTTAATTTTCTGAAACCTTGATTTGTTTTAATTGGTAAATGCTTGGCCAACACTTCAAAATTTAAGCTCATATTAGAATAGCTTTTATACAAAAATATCATGTATGATATAAAAACATCTTCAGATTTATCATTGCATGGTTGAAGTAAATTTCGGATGATATGGTTTTCGACCATTTGATACATGTCCAAATTTTTTACTCCTAAATTTTTCAAAAATTGTCTTATTTGGTTATTTTTGCCAGTATCCATACAAAAAATTTCCTCTTGATTTAAAAAAGTTATATCATTTAACAATGGCTCAGGTATTTGAAGGTTATTTGATTCATTAAAAAATACTGTTTGCTTGTCTAATGAGACTAATTGTGTATATTTATTACTTGATTTGTGTCTGACAACCGGAATTATTTCCAATTGAGTTAATTTTTTGATAAATTTTTCTTCTTGCTGAATTGAATATGAACCATTGAGACAATGCTGAAATACCAATAGCCATCTTGCTATTGTTTTTATATCGGTTATCGTCTCATTGAATGCTTGTTCTAACAACTCAATAAGTTCATTCATTCCTAAATACTGAACACCTAATTTTAAAAGAAGTTTCTTATCAAAAGAATTTAATCTTTCACTTAAATAATATCGGCCTGAATGCTTTTTGAGCATGTCGGGACTCAGGATTTGCTTTATGCACTCATCTGTAATAACACATTCAAATGGTCTTTTGTAAACCAATTCCAAAGAATCTGTTTCTATAGGCAGAAATTTTTCGTTCCTTAACAAATCGAATATTTGTTTTGGAACATGCTGGAAAAAGCCCAAAATTTCATCTTCAACTGGAACAAATTTTAGGAACGCAGTCAAATAAAATAATTGATCTTGCTGAAAATATGAATGATTTTTAAATATCTCTAATGATTTAATAAATAAAGATGGTATTTGTCTAGCTAGCCATTGATTCCATTCATTATCGTGATTAATGTCTTGTCTTGACGCTGGGACCACAAAATCTGCTTGAATAATAAACTTGAATCCAAATGATCTAAGTGGTAAATAGGCAAATACATCCATCTTATTTAGATTATTTAAGTCATCTAATGGAAATGCTAGGCAAAGCTCAGTTGACTGGACACACTCGGCTGGCCTAATATTCTCAGGTACTCTTATGGCATTACGGATAACAAACCATTTATGACTATTCCTCTCGGTGTTTACTATTTCGACCAAATTTTCATCTCTGTCCACTCTTTCATAGACCAAATTTTTGCCATTTTGATAGACTATGGCTAGTTTTCGCAATCGATTCAAAAAAAGCAATAAATTTGGTTTAATATCATTAAAATTGTTAGTTAATAAAGAACTTTTGTGCCTTTGCATTTCAGATTCAGATTTCAGTGGCAACTTGATACAAGTATTAAAATCTATCTGGCCTAAAATAGAGTTAATGTAATTTTTATGCTTAGATAATGTTGGTTCGTAGGTATGGACCCATTCAGGCAGAATATAACCTATGTGACCATTAGACAGATCAAATTTAATATGATAATTATTCGAATGTATTTCTGGTCTATCTGTGACTGTAAAAACTGATTTAAACCCGATACCTTTTCGGCCTATGTAGCCTTTGAAGTGAGCACCTTTTGTCGATGCTTTTACATCACAGATAGCGTTTATATTTTTGTCACTAAAGCCTATTTCATTATTAAATATATTTATGCAATTATTTTCTATTAAGAAAACTAAGGTTGGAGATACTTGTGTCTGGTATGAATTATCATCTGCGTTTTGTATCAACTCAAGTACAAAATGCATATCTTTATTATAAAGCTCACTAGAAAGACTTTGTAGACTTCGGCCTATTACGCCTGTAAGAGATTCAGTGACAGATCTTGACTGTTCATTAAGTTCCAAACCAATTCCATATCGTTTTCGAATCGAATCAATATGACCAAATTCATTGACAAAATTCAAATCTTCATCTTTTATAACTTGGTTAATTATTAAAGGACTTGGATCTTGGGGTTCATCAATCATTATTTCATCATCTAATTGTTCATCCTCATTTTCAACTTGGATAATGTTATCTTTTTTTTTTACTTCTATGATTTGTATTTTTTTTAAAACTTTAAAATTTTGAGCTGACCAGTCTGTTATTGACAGCTGATTACCCAGTTTAATAAACAAATCAATTCTATCACTGGAATGATGATTGACCAGAAACTGAAAAATTTTTTTTGTCACTTGATAGTCAGAGTCTATTCCAATCATTGGTTCGATTATAAATTTGAAGATAATATGTGATATACAAATTTCTGGCGTATTGCAGATAAATTCGATTGCAAAATTATAAAGCTGATTTTGGTCACTTATGGTTGCCATTGATGATTGAATCTCGTTTGAAATCAAAGACTTAGGCGCACGTGACATAGATTTATATCTTAAACTTATTAGAGATATTAAATTCGACACTGATTGTTGAGCATCTAACTTTTCAATTGAATCCTTTAGCTTCTCAATTGAACAATCTGGATCTAATTTTAGGAAAATTTTATCTCCTATTTGAAGTGTTTTTATCTGGATAGATTTTTTGTTCAAATTTTTGATGAATTCGGATAATTTTCCGTAATAAACCGCCTGGTCAGACCAGTTTAAATAGGAGTATAGGTCAGCTAAAAAAGGACAGGATACGACCATTTCAATAAGCTTACTAATGTCAATTTTCTCCTTTAACTCAGACTCAAAAATAGAATCAATAGTCAAGACATGTTCATTGGACATGTTCTCACTATCTTTTACAATTTCGTTTATATTACCAAGACCAAGATCTTCAATATTCTGCACTGAAAACCTCTTTAGTATTAACTTTTCAATTTTTTGACCACACATTTTATAGTCCAGAACTTGTTTGATTTGATCAACATAGCCAAGAACATCTTCTCTATCAAAAGGCATGTACTCTCTTTTAATCTCTGAACCACACATATTTAGTTTAAGTCCAATATTTTCAAAAAGGTTCATGTTTTTTATAATTAAATCACAAAAATTTCGCTTATCATCCGAGTAAATATATGATTCGATTTTTTTCAGATGATCTATTGTAATAATAGAATTTTTTTCAAATTTTTTTACCAAAAACTCCTCTAATTTCGATTGCACATTATCAATTGGTTCATTTTGCTCAGAATCAGAATCAACAAATTTTTTATGTCCAGAATCTATTACTTTAAGCGCTTTTTCTCTTAAAAATTTGTTAAATACTCGCTTCAGTTCTCTATTGCTCTTGCTATTTTTGTCAACTATAAGGCAAAAGATACGTCTTAATAAGGTTTTGTATTTTTGGTAAAAATCACTCGAGTTTGGATCAGAAATTTTGTTCTCTATGTCATCAATTACCAAATTAAGGTCGTGTTTGCCCAATGATATTGCCAATTGAAAGCAATCACGCAAATATGAGGACTCTTTAATTAAACCAAGAAAATCATGTATATAATAATACTCATTCTTATCTAATATATTTTCAAATAAAGCTAATAGTTCACACACAACCTCAGTCGAATCTGTGTTCAAATAGCGCTCATTAGTTGAAAATTTGTCCAATTTTTTAAGAAGACAATTTTTTTCATTTTTATAAAAATCACTAATTTCTGACTCTAATTCAATTTTAACACTTTTAATGTTTTCCGAATACAAATGCTGAACTGTCTTTAAAGCACCAATAATTATTCCTAAATTAATTATTTTAACTCCCAAATCTTGAATTCGCTGAACTTTAAGCTTTTTAACCAAATAATCTTCAAATTCACTTGGCTTGACTTTGACAGACCAGAGATCATTATCTCTCAAATAGGTTACCAAATACTTGAGAAATTCAGAACCAGTAATCAGCTTCATTTGATCTTTATCTGACACAAAGTCGGGTATTTGGAAAACTCGTCGCACAATTTGGTTTTGAATAAGTGGTCCCACATACAAATCATCAAAATCTCTAATTCTCTGTAAATTGAATCGAGCTGCATTAAAGTTATAATCAGTCACAATATATTGTTCCAAATCCAATAGACAAACAAAAGGAACTTTGATTTCTGAGGAAATTATTAAGTTATCAATTCGCTTTTGTACTCTAATCAGTTCATTTACTACTTCTAAGTTATCAGCTTGACTGAGACCAAGTTCTCCAATGTGCTCACATTGGTACATTAAGAGCAGTTCATAGATAACTTCTGCCCAATTGACGTATTTACCTTGTTTGCTAAGATTGATTTGGATTTCTCTAGCTTTTGCATTTAATATCATTTTAGAGGCTACGTCAGCTTTTTTGGCAAATCGAGTTGGTGATATAAATTTAATTTGTTCTATTTGTTGTGCTTTTAGGTGCTCAAAAGGTTGCGATCTGGTCAGCTCATTTATATAGCTATGTGTAGTTGTTTCAATTGAATTTGTCTCCTCACATCTTTTTTTTATAATGTTTTCTTCATTAGATTCTTTAAAGTTTAATGTTTTTGAGGCATTTTAGCATTAAAAGCATGGTTTTAAAAAATTTACCAAGACTTCTTTTGGAAAATTTTGAATCTGTTACTTCCCGACAGATGAATAGGTTAAGCTTGTTATCATTTAGCTCAGTTTCGTATTCTAGTAAATCAATTAGATTATTCGTGTTCATATGAGACACATCGGTGCCGTTTACTTTAATTATTTTATCATTCTTTTCTAGTCCAACTCGACCAGCAGGGGAATCATCATCTACTTTATCTATATAATGCTCTCCTTTTGTATTTGAGTTTCCTTTAAGTTCAAATCCAAATGATTTTTCGCGTTTTGAACGAATTTTGACCAAATTTAAACTTAAAGATTCGTATTTTTTTGTATCCTGCTTATTTAATTGTAAATTAAGATCAGCTTCCTCATCAGTATCTTCATCAAAACGAATATGCTTGTTTAACATTGTTGGTTCACTATTCTCTTCTTCTGTGTTCAAAAAGGTTTTTAAATTGGAAAAAAAATTAAACATTTTTTAAATATTTATTTCTGATCAGAGATACATATTTATATATAATTTTGATATCAGATCTAAGTTTACAAGTCTATTTTTTTAAATATAAAAAATATACCGTTTTTAAATAAAATTAAATAAAAAAATGTAATTATAAAAAAGCTTTTATTGTAAAATTTTGGTATAAAAAATATATTTATCTAACAAGTCCATTCAACCCTCTATTTATCAGAGAAATCTTTCTTTTATTTAAGAATGTCATTGTTGAGAACTACTTAATTTTTAAATTCTTTCAATAGAAAAATTGAATGGTAAACAATAGTGGCCAACTAATCAATTTTATTTTCAAATTAAAATGGTATTAATAAACGGTATAAAATAAAACTATACTTAATAATAAAAAATGATTGTTAGATAGTTTCATTCAATTAGTGAGAATAATCTATTATTTCAATTTTTTTACTAATCATAATCAAAGATTGCTTCTAATTATCTAATAATTTTATCAATTCCTTTTATTGTTCATTAAATTTTTAATCATTATAGCTAAATTTTTATATTCTTTCATTTCAGCATTCAAAATTGGAAACGAATAAACGCGACACTTTCGTTAAAAAATTTGATGAGACTAGATGAAAATGAATATGGCGATCGATTTTTTTTCATAATTCGAAAATTTTAATCAAGCCATAAAAAATTTATAATTTAAATTCGACAAGAAAACAGTAAAAATAATAATAATGTACGACTGCCTCAGATGAAAAATTTAGAAAGAAAAAAATATAGTTTTAAATATTAATTTTCGGTGATTTTATTTATTTTTTTATTATTAAAAAAAAACGTTGTCCTCATTTTTTTTGAATCTTTTTCTAAAATAATAAAAATGCTTAAGTTTATGATAAAAAATTCTTTTAGCTGTCGATCAATATGACGCCTGTGCTTGGCTTAAAACTAGAAAAGAATTTATAAATTTAATGCATATCTTAAAATTTTTAGAATTCAAGTACTCTTTAGTTTGATTGATTGAGATTAGAGAAATTGGAAAAAAGCAAAATGGCCAAAAGATCAACACCAAATACACCAAGTATGCCCATCGAGCAATATCGAAAACAAATTGGCAAACAAGAAAACAAAGTGACACGCTCTCGTGCCAAAGATATGAAGAAAAAAAATGCTCACAAAAAAACCTTACAAAGCTTTAACTCGTACTTGATTGCATTGGCGATCATTTTAATCCTGCTCTTTGCTGCTTATCTAGTTGTCTATTTAACTAATTAATTTACATTTACGTTTTTATTATATTTAATAAATTTATTGTGTTCGATCTTCAAAAAACTTGGCAATTAAAGCCCCTGATATTATTCCAGTCAGAATAGATATTATTTTAAAACTTGGACTTGCATCTGGATAAATAAATGAGCTTTGAACTCCGCTTCCAATTCCACCACAAATTCCTCCATAATACACTCCAAATCCCTGCAAGCGTTTAATCGCTGTAAATGTTCCAATTATTAGACCAATTCCTGCACCAGTTAAGGTTGATAAAAACTAGTTACTTGTCAACACTACCCCAGGCGTAATTTCGTTTGACATTTTACTGCTTATTAGCAAGTTATTTTCTAAAGCATATCCTCACATATATATTAGATATTTTAACCTAAAAATAAATTAAATCTATTTATAAAATTTATAAAATTATACATTTTTATATTTATTTTTAAAGTAATTAGAAAAAATTAACAACAAGAAATAAACGAATTATCATATTTTTCACATTTTATAATAATACTACATGATTTAAAAATATCTTTTTAAAAGGTAATTGTTCTTTAATTGAAATTAAATCGAGAATTTTTTAATAAATAGTGTTTAAAAAGTTAAAAAATGTATAATCAATTTAATATTATATATGATTCTTTGATCAATATCAAACAATCAGTTCATTTTTCGAGTTAAATTATAAAAATGAATCATTTCTAGGCTGTTATAATCAAATAAAAGTTATATGTTTAAGTTTTATTAAATTGTTAAGTTTTATACTGTCTTTAAATAAGTATCAAATTATTTTGAAAAATTATGATACCATCTTATGATACTTAATTTAAATTTGATTTATACTTTAAAAAATATCTAAGCCTTTTTTTGGAAGTATGACGAAAAAAGAATGATTAAATTAAAAAAATATTTCGTTTTATGTCTTATAACAATATTATTTTTTATAATTGTTTTGAAAAAATCAAATATTCATTTGAAAAATCAGATTTCATCAAGGAACATGCATCATCATTCAAAGTATCCTGTTGATTGCCAGCTTATTTTTCAAATGAACAAAACAGAAATTGAAAAAGCGAAAAAGATAATCGACAATTTACCTAACAATTTTCAACTTATGAATGATAAAAATTTTATTTTTGATAAATCAGAATGTAAGAATTTCAAAACTAATTTTTATTCTGACCATTTGGATCCAAAATTTCCTCTAGCTGTCAGTATATTAGTTCATGAAAATTCTGAACAAATTTTTCGACTGCTAAAATCAATTTACCAGCCTCAAAATATATATTGTATACACATAGATAAAAAATCTAATAAAAATTTTCATGACGCAATTCATTCTATGGTACAATGTCTTGATAATGTGTTTATCACTACTAAGACAGAAAATATAGTTTACGGAGGGTTTAGCCGTTTACAAGCAGATATCAATTGTTTGAACGATCTGCTTTCTCTAAAACAGCTTATTACAGATAATAAACATGAAAATTTAGTAGACAAAAAAATAATAGATTGGAAGTATGCGTTTAACTTAGTTGGTACCGAGTTTCCTCTTAGAACAAACTCAGAATTAGTTAAAATTCTCGAAATTTATAATGGTTCAAATGAGATTGAACTTGTAAAGATAGATTCGTATTTAGAAAGAGTAGAATATGAATGGATAGAGGATCACAGATCTAATAGCATTTTTAAAACAAATTTAAAAAAAAGTAGACCACCACATGGTTACAAAATCTTTAAAGGATACTCTAGTTACTTAATAAGTAAAGAATTTGCAAAGTATGCTGTTTTTGATCCAAAGGCTCAAGATTTACTCAAATGGACTCAGAGTACCTACAGCCCTGATGAAATTTTTTGGTCTACTTTACATTTTAATACACAATTTTTTTCATATCACGGACTAAAATGTAAAATTTAATCAAAAAAACAATTATTTAAACTAAAATTAATTTTAGATGATCCAAAAGTAGAAAAGTATGACTCTTTAATTAAGTACGCAGGATGGTATGGTGAAAAAAATGATTGTAATGGTGAATATAGGCATGGAATTTGTGTTTTTTCTGTGGAGGATTTACCAGAATTAATTGGTAGACCACATTTTGTTGCAAATAAATTTTTAATTGAAAAAGACCCAATTGCTTTTCAATGCATCGAAGAATGGTATGAGGAAAGAAAAATGAAAAAATATTTGCCAATTAATATGTTTTTCTATTGCAAATTTATACAATCAAGATCAACAATTGCCAATTGTGCTGATATAAACAGTGAAATTAATTTTAAAAAGATAAAGTTAAATTCAATAATCATGAATATCTTTTGATTTTAAATTTTTAACTTTTATTTTGAAAAAATTCAAATAATTTAGTTGTTCAATTAATTTTAAAATAAGTTAGAAAATTTTAATAAAACAAATCCAAATATAAGTTAATTATTTTTAGTCTTTATGCAGTTTCCAAACAAAATCTTGCACGTACAGAACAAAAGTCTACCATGCATACATATACTCCATTTTATGTACCAAAATATTTAAGCCATGTACTTATTTTTGAACAGAATTAAACAAAAAGCAAATCATACTTTTATTTAAATCAAGTGTCAAGGTTTTAAGCAATATAGAAAAAAAAAGCATGGTTAGGATTTTATACTTTGTTAAAAAAAATTCTCTCTTTTTTTTGATGCTAATGCGCTTTTCAACTGTCCTTCCTTCTACTCGTATTAATTTAATTAAAGCAATATTAATATTTTTAGGCAAAAGACTCTAAAAAATGTCATTGGAAACCGGAAACAGAATTTCAGCTAAAGACGTTGACCAACAGCAACTTGTTAAAGCCTTAGCTGCTTTCTTGAAAAAGTAGATTCTTTAAATTAAAATGATAGATTGAGTTAAATATTTATGCTTAAGAACTGGTAAACTAAAAGTTCCAGCATGGAACGATCTAGTTAAAGGAGGTGCTTTCAATGAACTTGCTCCAACAGACCCAGATTGGTTCTATACCAGATGTGCTTCTATCGCTAGACACTTGTACATCAGACAAGCTGGTGTTGGTGCCTTCACTAAAGTCTTCGGATGTGAGACAATTATTGTTTTTGATTTTTTTTTAATTAAATAGAATTATCTTTAAGCACACAAAAGAAATGGAGTAAAACCAGGTCATTTTTGCCGTTCCTCATCAAATATCATCCGTAAAGCTTTACAAGCTTTGGAAAATGTTAAACTAGTAGAAAAAAGTGAACGGTAAATGGTTGAAATTAATTTATTAAAAATTAATTAATATTTTTTTTATAAAAGTGGCGGTCGTGTCTTGAGCAGACAAGGCAGACGTGATTTAGATCGTATCGCAGCCCAAATGATTCGTAAATAATCATGAAGCGTAAAATAATTTTTTAGCAAATATTTTTGAATAAAAAATAAAAAATGTTTGTCTAAAAATTTCTTTTAATCAAAGTCTAAATATTAATATTTTCATTCAATTAAAAGATTTAAATTTATTTCTTGGATATTTAAGCTAAAGTTTTCAGAAAAATAAGTTTTAAAATTCACAAATTTTTGTTTAAAATGTTTGAAATTTACAAAACGTGACAACATATTAATTTTCTGAAAAAAAGTAAAAAACATCCAAAATTAATCTTTTTGATATCAAGGACCTGCTTTCTTTTTTTTTGGACCCAGTTTTTAGTTTAATTTTTTTTCTGAACTCATGGAGAGTTAATACAAATTACTGAATCCTAAAAAAAAGCAATAAGATTAATTGGTTCAATCTAAGCAAAAATTATTGGGATCAATTTCAACATCAACATCGTATACATCGTATGTATTACAGATATATAAATTGATACCATTTTCAGCTTCTAAACTTTAAAAAATTTAAACTTTTTTAGCCTCATATACATCTGTCAATTTCGGGTGCTCAGAGATAAAATCTTCAAAATTTGAGGAATCTTATGGTTCAACCTTTATAATTTTTCAGAAATTTAAACAACTGGCTATAAGTCGAATTTTTTAATAAGTTAGATTAGCATAACTCAATTGTCCAATTAGACATGACAAAACCTGGATAACTTTGGAAAGCTTGCCATTTACAATAAGGGGAATAAAACCATTGCTTTTTAAAAAGCTATTTTCTTTCTTTTCCACTTAGCCAGAATATTTAAAAAAAAAAACTCTAAAGAATTTAATATCGTTGATTTTCTTGAGTATCTAATATCGTCAACAATGGTATCTAGTAAAGAAATTGGAAAAAATTGAATGGATTTCAATTTCCAATTAAATTCCTGAACAACAGGAATACAAAAAAATTTTTTATATTCTCATTAATCTTTATTATTTAATTAATTTAATATTTATCTTAAAATTTAACACTAATATCCAATTTGAAATTGGGTATATTAGTAAAAAGCTAGTGGTCGTTTGCTAGTTATTCCAAGATGGAAATGACAATCTTCATCATTTTGATTTT
This sequence comes from Brachionus rotundiformis, assembly GCA_016802295.1. Lineage (NCBI taxonomy): Eukaryota > Metazoa > Rotifera > Eurotatoria > Ploima > Brachionidae > Brachionus > Brachionus rotundiformis. The sequence continues at coordinate 5,602,726 of JAESIW010000137.1, forward strand.
TTAGATATTCGACAATGCAATAGTCAACTTTGGTCATTAAAATCCATTCAATTTTTTTCTCACTTTTTATCACCATATTTTGGAAAATAAACCTGCAATCAACAAGATACTTTGAATGCTGGTGCATGTTCCTTATGAAATTTCTTTTAATAAATTTTATTTAACATTAAAAAATTGTTTATCAGAAAGATACGAATCGTCAAAAATTATTAAAATATTTTGCCAGATTAGTAAAATTCAGTAGTTTTAACACTAGAAAGCCCGACCAAAAAATAACAAAAATTTAAAAACTAATTTTTAAAAAAACTATCATAGAATAGCAACATTTTTTTTTGATATTCTCCATAAATCTATAAAATAAAATACTGAATATTAAATTCTGTTTCTGCATTCAAAAGATATTGAGATTTGAAATTTAAAAAAATGGGTCTAAAAAACCCGCCAGGTCTTCTAGTGTTAAGATTTATTTTAGTTTTGGTATAATATTTAAAAATAGATTTATGCTTATGAATTGATGTTATATTACAAAATATAATAAATAGATAAAAAATTAAAAATTTTTATTAAAAATTTGTGCTACTTTTATTTATTTATGGTTCGTTTTAATAATAAATTCCACGCTTTCTCAACCTGTTTGACTGTCTTTTCTCTTTCCCATAGTGAACAAAAAACAACATTTGCAAAACGGATCTTCTCTTCGTTAGGCATTTGTGAACTTAGTGTTTGTTTTACTTTTTCCAAAGTGGATCCATCCCTCTTCATAGCCCGATTAATAGCCTCTTCTTCAGGTACAAATACAACCCAAATTTCGTTGACATTTTGGTTCCATTTGGCTTCAAGCATGACTGCCGCCTCGACCACAATTATCTTGCTACCCTCATTGAACAGTCTTTTAATTTCAATATCTCTTAGACGCCTAATTTCAGGCCAAACAATATCAGTCAATTTTTTCAACTCACTAGACGAATCAAAAACTTTTTTGCCCAATATCTTGCGATTTATTTCACCTGATTGATCAAGAATATCATTGCCAAACACTTCAACCACCTTATAATACGCATCAGTTCCTTTTTCGTAAGCTTTATGACCAAGCTTATCAGAATCAACAACAGCAGCGCCCAATTTTTCCATATCTTTGATTATGTGAGACTTGCCACTTGCCAATCCACCAGTCAAACCAATTACATAAGGTTTTCCCTCTTCATAAGGTATCTAAATATAAACATAAACGAAAAAAAACAATTTCTTAAATGAAATCTTACATATGGCGGCTTTAATAGAGTTCCTAGTAGTCTGCGTCGTTGGTTAGAAGATGAAATTTTTATTTCATCACCAAGATTTTCTGAATAACTACTATTTTCATCATTAAACAAGTCAACAATGTGAATATCCAATTTATTTAAATTGTTTTGAACTCGTTTTTCGTTTACCTTCTCTCCGCCAGAACTCGTTTCTCGGCTTACTATTATACACTGGTAATCTGGTTCAGTGATTGAAGGCCCAAATGGATCTGTTATTCTTTCAGTCACAACATTCAAATCTGGATTCACAATTGCCAAAAATTGCTTCAATTTTTTGCAACGCAAATCAAAATTTTCAATCAATTCTGGCAGCTTTTTACCTCTCAATAACTGACCATCCGATACTCCAATTAATAGCTTATTTTTTGTCAATAATACTGACTCAGTTAGGAGAATTTTATGCCCAGGATGTAATCTGTCATATGTACCACCAATTACTGAATTCAAATAAACTTGATTTTTTCTAATCAAGTCAAAATCCGAGACTTCAGTTTGATCACATTGGAAATTTCCATGTGTTTTTTCTAAAACCATCTGAATATAATTTAGCTTTTTCGCTTCCATATTAGGCAATTGATCACTTAAAAACTTGTCTAATTGATTTTCTAGATTTTCAAGGAGAAAATCTGCTAAAATTTGATCGTAACTAAACTTTGAATCAATACACAATGGTTTAGTTACTTGGTGAATATTGTGCAGCAAACAAGTGACATTTATTTCCGGATTTAATTTAAATGAATATTGGTATAATTGATTGACAATTTGCTTTAGTTTAAAGCGATCTTGGATTAAAGTTTGCTCTGTTTCTGGATTAATAAGACGAGACTTGAGACAAGGATTAATGTACACATAAAGCTCATTTTGGGTATTTTTGAGCGATTCTTCAATTAGCGGCTTTAAATTTAACTTCAAGTCGTTTAATTGCTGAGTTAAAAGAAGTAGAGTATTTTTTGCTTTTGAACTCATATTAATTAAAAAATTTTAAAAATTCAAAAATTATTATGTTCGAGCTTGACAAAAAAATTATGATAACAAAATACTTGATTGTTCATTTAACTTGATTCAATACTTAATTATGAATGAAGCAATCTGATGAAAATGTTCTAAATGTTGACTGCTTTTTTAAAAATTTAAACAATAAATATAAAAATGTATAATTTTATAAATTTTATAAATAGATTTAATTTATTTTTAGGTTAAAATATCTAATATATATGTGAGGATATGTTATATTTGTCTAAAATAATTTGCTAATAAGCAGTAAAATGTCAAACGAAATTACGCCTGGGGTGGTGTTGACAAGTAACTTGTTTTTATCAACCTTAACTGGTGCAGGAATTGGTCTAATAATTGGAACATTTACAGCGATTAAACGCTTGCAGGGATTTGGAGTGTATTATGGAGGAATTTGTGGTAGAATTGGAAGCGGAGTTCAAAGCTCATTTATTTATCCAGATGCAAGTCCAAGTTTTAAAATAATATCTATTCTGACTGGAATAATATCAGGGGCTTTAATTGCCAAGTTTTTTGAAGATCGAACACAATAAATTTATTAAATATAATAAAAACGTAAATGTAAATTAATTAGTTAAATAGACAACTAGATAAGCAGCAAAGAGCAGGATTAAAATGATCGCCAATGCAATCAAGTACGAGTTAAAGCTTTGTAAGGTTTTTTTGTGAGCATTTTTTTTCTTCATATCTTTGGCACGAGAGCGTGTCACTTTGTTTTCTTGTTTGCCAATTTGTTTTCGATATTGCTCGATGGGCATACTTGGTGTATTTGGTGTTGATCTTTTGGCCATTTTGCTTTTTCCAATTTCTCTAATCTCAATCAATCAAACTAAAGAGTACTTGAATTCTAAAAATTTTAAGATATGCATTAAATTTATAAATTCTTTTCTAGTTTTAAGCCAAGCACAGGCATCATATTGATCGACAGCTAAAATAAATTTTTTATCATAAACTTAAGCATTTTTATTATTTTAGAAAAAGATTCAAAAAAAAAATGAGGACAACGTTTTTTTTTTAATAATAAAAAAATAAATAAAATCACCGAAAATTAATATTTAAAACTATATTTTTTTCTTTCTAAATTTTTCATCTGAGGCAGCCGTACATTATTATTATTTTTACTGTTTTCTTGTCGATTGTTCTTGTTATTTGTCGAATTTAAATCACTATTAGACGATGTTAAAATACTTGATTTTTTATTCAGTTTTATATTTTCATCAATAAAATAATTATTAGATTTTTGATTATTGCTCTGGTTAGTGGTTGCATTAGAATTATTTAAAACAATAGTTGTATTGCTGTTAGATCTTTTCAAATTAGAATGGTTAATATCATTCAAAATGCTTAAACTACTATTGGTAAGTAAGTTTTCATTAATTGGACTTCGCCTCATGCTTAAATTGGAAAAACTAGTTATGTTTGGCTGATTAGAATTAGCAATTGTGCTGAATGGATTCTGTTGTTTGTACAAGTTGTACGAGATGCTGCTATAAGTGGTATTCGTAGGATTACTAGCTTGGTTTTTGCTATTAATAGCTTGGATATCAGTTCTCGGTGATTCGGACTGTTGAGTTAATGACTGGTTCTCTATTTTTGGCAAGATTTTGGAGTTTTTTATTTCTATGACAACATGGTCTTTTGATGTATTCACATTCTTTTTTTTAATTAATAGAAAAGTTTTATTTAATTATTAATAGTCAGACATGAGATTAAAGAACAAGTGCATTTTTAATTTAAGAAAAATCTCCAGGGATACGTGGAAATTAATTTTTGTATTATGTACATTTAAAAAATATTTTAGATAAATCTTTTAAAGGCTTTGCTAAAAAAGACCTTAAAGTATAAAAAAACACAATTTATTTTGCTTATTAAAAACTAAGTTCAAGTGGGCTATTAAACATAAAGAAAAGAGTTTGTCTAATTTTAAAATTTTTTGAGCATAATAATTAGGCTTTGAATGAGTAGCTTTTAAAACTCGAAAACTCTTGACAAGATTTCATAAAACATAAAACCATCCAAGATACTGCACTATTGTAAAAGAAGCCAAATAGATTTCAATAAATGTTTAGTTTTTGTTTAAATAATTTTTCTCAATTATGTTATAGTTTTTTGAAACTTATATGAAAAATATGAAAAATTTTTTCTTACTTTTTTTATATTTAATTTTTTAATAGAATTATTTACAACAGTAGATGTAAACGAAGTCGTATAATAATCAGTGTTTGCATTCTCTTTTCCATTTTGTACCATAAAATTTGGTTTAATAAGAGCATTCTTAATGAACTTTTGGTTGAAAAATTTTTGACTATTATTATGACTATTTGACTGATTGATATTAACTTGAGAGACCTTCTTTGTCTCATCTGGTTGTTGTGTATTGAAAAAATTATTCATACTGGAATTTGTTTTAGCTTGACTTGAATTGGATGTATTTGTTTTTAGTCCTAGAACAGTATTGTTCTGATTTCTATCTGGTTGAAACTGCACCTCTTTAATCTTGGATTCAGATAGTAAATTTTTAAGAGATTCACTTTCGCCCTTTCCAAGTACTGACTGAACAATTAAACTCCTATTTGAGCCATGAGTAGTTTCGTGTTGATTGACCAATTTTTTTAATCTTATCAAAAATTCATCTACCCACCGATTTTCTAGAAAAAAGTCGTGCTGTAACAACTCGGCTGACGTGTAGCGTTTATGGGGGTCTATAATCAACGAATCTAAGATAAACTTAGATAAATTTGGCGAGAATTTTTTCAGCTTATTTTGCAGAGGAGAAAAATTATTTATCTTTGGTAACTTTGAATTCATGTAAAACTGGTTCTTATTAAAACACTGTTTCATTGAGTCAGTAATATCACCTATTGAGTTCATTATCAAAAACAGTTGATCTAGGTCTGATTCACCTGGATACAGAGGTCTTGAGGTGAGAACTTCATAAGTCAGTACACCAATTGACCATATGTCCACTGGTCTTGAATTTATTTAATTTATTAATCATTTTGATTAAAATAGGTTAATTTTTAAGTTTTGAAATCCAGTCTTTCAAAAAAATCACTTTAGTTATTTATAAAAAAATATGATTTTTTTAGACCAGATTGACATTTTATTAGAAAAAAATTTTTGATATGTATATACGAATTTCATACTTTCCGTATCTAGGATCTCCTACCAAAAGCTCAGGACTTCGGTACCATCTTGTAGCCACATAATCCGTGTAGACTTCATTTGATTGAGCAATTTGTCTGGCAAAGCCAAAATCACATAATTTTATCAAGCCATTATCTAATCACAAAATTAATTAAAAATTAAAAATCATAATTTTTGGCTTAACTATTAATCAAAATGTTCTCTGGCTTGATATCTCGGTGAATAATATTGTTTGAATGCATAAAATCTAATCCACGCACAACCTGATACATGATCTCACGAGTCTTTTCTTCACCTAGTCCGTTCTTGGTCTTTTCTACCTCTTCTAATAAATTTTGGTCTATGTACTCAAAAACGAGGTATATTTTACGATTGCGTCGAAACACTTCGATTAGATTTACCAAGTTCTCATGTCTCAAGCTTTTTAAAATTTTTATCTCTCTGAATGCGATTTTTTTCACAGCTCTGTCATTTTCGGACTCAAGAAATTTTTTAATGGCAACTAAATTTCCATTTGTCTTGTCCTTACACTTGATGACCACTCCATAGCTTCCCTCGCCAACTGTTCCCAAATTTTCATATTTTTCCATCTTTAAGTTACATTAAATTTTAAAAAACATCAATAAAAATACAAAAATGATTTTTATCTAATTCATGAGTATAAATTTTAATTACTATTTTATTAAAATTAAATAATCTGGTCGTAAATTATACGTTTACCAAGTGAAAATTATTGTTTTTAATTATCGATCGCAAATCCATTATCAGTACCTAGCGTCATAAACATAATCCAGTTTTATTAATAGACTAAAGACTCTTTAACTTGAACAAATTAAGAAAGTTAATTGTTTTGAAATTTACAGCCTCAAGCAAGAAAAAAACAAGCTTTTAAGTTTATAGAAAACAATTATTTAAAGAATGCATAAAAATTTAACAAATTTAAAATTGAATGTAGGCGTTGATATGGACAGAGCACCTAAATAAAATAATTTTGTAATTTTTTTTCATAATTTTTTTTCCTTATCTGATCACTAAATGATAATAAATTGCACTGTAACCTCATCAAAACTGACTGGCGATATGAATTTAAATATACTAAATATAGCTATTTTTCTTTCTGATAAAAAAGAAACCGACTAAAAGAAAATTAAAATGCAAACAAAATTCAATGTTTCCATAGTTACCAAATGTAAACATACAAATTAAATAATTAATAATTAAGGTTTCTTGTGTGTTTTAATTTGACCCTAAGATAACTCGGTTGTCACGGACACATATATCCTGACTGTTTTTCATCCTCGCACAACAGGCATTAATAATTAAATCTAAATATTTTTTAATAAATATTTAACAGAAAAAAAATATGCTAGTCTAAACAGGAATTTACCTTAAAATTTAATAAGTTCTTTGTTTAGAATATTTGTTTTAAAGTAATACTGGCTATTCAATCAAGTGTTGTTTTTTTTTGTCGATGAAATGTTTTACCTTAGTAAGTAATTCGCGTAATTTAGAAACACCTTTTTTTTTAAAAATATTTGCTGATTTTTATCATATAAATTAAATTAAACTACCTAAAATCATTTTTAATCAAAGATTTATTAATTTCTTAAAATAAAAAATATTTAAGGTTTTTTGAAGAGCTTAATTTTAATATTTGCTCAATTTATATTTGGTTTATAAGTAAATGATTTTTATTCAAATTAGTCTAAATATTATTTCTTCTACAAGCATTTCAAGTTTTTCAACACTTTTTTTCTTGCCATGTCTAGCACTATTTTTAAGTAGTGAAAATAATATTGCAGCCTTAATTAAGATCTAAATGGATTTAGTTTTAAAAAGCCAATTTAAAATCTTGAATTTTATATTAAAAAAAATTATTTAACAACTATTAATTATTAAAATATGTTATTTATTATCAGATAGAAATAAATACTTTTCTTTTGAATTTTGCCAAATCATTAGTGTAACATTTCTTAATTAAACGGAATTATTCATGTAATTCTACCGAAGATTTAAGTAAGCTTTATTATTTAAAATTTTGAGGCAAAATAACTAATTTAAAATGAAAAAACGCTTAAATCTATATATGTTCCCTGAAATCCGTGAAAAATAATAATAAAGAAAAAAATCATTTTATATAGTATATGGATACTTGTTTATATATACCAGAAGTTTATAAAATAATCTTAAAATATTTAAAAGTATAATATGTTCATATTGACCAAATTAATTAATTTCATAAGTCTTGTTATGCTTCTCTTTATTAATAGTAACATGATATCTGAAAAATTTTATTCTAGTCTTTGGATCATCCAAATTCTTGCAATATTTTATGACAATTACCTTTAAATTATGTATTTTTTTTAATTTTTTCCAATTAATTTTATCTGTTAGAGAGTTATTAATCAAAAAATATTGAAATAAAATAATACTTTTCCAAAAATAGTCCAAAAATAAGAGAATAAATTTAAAAATTAACATCAATTTCAAATTTAGTAATATTTAAAAGAAAAAGAGTTAAGTCAGATGAAAAATATTTCAGATGTCCATTATTTCTTTATGTTTTAACTTAAAGAATAGTCTTTCTTTTTATAATGACGTACTTCCAGTACTCGCTGGGAGTGACTGATGACATCCTAAGAAAATGGACGCAACTGCGAACACATTTCGGCAGAATCTGCAAAACAGTTTTAGTAACCCCCTAATCTTGTTCAATTTGGAAAGGTTTACCAGAGTGTATTGTTGATACGTAAACGGAGAATAGTTTTAAGGTGGGTATTAACAGACGAGTATTAAGCATGGAACAGAGATAAAAGGACTGCAGCTACTAAATGAAAATAGGCGTTTGTATAGATTACTATACTTAATTCTCAAAACTAATACCAATTTCTTAAATGTAAAATTCTAATTTTTTTTTGTGGAAAATTCATTTCAATAATCAATCCATTTTCATTAATTTTTAATATTTTTATACCAAGAGAATAAAAAATTTCTAATTTAATCGTTTTATTTCTCTTTTCCATAAAATAATTTATTGAATCGAGCTAAAAATATTTTTAAAAAAGGTTAAAATATTATGATTTAACAGATAAATCTAATTTTAATCTGAGTCAAAGAATTAAACAAAGACACGCCATTTTACTTAGAGTTTTTTTTAATTAAAAGAATTGTAACTATAAACGATCAGCTTATGATATGAAAACAGTTTAAGAAAAAAAAAATTAAGTTTCAGACTTTTTTTTTTAGATCTCTTATTAATGATATAAAAATTATCCTAGATAAAATAAATTTGACAAATTTTGAATTGACATACTTTTGCTAGTAATTTATCTCATAAACGTCTCATGAAATCAAAGTTCAATCAATCTAGACTAAAATAAAATTCATTGCTAAATAGATATTAAAATCGTGGTAAAATAATTTGGCTTGAATTTTTCGGGGATGACAAAACTAACCAAAGTGTTGACTAATTTAATCTTTTTAAGCTGACTTTAAAAAACTAAAAGACTGACAAATATATATATAAGTAATTTTAATAATTTTATCTATAAATATCGTTTTATTAATCTAAATAAACGAATTAAAAATTAAGAATTGAGATAAAAATATAAAGAAATCCTATATTGATATAATAATCTTATAAAAGAGCCAATAAATTATTATTTTTTTTTTTACTTTCAATCTGCCTGACCATCAAATTTAAATAATATCGTCCGGTTAAGCAAACTTCGATGGGAGCTTTTCTTTCTTCTTGAGATATGAACGTCGTGCTTAATTAATATATTTTTAAATACTTTCTTTTAAAATAATAAAACATAACTGCATTCTTTAAGCATTTTAAAACAAATATTTTCTTTTAGTCGTGTTATCAATTTAAACTTATATATAAGATAGATGATCAGATTTTTGATAAGTAATTTAGTTAAAACTTCTTGAATATGTTAAAAAAAGCATTAAAAATTATTTTTCCTGAAATATTAGATTTTTTCATTTAATTAAGCATCAAAAAATTTTATGTAAAAATTAAATCTTTTTAACTTTAGCTTCATTTATGGTAAAATTATCTAAAAAAACTTGAATTTTTATATAAGTTATTTAATCAAATTAAAAAAATTATAAAGAATGAGTAAAAATTTAATCATTAAACAGTGTGAAGTTTTAAACCCGAAAATTGATATTATATATTTTTAGATTAATTCAAAATATAATATTTATTATTTAAAATATTTAGCATTAAATTCTACCATTGAAAAGAAATAAAGGGTAAAGTTAGTTTACAAGACACTATATTTAACATTTGACTTAAAAATAAAAATATTTCTAAATAATTTTCGATTAAAATATTTTATGAATATTTTATTTCAAAAAATAAAAGCAATAGAGAAGAAAGGAACACGAAAGCTTTTATGGAATTTTTTTCTTAATATTTCAAATTTTAAATAGTAGAAATACTCAAACCAAAATGTCCAATATAGGTGTTGCTTCATTGGCATGGCTGGACACATTGGAAAAAGACTTTGACAACTCTTTTGTAGACCTGGAGCTATTACTCAACGAGCTTGCCAACGAATTCGAAAATGGTGATTTAATCGAAGATAATTTGATTGAATTTGTTGAAAAAACTCGCGATAAAGTCAAAAGCATGTGTTACGCCTGGACCCAACTGGTCCACAAGTCCCAGACTGTTTATCAAGTCAATTGCAAACTTGAGGTAGTTATTTTAGAAAACTTCTTCTTAATTGTCTAATTTATTTACTAATTCTTTAAGGCTCAGCTTTTAAACCAAAAATCGGAAGTCTCCGAAGCCAAAGCTTTTAAAAAAGCGTCTGAGAAAGAACTTGAAAAGCTGATGATCGAGTTACACTCGTGTCAGCTTCAATTACAGAAATTAAAGCACCAGCAAACAAATAATAGCCAGAAAACTTCTCAGGAAGAAGCATCAGATAATACTGACATGATACAAAAAAAATTAGAAGAAGAATTAGAGAAACGTTTTAGTATGGATACAAATTTAAATATGAAAATAGCATCTCTTGAATCTGAACTAAATGAGTTTAAAAAGGAAAACGATTATTTAAAACACCAATTAGTTGATTTAAATAGTGAAATATATGGTGCAAGGCTTGCTGCCAAATACCTTGATAAAGAATTAGCAGGTCGGATACAACAAATACAGTTATTTGGCAAGAATCTAAAGCCCGAAGAGCATGAACGATTGTGGAATCAACTTGAGGCCGAGATTCATCTACAGCGGCATAAGACGGTCATTAGGGCATGTAGAAATAAAAGACTCAAGGAGAACAAGAATAGCCAAGAGCAAGTTCAGCCAAGCACTTCCAATCAAAATAGAATTTTCAACCAGACTAGAGAAGTAGTTTTAAAGCGAAATACACCAAGAGAAGGCCTTGGTATATCAATTACAGGCGGAAACGAACACGGTGTGCCAATCCTTATTTCGGAAATACATAATGATGGACCAGCTTTCAGATCCGGAGAGTTATGTGTAGGCGATGCCATTTTGAGCGCAAATGAGATTGATTTAAAAGAATCGATGCATTCAGAAGCTGTTGAAATTTTGTCCAATCTTTCTGGTGATGTTAAATTAAAAGTGCTTTACGTTGCGCCAGATGATGACAGTGAAACTGAGACCAGTTCTATAAATGATTTAAAATATTCATTTTTTGACAATGAAGAAAGGATATCTCTTCTTGAAAAGTCAAATGAAAAAAGTACGGAAGATAGAAATTCGCACGAACAAGTTTAGTTTAATTTAATAAAATTCTAAGTTATTTTTTTTCATTCTAAGTATCAATTGATTTTTATTTTGTTTTAATTAATTTATTTTCGTCTTTCATTAATAAATTTGTTTTTAATTTTTTGGTTAAATTAAAATTTGAAAAAATTAAGTATGCTTACTCAGTTTATTTTAGAATTCCGAATAAATACTATATAAACAAAAAAATTAAAAATAATTATTACAGCGGTTTTAAAGTATCTATATGTTTTACCTTTTCTTTTTTTAATACAAAAATTAAATTTTTCAGGATTAAGACGTAACATTTGTTAAGAAAATAAAAAAGTTAAGAGATTAAACATTCAATTTTTAATTAATTTCGAAAAAAATTTAAAATCAAAGGCATTGTTTTTTTGATAAAAATTGTACATTTAACATTGTTCGACCTTTTTTTTTTTAATTATTGAGACAAATTATTTGTGAAAATTTTTTATAAAATGTAGGTCTAAATCGCTATGATTTTAAAAAATGTAATCAAATAAATATTTTTTTACTAGATAGTATTGTTGAAATTGATCTCTTTAATTAATGTAAAAAGCATTTCACTTTTAATCTACTGTAAAGACAGGCATAAAAAACAAATTTTCATTTTTATTTATCAAGATTAAATTTGATGATAAATAAAATATAAAATAAAGTATGTTGAAACTTATTTTAAAGTAAATTGATAAAAAATTTACCTTTTTTAATTAAGTAAAATAATTTTAGATTTTAAAAAACTTTCATTTTCTTTAAATATTATCAATCTTAAAGTCAAAAAAATTTATTAATGAATAGATTTTTTAACATCTTAATATAATTAACAATAAAAAAATAAACAAATTTAAAGACCTTTTAAAAATCGTCGTATTTATTTAAATATCAAATCAATTTTTTGGTAGAAATATTTTATTATTATACCAAAAATTTATCAAATTTTGATTTTTAATTTATTTTCGATGGTATTTGATAATTATGATGTTATAGAATTTAGTCATAAAAAAAATTCAAATAATTTTATTTAAAACAAATTTAGATAATTGAAAAACCTAGATTGTTAGCAATTCGTATCAAATATTTTAATGCATCAATAATTTTAGTAAATTCAAAAAATTAAATATACGAAAAATTTTGATATAAACAACCATGATATATATTATGATTGTTAACGTTTAGCTTAGAAAGTTTGAGGTAAATGGTGGAAGTTTTTTAAAATTTCTATAATTGATTTTTAAAAATTTAATTTAGAATTTAAATTTATACAATAAAAAAATAATCTGCAAATTTTATCAAAAAAATTGGTTTGGAAACTAAATAATTTGTTTACCGAAATTAAATATATTTTAAATAATTAATCATTCATTTAAGATTTCTTGTCAAATATTTTTCAAACACGAGTTTTAAAAATTTGTTGATTAAATTTTTATTTCATTTTAACCCAGCTTTATGCAATAATTAGGTTAGAAAACTTTAATAAAAGTTCAAATTTTGATTCTTGATTTTTAAAAATTTAAAGTTTAAAGAAATTAATTCTTTATTTTTAGTTAGAAATCATTCAAGTACTTTATTAGAAGCCTTTTAAAATTTTAAACAAGATTTCTTTTTGTCATTGGATCCAAGTATTTTATTTTTTTAAAACCTTGTTTTTCAAAAAAAAAAAGATTCCTAAAAACATATATTAGACCCGTTGAACACAAAATCCTCAAAAAACATAATTCAATACATAATAAAAAAATTTATTAAACTTAATTTGATTAAATAAATTTTAAATATTAAATTTTTGTTTTAAAAATAAATTTTTCTAAATTATTGTTTTTGATCTTGGTTTTTAATGAGAACATTATCTAAAATATATAAAACGGAACAAGATAAAAACAAATCGCTTAAACAAAGTTATTTACAAAAAAAAACATTTAAAAAAAAACTAAATTTTCTTTTATTTCTTTAATTTCCATAAAAACACCCAATTGGAGCCGAATTAGTGACATTTGTAATTTGATTTGTTTGATAAACAGAATACGAATTTGCTTGACCGGCAGTGCCATTTGTTTGGTTCTTGAAAAGTTCATTAAAATCATCATAGCCAGAAACTGTTGTTTGGTTTATTAGCGAACTATTGATGCTTGCTGGGGTCATTGGTAAGCTCTGTTGTCCCGTTTTATTCAGCCTATTACTGAGATCATACGAAGAAGTTGACGCAGTTGAAGTAGTCGATGCTGTGGAGACTGGCGATGACACATTTGGTGCTTTCTGATAACTTTGATTAAAATACAAATTCGAATTGTTCATTTGTGGCATCACATAGCCCTTGGAATAAGATTGATTATTGCTTAAACATTGATAATTATAGTAATGTGAGCTTTTATTAAGGCCATTGTTTTGGTATGAATAATCAGCTATATTCGAAGATGGATACGACATCGAATTTTGGTAAAAGTCTCCGGTATATGATCTATAGGTAACGTTTGGTGTTACTGTAGGAGTCGGTGGTGTATTTGACGGCTTTTGTAAAGCCGTTCGAAGTATGTTGCTTGATAGATTGAAATTTGACGGCGAAACGGGTGAATTTACAGCGGTAATGTCCAGTTTTTCTGTTTTTGTATCCGGTTTTTTGGCATTCTTTGCTTTTTTAGCGCATTTTGGTTTGGATTTTTTGGTCTTGTCTTCAAACTGTGCTTCAGTTGGGCTACGACGTGTTTTTTTCATTTTGACTTCATCCGTTTTGGTCTTTTCCAATTTGTCTTTATAATTATCTGTGATCAGTTCATCTTGACCATTTGAGTTAATTGCATATTTGCTCACATCCGGATTGATCATCCACCATGAGCTCTTGCCAGAACTTTCATTCTGCACTCTGATAAACCTGTTATGCAATGATAAATTGTGTCTAATTGAGTTCTTCCATCCGGCACTGCTGGTTCTGTCAAACTTTTCTTTGAAATATGGAACATATTTTATTATCCAATCGTAAATTTGAGACAAAGTGAGCCTTTGTTCAGCGCTTGATTCAATAGCCCTAGTAATCAGTTCAGCATAGGACAGATTTCCCCATGAGTTTTTTCTTTAAATTTTAATTTTAAAAAAGAATAAGAAAAGAGAAAAAAATTAAGCTTTTGTTTACCTTGGTCCATTTTGCTTTTTGAGACCAAGTTCGAATTCAATCGATTCAGCCAATTCGGCATCGTATTCAGCTATTGGATCTCTTTTGGACTTTTTTATATAAACATTATCGACGCGATTTAGATCGTCAATGACAGTAGTTTGGATAATGGTTGGAAAAGGCTTTTGGCCATTATAGTCGGTATAATTAAAAGGATATTGTTGATTTAGTGGATAGTTTGGCGATGAGGATTCATTTGATGATGGAGGAGAGTTTGAGCCCAGAGACTGTGGTGGAGGTGCTGAAAAGTAACCAAATTCTCGGCTATCTGTTGTCTTGAGGCGTTTGGCCTCGGAATCCGTATGGTCTTCGGACAATTTTTGCTTCTTGCACTCGGAATCATCGAATACCGATTGGTAGTTTAATTGCAGCAATTGATTATTGTCCAAAAAATATTGGTTCGGTGCAAAAGTACCACTAAATGCATTTTGGTAAAATGGATCATTGTTATTCAGATTCGAAGTCATGCTTTTTTCATAATATCTAAAATTGTGATTTTAATAGAAAAAAAAATTAATTGATTCATTTATTTTGTGTTGGAAATAAGTAGGTTTATAACAATTCAGGTGCTGAGATGAAAAAAATTAGGTATACCTTTAGGTTACACTCGAGTGCTTGTTTATCTAAGCAATTAACTGTTTTTGATTTATGAGTATGGTAAATTTTTTTTTTTTTTTGAGGAAATTTAAAGATTTTTTCCGAAAAAATTTTGCTTAAAAAGTTTTAATTGAATCAATTAAAATCCATTATCTATATTTTATTGTTTCAATATTTTTTTTAATGATTCGGAATTGTTGGATACATTAACTCTGACGAAATATCTGCAATAAAAATGAATCAAAGAATAAATTAAAGCAAAATAGATTAGAAATTCATTATCTCTTCTAAATTCATCTCTCTCTTAGTGTCTCTAATCGTCATTGTTCCCTAATTAATGCAACTTTGATTAGGCCTGATCGAATGCTTTTTATGATAATGATAAATAATTAAGTTTGTTTCTTCTCGGAATGCACTTAAATTAGCAGATAATTTACACCCTTAACTTTTAATTGCAGTTGGGTTCCAATCGATATAGAATTTATTTTTTTTTATTTAAAAGATAATTACTTTGATATTGCCAGGTCTCTTTGGAGACCGAAACTTGATTTAACTTAAAATAAAAACTTAAATTATGTAATCTAAAAAAAATATAGAATTTTTATATTTTCTTTTGATCTTTAGAAAACGACATCTAAAGCAAAATACATTCGATGAGATTTGAAATGTATTTTGCTCACCTAAATAAATGATAACAATTAACCGGCCCTTTCGGTTATCAATAAATAATATTCTCAAAATATTTTTTGATGTCTCAATTTGTCGATGGCATAGCTCTAAGTGAAATTCGCACAAGATTCATTTAGTCTATTAATCATATTATCTACAAGATTATCAGTTACCATGACAACAGTAAGCCATTGCGATGGGCATACCAAGTGCTTCGAATAATGCCGGGATGCGTTTCCTTAAGTTTGCTTGCCAAAATCAATTCAAGTATAAAATATTTTAAAATGGAATTTTAATTGTGACTTAATTAGAAGAAAAATTATCTCATAGTATTGAATGAGAAAGAAAAGAAAACTACAAGGATCTATGAGAGGAGTAATTTTCTAAAAAGTAGATAAATCGAAAAAATTCAATTTGTTTGAGTTAGTAATTAAAAATCGGATTCAAAACCGATTATTAAAAAAAAATTAAAAATCAATCAAGTAAAACTAATCTTAGATATTGGCAAAAATTAAAATCTCGACTAAAAAAAAAATGCCAATTTGGCCACAAAAAAGAGGGGCTAACATTTAAATCATCGACTTTTTGTTTGTTTGTATGATTCGCTCCAAAACTTTGAGTCTTCTTGCACGGTTCTACTGGTTATTAATTAAAATATAAATTTTAATTAAAAAACCATAATTAAAACGAACCAAGGTAAGAGCGCGCGCACACACAAATCAAATAAAAATTAGATTAGATAACTATTTCTTGCACAATGACAAGTTAGCAACAAAAAAAAGCACTAAATTTACTCTTCCCATTATTATTCAATTCATTCAAGCTTTAAAATGAGAGTCATTTGTCTCTCTGAAGCTGCATCAAATATTAAATAGATAAATTTAAACTATTAGGTAAAATATTTAGTTACTCTGGTATACAATTACAATCTACATTGGTCTTAATTGGCTTCTCAGTTACCAGTAACCTACACGATCAGATTGCCTATCTAAATTCGATTGTCGTAAGCGCATTTATTGATTTTTAATAAGAGAAATTAAAAAAAAAAAGCAGCTATAAAGTTTTTATTTGATTTAAATTTTGTTTTTAGGCAATTAAATTAGCTTAGACCCAGAGGTGAGCATTTTAAATCGACAAGTTAATTATTTATTTAGTTAGCCGTAAAACAAGATCAATTACTTCTTAAGCCATTTGCGGATAAGAAAATTACAATTGGCGTTTGATTATCGATTTTGTTTACATTACAGACAGAATTTTGGCTTACCTTGGAACTTAGAATCTCTCAATATCCAGACATTAAATGCAAATAGAAAAAAATATTTTGTTTTTTTTTAAATTATTTTTTCAAAAATATTCGAAGCATGAAAATTTAATCAAATTTGAAAAAAAGATAGATCACCTTTAATATCGATTTAATCCAGATATACTAATTAGTCTAAACACATACCATATCTTTGATTTACACCTGTAAACCAATACTTTCAGTCGAAATATTTCTTTTATGTTTTTGTCGAAATTTAGATATTAAATAAATCTTGTTCAAATAAATAAAAAGTGATATTCTAAAATCACAAAAACAACAAATACTAATTTTTTTTCTACTACTTATTTTGCCCGCATCTATTCTACTGACATATGACATTGGAGTAAAATTACACCTAGAGCAATTCATCTACCCAAAAAAGGCCATGTTTAAATTTTAAATTAATAAGTGAACATTTAAATTATAACATTACAAAAAAGGTGATCAAATATTTTTTCTCCAAAAATATACTTCATTACATAATCTTTTTTGTTATTATCACTAAAAATAGCTTAAAAAATTAATTTCTTAAAGGGTCTGTGTGAATAACCAAGTCACCAAGGGACTGTCTCTAAAAATAAGACATTTCTCGTACTGTTTAAAATGTCTCAGTCCTTATCTTTAATTTATAAAAAAGATTTAATTTCCCTCAATTTATTTTCTAACTGTTTAAGTAATTTACGTCAAACTATTAGAACTAATTAACTAATTAATATCCTTTATGTGGAAAAAAAAACATAGAATATTTTGCATAGTTTGTCGTAAATCAGTAAATTAAAACTTTTGAATTATGTAAAAATTAATATATTAATTAATAAAAGCGAACTTAAAAGGTTTATTGTCAAGAATAGCCTCAAGCTCATAAAATTAATTTATTTTTAAAGGCCGTTTAATCTACAAAATTAAACATCCATAACAAATAGGCATTTAATTTTTTTTTCAAAATTTCTTACCTTCGTCAATAAATCACTTTTTTTCAAATTTGGTCAAATTAAATTATAAAGTTAATTTAAATAAAAAAAAAAATAAAACACCAGTGTTTGTATAATTTTTAACGGGCTTTAAGTTTTAAATTTTTTTTTGAATCTGACTATTTCTCTCTTAGAGGTTTAAATACTTAAGAAACTTAAGAAAAAAACTCTTCTCAAGTTTGTTTTCTTTTTAAATTTCGAGTTTTATAAAACTAGAAAATTGTATGGTATTCCATCTTCATTCTCTTCAAAATTATATAATTCCCAAATCTTTCGAATTTTAATTATTCTCTCCTCTCTATTCTCAGCCTGAATACAAACACTAAAACACTAGAAACGCAAATTGTCGAATGCTCTTCAGCTCCTTATTGACTTGAACAATAACTTTTTCTTTCTCTCTCAGTTATATTTAGTGCTAACCCTTGAAAAATTTCAAACGTGTCCAACAAATAAAGCTCAAGAATTCAAGATCTTGTTCAAACTGGTTATTAAGGTAAGTATGAAGGCCGACGACTCCGCTATCTGGATACATCCTTCTACTAATTATTCAAATTTCTTTAAAAAAATATTTAAAAAATTAATTCCTCTTTGATTGATTTGTGTTTGCTGAACTAAATTAAGCACTAGACATTATGAATTTTAGCCGGATTGAAATTAAAACTTTACCAAATAGAGAATACTTAAAATAATAAAAATAAACTTTGAAATTTTTTTTATTGAACCAAAATTAAAAAAATATTCTTCCTTAATTTTTAAATGTATAAAAAATCGATAAGACTTAGCTTTAACAAGAAAAAGAAACTTAAAAAAGTTAGCTTTTCCTAATTAGTTTAAGCGTTTAGGGCAACATTAAACGTTTATTACATTAGCAAATGAAAACATTGGCTAACCGACTGACTGAGACATTTGACCATGATTTCGAGAGACGGCTATCAAAACAATGGACTAATCTAAACGCAAATTTTGTCTAATTTAACCACTCATTATCTGTTAAAATTTATTTAAATTAGATTTAGATAGACAAAATAAGGGGACAATTTGAAAGGATTAGGGACTTTGTGAATGAAACTTATTGACTATGTTTTAAATCCCATAAACTCATTTAAATCGAGCAAAAATCAGATTGTTCGAATTCAATAATGCATTAAAATTTCATTGATTTGAATTCGAAATGAATATCAGCAAGACATTACATGTTCATGGCACAACATAGTTATGTAATTAGATAAAAAGATCTGGTGCTAGTAATCTAAACTCATCGTACCATGCGCATTGAAATTTAAATTATAAATACTTAACAATAAAACAAAACAATAATTTTCTTGGGAAAAATTTCGTAGTTTATTTTTCAAATTGGAAATTATTTTTTTAAAAAAAATATTTTTTACATAATTTTTAATCGCTTTTATGAATTACCTTAAAACATGGTCAAAAGTCACAGTTAATTTAAGCCTTTAGCCAAAGCTCAGAAAAGGATATTTTATTTTTTAATTGTTGGAAATTTTTTATTTTATTAGAAAAAAATGATTTTAATTAAGACAAATCTTTAGGTGGTTAGAAAAAAGTAGAATTCTTGAGAATAAAGAGACTTGATTTGACTTTTAAAAATACATTAATAAATAAATTCTTCATCAGCAAATTCGAAGAGAACAGTTGTTTATTAAGGCTTCAAATATTAAAAAACACCAATGCTGAAAAATTAGCTTAGATAAAAAAAATATTAAAGAAAAAAAGAAAAATAATTCTCTAAATGAACACTTATTTTGAAAAAGTCTTAATTATTATACTACAATTTACTGGATTACATCCTTAATTTAACCCATAACAAATATTATATCATTTGAATCAATTGGGAATATTTTTATCATTGTATTTAAAATATTTAAAAAATCTTCCTTTTTTTTCTTAATAAAACCGGAAGTTAGCTTGGTTATTTCTAAAGATTTATATTAGCTTTAATAAATTAATATGTTAAATTGAAAAAACGTTTCGACCCTTTTAAACAATTAACTTTAATCTAAAAATAAAAAAAATAAACCAGAATTCAATTTTATTGTTATTTTTAATTATGAAATTAAAATATTATTTGAACATTAAAAAATTGTGATTTTGATTGATATCGATCGTTAAATAAATCATAATTTAGACCTTAAGTCCATGTAGTATTCAAAACTATTATCTAAAAAATTTCTTACCGGAATGAATAATTTTCAAGATTTAAAAAAGAGCAATTAGGTAAAAACTAATATTTTAATACGAAATAGTCCGAAATTATTCCATTTCTAGTTATTTTAGATTCTATTATTCAAACAAATTGTTTAAACTGGTAATATTTTATAAAAGAAAAATCAAGTTAATTAAGTAAATAAAATTTTGTTAAAAGATTTCAATTTGAATTTTAAATTCATAAAGTAAACACCCGACTCTCTTTTCAATGTGAGCTCATACTGTTTCATTCAATTAAAACTCGAACAAAAACCAGAATTTGAATAACTCTTTGAATAAACAATTATAAAATTTATTAATAATTTAATACCAATGGGCAATTAAGCAATATTGCACATTTAAAGTTTTTAATTAATCTTATATTGTACAATCTTAATGAACCTAATTTTGCTGATAAAATATTTAAAAAAAAAAGAAGAAAATTCTAATTTCTATTATTCGATTCGATGAAAGATAAACTTTTATTATCTAATCTAGTTCTGCTACTAAAAAAATACTCCTACTGTTGATTAAATTTTTGTGCCTACTTTAAAATAGATAAATCTTTTGATAGCTTAAATTTTTGACATATTTTAAAATTTGATTTAAAATATTCATACAAAATCAATCAATCAAATCTCAGCTAATATCATTCACACCGGTATCTCTTTGCTATTATTTTTTTTCTCTCATCAATTTTGGGAACAAACAAAATTAATTGAATTATATAAAATGACTCCTTAACAGGTGTATTTTATCAAGGGACTGGATTAAGTTGAGGATTAATTAAATTATTAGAAATTAAATTACGATTCATTCAAAAAAAATTTGCCTATCATTTAAGATACATTTAAAATTGAATTAAAATTAATTCAATTTTAGGATTAGAATAGCCGTAAAGAGAGTGATTTAGGTAACTAATCCTCGATAGACCTTTCAGTCAATAATTACGTGATAGATTTAATTACGAAATAAGTTGAAATTGAGTAAGAGCTTTGATGATGGGAGAGAGAAAGTTGTCATAGTGATTTGGTCGAATCCGGCTCAAACTCTCTAGTTCACCTTTTTTCAAATAATTTTCTTAAGGATCTCGTATAAGGAAATAAGTTATTTAATTATTCAAACTTTTATTTGGTCCCGAGTGTATACTTTTGCCAAGTGTTTTAGCAAATTAAAATTTTTTTCAATTTATTTTATTAGAAATATGCCTAATTAAATTAAGTTTTTAATAAATTTTGTTTTAAAATCTATTTTAAATGATTAGGTCATTTCTGGAATGACGTCAAATTTTTAATTAAATCCTTAAATAGCGCATGTTGTTAATTTCTTCATTAATAAATAAAATCCTTCTGTTAGAAAAAACAAAATCATTAAAGGTTATTTAAATACCTTTTATTTAAAAATCTCAAATTGCATCACTATCAAATGCTTGACTTAAACTTTAATTAGAGATAAAAATACTGACAAAAAAAATTTATTAGCTTTTTTGATAAAATGAATGGCAAACTTTTAATATTTATCTACATTTTCTCATTTTCCTCAGCAACTAGGTCCAAGTTTTCGCGCACTAAACTGTATCAAGATGTGTTTTTTCCTAAAGAAATGCTGCAAGACCCCATTGATGAATTGGAAGATGATTTGGATTTTGAAGAGGAGATACAGCTTAATTACGAGCAACCTTTAAATCTAGAATTTAAAAAATTTCCAAGCTTAGAGTCTTTTTTTCATTTTGTTTTGGCTCATAATGTCCTAAAGCCTACTTCATCCGAAGAAAATTCAATTGAAATCGCTAATGTATCAAACCTGCCTTTTGAATTTATATCCAATTTGTTCAATAACTCTTCCTATATAAAATCAAAGAATACTTGGAGACTAAAGTTTGCTTGGAAAAACTTATCTTTGTTTTTAACTAAGTTTAGTTAATAGTGGCAATGTGTGTAACTCTAAAGTTGTGTATCTAGATCCGATCCAAACTTATCATACATATCAGTTCGATTTTAAATGTGAGCTAAGAGAAGATAGTGAAATTTGCCAAGTTTATTTAATTACCGGATCAAAAAATTATACAATTCATATTTCTACATTTTGTTGTCCTGGATATGAACTATGGAATAACTCATGCGTTAGAAGTAAGCTTTTTGATTTAAAAAGTTCTAATAGATTGAAGCAAATAAATCTTGATTTATATGAAAAATTAATTAATTATTTATATATTTTTTGTCAATCTAAAACGACAATTCTTTCTAAAATTAATGAATTAATTTGAAGTTAGCAGTACATTACAAGTTTTTAGTAAAGTAAATAGACTTTAATTTAACGATTTAGTCAATAATTAATTATTCATTATTAAAATTAAAATTAACAATTTTTAAATCTGACTTTAGTTTATTGTTATGCTTTTGAAAGTCGATATTTTAAAATTTTTAACTGAAACATTTAAGACGACTAATTTTTATAATTTTATGATATAATTAATTGTTTTGATTTTTCTTCAAAAATTTATATGAAAATTTGTAAATAATTGTTATATTAAATTAATATAATAAGTACATATCCGAAATTATTTTTTAAATGTTAAATTCGTTACTTTAAATTGATTTCTAAATAAATTCAAATAAAAAAAACAAATTATACTTAATTTAAACAAGTTTTAATTAAAAAAATATTCATGAACGAAGCGTCTAATTAAAAAAACCTTGATTAACATTTTAAAAATTTTTAGAATTAAGATAAAATATTAGTAAATTTTTTAATTTAAAAATTTCAAAAAGAAATCATTCATTAATTAGTATTTAGAATAATTTTCATGAATTTGAGGCATATTTATGAAAAAGACCTTCCAGGTAAATTTTTTTATAAATATTTAAAAGTTTAGTTGATTGATTATAGTTCTATAAAGAATTTTTTATAAAATTTTTTTGAGAGGCTTTTGTATAAAATGGATTTTAAATAAATTTCAAAAATTATTTTATTTGAAGCCATTTAAATGAATCTTTCTCCTTGATTCCTTGATTCGGCTTCTTTAAATAAATAAAGTATTTATCTTAGATAATATTTTTGTATTACTAAGATAAATTAAAAATCCCTAAATATTAAAAAGAATTAATTTATAAAATTTTAAAGTTAAACTTTATAAAAATCTCAGTTCTAAGAAATGCAAATAAGTATTAAAATGGTAAAGAAGATAAAAACTTAATAAATGAATTAACCATATCAAATTAATTTAAATATTATTTGATTTTTTACTTCATAAACATACTTCATATTCATTTCGATCAAAAAATAAGGTTAATATTTTATTTTATTTTAGCAAGCTATCCAAATTATTTTTTTGATGAACTTGTTGAAAGTATTGAAGTTATCAATAGAACCGTGGCCGGCTATCTAGAGTTATCTGATATAGATTTATATTCTGACATAGGCCAAGAATTCTACCATGTATTCAATAAAGTTACGGATCTTCTCTTGGGTGATTCGAAAACCAAATTAACAATTTTTCTTTGGGATAATCGAATTTTTTTGGATAAAATCAATCAATTGTTCAACAGTGATCAATATGAAATAAACGAGATATTAAATGAAATTAATTTAATTTTAATAAACCATGTTGCTGATTTGCACCATCCAACTCAGTCATTAATGTCTAATACAAAATTACCACAATCATTAGGAAATTTGCGACTATTCAAACAAAATATAAACAATGTAATTTAATATAATTTTTTAAAATATAAAGCTATTTTTTTAAAGATTTCAAGAATTTTTGTTAATTGTTTTGAGATTCATTCAGCCAACAATTATTTCAAAAAACTCGATGGAGTGCATGAATATCAGCTAATAATTCATAAACTAGAAGAAGGATCTCTTTTAGTCCCTGGTAGACAAACTCTGTTTGATAAACTTGAAAATAATATTCTTCTTACAACTAGGACATTTATAATATTTAAGGAAATATTTACTAAAATTTCGGATTTGTTGTTTAATGAATTAAATTCATTCAGTGAATTTAAAACTTTGTTTATTCCATCAGATCAAGCTTTCAAAAATTTGACAGATGATGAAATACAATCAATTATAATGGATGAAAAATGTTCATTAAATTTAGTTAAAAGAAATATTGTGAAAGAACATGTCTGTCCAAATCAAATTTATAAACACAATGCAAATTTTGAAATTTCTGACAAGCAGATTGTTGAAGATCTCGGAACTAACCAGATAGGAACTTATAGTCCATGGTTTAGGACAATTCAAATAAACCAAAACAATTACCTGATTTTCGATAATCAACTAGTTCGCATGTCACGGTCAAGCTTGACAGTAAATGGGGTCATATATGCGATTAGTAACTTGAATACCCAAAATTTTTATCTACTGAATCAAATGGTAGAAAGCTTTATGCATAAAATATCGCCTAACTTTATTAATTATTTGGATCATAACTGGAGAAATGTCATTAGGGATAATTCGAACAATTGTACTTTAATACTTCCCGGGCTAAAATTTAGCCAAAATGAAAACAAAATGAATAATATGTTGAGGATAGAAGATTATCTTTTTAGACCGAAATTTAGTATGTATGAGTTAAATAGTGGTCAATTGATTTATAGTATAAGCCACAAACAATATTTAATAAATTCTATCTCAACATCCAGGAAATCATTTGATTTATTTAAATATCTACCTGAAAAATATTTCTATTCAAAGTACATTAATTGCCAAGAGATTGAGGAGTCTCAAATATCTGGTTGTAATTCGGAATTGTTTTTTTTTAACAGCCATTTAAATTATGTTCCTGATTTGGACAACAAACCGCTTCTTTCTTATATTAAAAGTGATTATGATTTGGCTTATTTTTATCAAATGGTCATTAGATGTGGTATAAAATGCGAACAATTTTTGCTTAATTTGGAACAAAAACCTAAGCAAAATTCAACTGGATACACATTATTTTTGCCAATTAATAATTTTACATCTGATAATTTAATTTTAGACATGAGGAAAAGATTCTTCTATGAAACTTTATGTGAATCAATGCTATTAAGTGAAAATTTTAGTGTTAAAAATTTTTTAAATAGAGTTTTTAAATCGAATGAATTGACTAAATGGATAAAAAAAGGTCAATCTTATTTGTCTAAAAATGGACTTCTCATTCATAAAGTTGATTGGATCTAAAAATTATTTTTTAAACGATTAATTTAGAAATGAAAACAAAAATATTATATCGCTTTGATTAAAAAAAAATTTTTCAAATAAAATTTAATTATTAAAAAAAAATTCAAAATATGTTTAAAATGAATGCTAATAATAAATTTTTTGATATGATGGATACATTAACATTTTCTTTTACGAAAAAAAGGATATTTCTATATCATACTTAATATTAAAAAATAAAAAAGTTTCCTTTGTGTTTCTGTTTTGATCAGAAAAATAAATCAAATTTTTTCGATATTTTTGTTGTTAACATGAGCTGATAATATTCACAAAAAAAAATAATTATTTTTGTTCACTTTTAAATTTTCATCATAAGCATGTTTAAACTAATGTTATATTAAAAAAAAAAAGGAAAAATAAATTATATAAATTTAAAATAACTAAAGCGTTCAGTAACAACCGTACCAAGATTTTATTTTAAAAAAAATGATAAAATAATAAATAAAAATTAAAAGTAATTAAGTTTTAATTAACAAAAAAATTTAAAATGCTTTAAAAATGTATATTTTTTGATGTTTTTATTTGTTTTTTGGAGGGTACTGTAGGAGGACGCTTGTACGATTGTACTGAAGTAAAAATCCTCGCCATGTTAAAAGATTTGTCTATGAGGCTAGAAAGAATTTAAGTCTGTAAAAATATAAATAGACATAGTTACTGGATTTTTTTGTTCAATTATTGTTTAATTGATTTTTCGGTTCATAATTAATTGATCATTTGAAATTGCTATTAAGTATAAGAATTTAATTTTTAGTTTTTAGAATTAATTCATTTTAGTAAAAGAGTTTTAAAGTTTCAAAAATTACAATTCAACAGCTCTGATAGAATCATTTAAAAAAAAGATTTTTATAAATTCGGCTTCATTAAGACTTTTAAAAAAATTCAAATAAAATTTAATTATACAAACAAATTTCAATGTATGCTTAAAATGAATTACTAGTATTTAATACAAATTCAAGTAAAAATTCTTTATAAATAAAACTTTATTTGTAAATTAATTATTACTTATTAGTTTTAAAAAATTATGACGACATCTTTTCCTTAGAAGCCAGTGGGAAGTTTATCATACCAAAGAGTGGCGCTCTTTTGTTAAGAACCATTTAGATTAGATTGGAACCACAAACCAAGCGACTTCTCTCTCACTCGAGATAAAGTCTTAACTTAAAGTTACGTATATCTGCAGAGGGTTAGCTGTACAGCAAATTATCGTGCCCTCATATGAAAGACTTGGAAAAAGACCTATGTTTCCGTCTATGTTTCCGCCAAATAGATCTTTTGCAGAATACGTGAAGGCAGCCACCACCCTCCTCTTTTTTCATCAGGGTTTCAGACCTACGGATCGGCAAAATTATGGTAACTGACATTTTTAAAATATTCTTTCAAAAATTTAAAAATTTAATGATTTAAAAGACCAAAATGACATCCTATTATCGTTTTAGCAGAATTAAAACGATTCTTATTTTTTTCCATTAAAATAATTTACTAATTGAACATAATGACCATTTTTACTAAATTGGAAACAAAAACCTAGCTTAAATAGATATTTAATAAGAGTATAGATTCTTAATGGTTTTATTTCTAGAATTAAATATTTTTAACGAGATAATTCAAATGTTTTTAAAAAAATTAGGAACAAAAATACTTAAAGATAACTCTTTTTGTTGTTTCTTGTTTTAAAGAAAAAAATTAAATTTTCGACATACATTTTCATTCTAATAAAGTTTATTTTTGGCGAAAATACTCTTCAGGATGAGAATATCATTTTGGATATAAAAAAATGTTTTCAAAAACAATTTATTTAAACAACTAATTTTAAAAAAAATTAAATTTTAATTCAGAATTGAGTAACTGATTATTTATTTATCTTAAATTATTATATTAAGATGTATGGTTCATTTTCCTTCCATGGCATTGAAGAAACAGCCAGAATAGTATCGACCTTTTCATCTGCAAGTTTGCAACTTTCAATTTCCTTAAGACTTTCAATTTTGAGAAATCTTGGTTCAGATTCTTTGACTAATTCATCTTTTAAGCAATTTGTCTTTTGTAAAGTTACATCAAATCTGTACAAAACCCCATTAACTATTTGAGATGTACCACTCTTAATGCAGACAAGCTTATGATAGTTTTTGGTTGAATTGTCGCGAATGTTGTATAAATGAGTGGCGTTTAATGCCACTTGAATTACACTATTTGAATTCAAACTTTCGATTGATAATTGTTTTTGGTTACCGACAAGAACTCCATCAGAATTTTTACTTGGTCCACTTTGAATGCACTCTGAATAGACTGAAGAAAGAGCGACAAGTAAAATAGCTAAGCTTATTTGAAATTTCATCTTGAATTCTATTTTAGCTTTGAATGATAAAAATTATAAAATTCAGTTTTTTATGCAAATGAAAATTATTATTTGCGTATTTTTATTTGCCTATACGCTTGGTTTATTAAAATTTTTATAATATTGTTTATAATAATTATTCATCAATTTATAAGCAATATAATCCTAGCTTCATAAATTAAAATAATATTTAGAAACAAAATTTTTTTAATTTTTCAAATTAAATATTAAGATTATTTTTTCAATTTTTTTCTAATCTAAAGAATCATAGTCATATTTATCTATTTAGAATATTATTTCTCTAATTCAAATTTAAAGGTAAGCTCAATAATTCAATAAAACTCGAATATTTTTAATGAAAAATCCTTTTTCTCTTTGCTATTCAATTCAAAAATTACTTATAAAAATAATAATTATTAAATAATTCTCATTATTCTAATAAAATAATAATTAAGGAAAATAATTCTCTCTTGACCGTGTTATTTTCTGAATTACTAGAACCAGCATGAATAACTTGAGTTTATATTAATTTTAAACAAATTCAGAAAATATCAAGACAATAATTACTTGACAAGATAATTAAAGCATTTTGGTTTAATTCCATAAAAAAAGGATTAAATCATGATCAATTAATAAAATTATGGTTTAATTAAAACAAAAACTTGAATGTTAAATTTTATTTATATACTTTACAATTAAATAAAACATTTAAATAAGATTTTCTAATTCAATTTGGTCATCTGATTGATTTAAAATCCTATCATTTGAATTTTGTCTTAAAAAATTCTTTGAGTTTGGATCACCGTCGATCTTTTTTTTCAATGAATTAGAACAGAAGTTTTTGTATCTATTCCATTCTAGAATTCGAAAATTAGATAATAAAATTTCAAAAATTTCCTTATCTTATAATTACCATAATCATCTTTGCTTTCCCTATCTCTGTCTTCTTCAATGTCGGTTTCTTCCTGTATTGACTTTTTCGATTCATCATCATCGTCTGAATCCACACAATTCTCACAAGTACCAAACTCGTAAGTCTCATCCACCACCATTTGTTTACTTATCATTTCTATGCTTGCCGGCGTCAGAATATCAGCTGATAAAATCTCAATGATACCATTGGAAGAGCTAACCGCGCTAGAAGACGAATTAGATACACCAAGATCATCTGGTGCATAATCAAACTCCTCATCACTGACTGTGTCATTGCTATTTGATAAAGAGTTATTCAAAAAAATCGGCTGTAATAGATGCTTCCTCAAAGCTAAAGGTATAGCTTCCAAACTAATAACATCTGCCTGAACATGGGTTATCAATCCAGATATTTGTAGCTGCTTATAAATTTGTAAATGAGAATTGTTAATGGCATAATACTTTCCATCATAGAATACTATTT
This sequence comes from Brachionus rotundiformis, assembly GCA_016802295.1. Taxonomy (NCBI): domain Eukaryota; kingdom Metazoa; phylum Rotifera; class Eurotatoria; order Ploima; family Brachionidae; genus Brachionus; species Brachionus rotundiformis. The sequence continues at coordinate 5,631,808 of JAESIW010000137.1, forward strand.
GTAATTTAGGTGGTAAATTATCAGATTCAAGTATTTCAGTGGCGATTTCAGTGAGGGAATCGTCATCGATTCTATAAATGGTATCATCTAATGTAGAGTTTGAGTATCGGATACAATGTGGTGCTATGTATATTTGACGAGTGTTTGATTCGGTAAATTTGGGAGCAGGTGGTACTTTTTTAAAGCTGTTTTTACTTGCTTGACTAGACTCTGGGCTCTTGTTAATAATATTATTATTATAATGATTATTCATATTTAGGTCAAGAATCGAATCAGGACTTGACTGAAAATACTGAGGGGAAGTTGGTATGGCGTAAATTGGAGCTCGATTATGTGCTGGTGAATCGTTTAAGCGCAAACGATTGTTCGATTCGCCAGAACCAAATATTTTGTTCAGCACTTGTCTAAACATTATGACATTTTATAAATCTAAAAAAAATTAATTAGTGAATTGTTAAAAGCGGTTGATGCTTAATTAATACTGAGATATTTTAGAAAAAATTCAAGCAACAATTTTTAAATTTTGTCTCTTTTATTAAGTTTGATACGAGTGTCTTAAAAATGGAATAATTAGATTTAAGTCTCGAGTTAATGTTTTGATGAGCTTTTGCCTAGTTGGTAACAATGAATTTATAATGATTACAATGTAATCAGATGCCGTTAAGATTAAGTAATTCCTAATTTTAATAAACATCAGAGTTTGATTTTAAACAAAGCAGATAAAATTTCAATTCTCTAAATAAACAAGTCGTGATTAGGTTCTATAAAATAAGACTTAATTAGAATAAGGAATATAGAAAAGTGCTTGACGCTTATTATTAGTTCAATCAAGAAAATTTACTAGCATTTATGGTTTAAAAATTTGATTAAAAACTAAAAAATAAATTCAAAATTAATCAAAATATTTTAAAAATTCTCTTTATCTTATCTTATCTGTGTAAATTTATAGATCGAACTCTGAAAGGATTTAATGGTCCAAAACAAACACGTGTTTTTCTATTTAAAAAAAGTTTTTGAGCGGATTATTATTATGTAATCGAATTGGCTCGGCTTAAATGAAATTAAAAATAGCTTGGTAAAATGAACAAGAACAATGTTTAATTTTTCTTTTGATAAGATTTTTGTATGGAAAGTTTTCAAATAAATCTAATGAAAACTTTTATAAATTAAAGCTTACTTAAAGCAAGTACATCAAAAAAAATTTCAATTTTAAAAAAATAAAAAATTTGTCTGGCATTTTGAACTAAGTGTAAAAACATTTATTTTTAATATTCAATAACTCATAACGATTTTAAAAAAATGTTTTTTTCTCCTAAATTAATTTATATATTAACTATTGCTGTTTTTTTTTCTTATTAAAGAAATAAAATGGAACCGATGGCTTATAAATTATGTAAAAAGTATATTTTTGTATAAGAAAATATAGAACCCTTTAAATATTGAATTGTTAAAAAATAAGCTCTAAATTGATTAAAACGCTTTGTCTTAGACTTTCATGTAATTAAATTAACATACTTAAAAAAGATTGTATGATGAAATTTTATTTAAAAAAGACGATAGTGAAGAAAAAATTAATTATTTTAGTTGGGAAGAGAGAGAAATATTTTATTTTATTTTATTTTTTTGGGAATTTAATGTCAAAGAAGCGTTATGAATAAATTAGAGACTTTTAGTTACAAATCATTTTTCTGATTAATTTTTATTAAAATGCTAAGGAAAATTATCAATAATGTCACTGGTACGGGCTTAAATTAACTTTACGATCCCTAAAAATAAAACTCATTTAAAAACAAACTATGATAAACGAAATAAATTGCTCAATTTATCTTCTAAATTTTCTTGTAAATATCCAATATTTGGTATTTTAGAATTGAGCGAAACTATTGTATAAACAATTCCAAAGATAATATTAGCAATTATTAGAAAGCAAACTTTTGGCTAATTCAATAAGAACTAATTGCGTCTATTTTGCAATTCAAATATAATTAATTTTTAAATAGATTTTAGTTCGCTCCTTCCTTTAATTTCTTTATTGATAATTTCTTGGAGAACCACTCGATCCGTTCTGCTAGAGCTTACATCACAAGCGGATTTATTTTATCCACTCGATTCTATAAACATTTGAAAGGTTCATCAATAAAACTAATAAATAAATTTTTAATTAAATGCACCAGACTAAGAATAAATTAATTAAACATTGATCAAATTTTTAAACTTTTTACGATACGCCAGGCATTTCAGCTATTTTGCCTTATTTGATTACACCAAGAGCTCAATTTGTTTGTAAATGCTAACTTGATGATAGTGGCTATTTTTCTCTATTGATTGATTAATAAATTAAACAAAATATATTTGTTTTCATTTAAAAGATAATATAGTTTTAGATTTTTTAAGAAAAAATTACGTGACTTTTTTTATCAATTATATTTTTTTAAATTAGCGTGTTTAGATTTACCTTTTTTAACCATATTTCATGATTTTTCAGTGATCTAAAACGTTTTAGCTTGTATTAATTATTTACGATTTTATAAGTTAATTTAAAAGAATGATCAATTTAGTTTGATTGTTGATATTGTAAATTATTAAAATATGATTTTTTTTAATGGAAAAAAAATAATGCAAACTGTTTTTTTAAATTCATCTAATGATGTTAATAATTTTCTAATTTGTTCTTTTCTAAAATGTAACACTGATGTTAAAATTTATAATTAATTTAAATAAAAAATTGACTTTGTCTAATCCGTCAATTAAACTTTATAATAAAAAATAAATTTAAAAAAATTTTATTACAAATTACTTATAATTACTATTTTAAAATATTGAAAAAAAATTTAACGTGAGAAAGTTAATTATTGTTTTAATTTTGATACAAAATAATTTCTTATTTCATCTTATTTGAATGCAATTAAAATATTAAGTTAATTAATTTTTAAACCTGGAAAGGGCCTAGAAAAAAAAGCACTCTAGATTCTTGTTTAAGGATATTTTTAACTCAAATTGAATTTTCTTGGCAAAAAAAATTATCAACAACGGAAGAATTAAATAAAATGAAAAAAATCATCGTTTTTTAATATATAAATTTTTTTCTAATTAAGACACATGATAAAGATAATAATTATTTTTTTTCTAGTTCCCAAGAGATTTTTTTGTTTTACTAAATTTGCAATAAATCAAAGAAATTATTTTTGGTTCGAATGATCCATAAAACAAAATCTAAACCAACTGAGATCTGACCGATGTAATCTCCAAGGACTGTCTTATTGCTTGTTTAACCTGATTAATAAACTTCTTCCATTTATCTTAAGCAAAAAACTTAACTGAGAAAAACAAGAAATGAAAATAATAAAACTAATATTTATTTCGTAAATTTAAATTTTGATTCTTTAAGCCATTTAGCCGTAATTAATACTCTCTAAAGAGTTTCCTTGAAATAATTTCATGATTTATTTATGCTTTTGGCTCTGTTACTCATTAGTAAAAGTATGTACAGTTTATTTACGTCGATCACTTTTATTGAGAATATCTTCCTTGTATTAGATAAACAATGTCTTCAAGAGCTAAAAAAAAATTGCCTAAATAGCTATTTTTGCGTTGATTTATGCAAACAAGTTTTATTAATTTTGCAATCTATTTTCCCTGTTATTATTTATGCTATTCTTATCTTGTTCGATCTGAACACTTCAAGTTCCTTTCAAGTGACATTCAGGCTTTAATAATATTCCGAATAGAAAATCAATATCTAAAAAGGCTTTGGTTAAAACTAGTTTTTATCTAAAATAAATAGTCTATGATTCATTTGACACCCAATTCAAGTCCCTAAGCGTTTACATTAAAAATAAATTATTACTTAATTTCTACTTACAACTATTAATTATTTTTTCTCTTTAATTAGTGACTTACTAAATCTGAATTAAAATTTTTATTTATAAAAAATAAATCCAATTTCCTGAAATCTATAATTGAATTGTCTGATGAAAAATAATTTAAAAACTGAAATGATATTTATAATTTTTTGGTGTATAGATCCAGCTTAGATTTAACCAGATAAAGCCGATCAATTAAAGGTTATAAAAATAAAGTGCTGAAACAAAATAGTTCATTTGATTTGACTAGACTGGACTTTGCGTCATAAAATTTAAATATTTAGCTTTTAAATTGTATGATATACAAAAAGATAAGAAACAATTTAATGACCAAGTTTTAATTTTTCAAATTTAAAAAAAAACAGATAACATTGGTTTAGACAAATCAAAAATAATTAGTGCATTTCAAAAAAATAAAATAAAATAATATTTTTCGATAAAGCTTAGAGACTTAGATATGGTTTAAATTTTTAATTATGGTCACTCAATATTTATTTGCACTTTTCCGAAAGTCTTACTTGATAAAAAAATACAAGATAATTTCTTTATACATAAATTAAAGAGATCATTTTTTTATCTAAAATTAAGATCAAAATTTCACAGAAGCTCAAATGATGATAAATTGCTTGTCATCATGTTGCCTGGACACTATACGGCATTTGTTGACCATTTAACTTTGTTGCATGACTCTTAGAAAGATAATTTATCAAGAAAATATGTTTTTGAGTTTTTTTTTCTATTTGAATATTAAGAGCATATTTTCGATAAAATATATGTATTTATAATATTTAAACTAAGGAAATATTAGATAAGGATGATTGAGATATTTCAATTACGGTTTATTTTATTTTTATTATTTATTTGTTTATCGAAAAATCTTTTAAAAATATGATTAATATTAAATCGACTTGTAAACAAGTGTTGAAATCACATCAGAAATATAAAAATATTACTTTTAAAATAGCATAAATATGATTCTTTATTTGCCAAATAAATTCTGATAGAGAAATTTAGTTTATTAAATTTAATATTTTGCTATATTTGAAAAATGGAAAAATCTTGTACTTTTATCTAAGCATTTGTGCTTGGTAAAATACATTTGGAATTGACTTTTCTATTTAGAATATAAAAATATAATTTTGATTTCAAAACTTTGGTGGTTACTGGTTTCGTGAACAATTCTGAACACAAAATCCAACCTATGTAATGCTTTAGTGTAAAATTATTTAAATAATATAAATCAAAGTATTATTTTTAAATTTTTTTGATATTTTTCTCTTAAATATCATTTGGTCCATAATATAATATCCAACTTTTTCATTTTAATCTAAATCAAAATTTTGTTTTATTTTATTATTTTATTCAGAAAAAGAATAGTTGACTAAGTTAAATTAAATTAAATTATTTTTGAGAAATGATTTTAAATAAAAAACCTTTCCTTAAAGTTTTTTAATTATTTATTTTAAAATATTAAATTTCGTTATTAAAATAAGAAGATGTTAGTTTAAAAATAAATTTTTAATTTTTATACTGAGTTTTTTCTTCTCTTTTTATTCTCTTACTTAATTGGATTTTTATTACAAAATCAATAATTTAGCATGCTCAATTAGATAAATTTAACCCAAATAAGATTTTATATTTAATTTTGAAAATTCATTTCCGTGTATATAAAATTAACTCGGAAATTTATTGCTCTCTAATTTGAGTTAGTTGACATGAAGCCTCGGGTATAAGTTGATTTACAAATAAAATCAAATATTTTTGATTATCATCTAAATATAGCTTTTAACAAATACAATGGGATTAGTTTATCTATATAACCTTGAGGGTCATGTCAAATTGTGATTTTTAGATCAATAAAGAAAATAAAATTTATCGAAATAAATTATCAGCTAAGACAATCGGATCTTTTAAAAAAGACATTTTCCAAATATTGAAAAATAATCTTAAAAGCAACTATCACTTTTAGTAAAAATTTAAATTAGAATATAGAAGGAAGATTGTTGTCTATATTTTAGAGAAAATTTGCACAATAACATCTTTATTTATTTAAATCATGATTCAATAAATTATCATCCATCTATTTATAAAAAGGAGAGTAAATAAAGAAATTCGATCAATTGAATAAATAGATCTTTATTTAAATATACTAGAATTGAGAACAAGAACTTTATTGTTTATATATACATTTTTTGATTTTACTTCCAGACTATTTGCAATGAAACTTTTCGCTTTGTTTTGGGCATCATATTTGAAATAAAAAATTAATTGTTATTCAAAAATATATACATTTTAATGAACAAAAAAAACTATTGAATTTTGTAAATCAATCATGCCAAATAAATTGGAAGATGGACAGGCTTTTATGATTATGCAGATTTATTAAATTCCTAATCAAAATCTGTGGCTTGACTCACACACAACTTTTTAAAAAATAAAACTACATTAAATGAATCAAAATCATTGAAAATATTTTATTATTTAAATAATTTAATTTTTGACTAATATAAATTTAAACATTTTTTATTCATTAAATACAAATAATGCTTAGTAAAGCATGTCGTTATTATTAAAATTATTAATTGGTTTGCCGATGGCTGATTTTTGAAGATATGGAAATACCTGTTCTCTTAAGATCTGATAATATCGATCCCTTATATAATTAGATGATTCAAGTTCGATTATATCAAGTTTTAACGAATTGTTCACTTTGGCAAACTGTGGTACAATTTTTCCTTCGTTCGATACCTCAATATCCTCTGGTTTATAAGCATCAAAATTAAGGCTAATTTTTGGTAAATTATCTGTCAGATCATGTTCGACGACAATATCTTCATCATCACTCTCTTGATTAGTATTTAGCATCGTACCTAGACTTAAACTTTGAGATCCATTTTTCATAAATTTTTTAATTCTTTTTGATCGACGCTTGTTACTGACCAAATTACCATTAATAAAATTAATATGCTCTTTATTTAGTAAATCATTGTCCCGGACCGATGAACTTATAGATGATAGCCGCTTAATACTGTTATATTTGGACAAACCAATACCAGAGTCGATTTCTGATTGAATTGTGCTCAACTTAGGCTCTGGTTTTGGTGCTTCTGTTTTTTTTGGCTGGAGCGAAAATGACGACGAGGACGAAATCAATGGCGGAATCGATTTGCTGTTGTAATAAGTAAAAAAATCATTTTCGTTCAAAAAGTTAAGTCTTGATCTTTGACGTAAATTAAAAAAACAACTTAAAATTAACAAAATTAACAGTCCTGAAGATAAAATTGACAAAATTATTATTATTATTATTAAATTTTGTTTTGAAGTTTTAATAATTTTTTCCTGACCAACTGATGTAGATAAATCTGGCTCGTCTATTGGTATGTTAATGGTTGAATTTAGTTCAGAATTTGATAATTTCTTTAAATGTATCAATAGAAAATTTTCAACCAATTTCATAAAATTTGCCCGAAAATCGGTCCGATTTAGGCCATGTAGCCGTTCAACCGATTTTTTGTGCTTAAGGAGTTCATTGTTTATCTGGGTAACCAAATCTTTGGATGATCGATAATCAAGACAATTAATCAAATCGATTAACAAAAGGATCAATATAAAAAATTTCATTATTTTTACTTTATAAAAAATTAAAAATCTACTAAAGTAGTTTAGACTGAGCATTTAGATGTTTGCTAGGAGATTAAATTTCTTATTAGTTAAAATTTGTTGGTTTAGAGGCGTTTAATTAAACAATTTATGATGGGATTATTTTGTTTTATGAATTTTTTAATTTTTTTTATGCCTGAATAAATATGAAATATAAAGCAGTGTCTTGGTGATATTAACTGTTCTTTTTTAATTAATTTTTTGATTTTTTAGCTTTCTCAAGCCTATTTGATACTTTTTTAGGTAAAGCAAAAATAATTTTTACCTTTTGGCATCAAAACAAGAATTTGTTTTTCACCTTATGTAATTTTTAATACTTAATTAAAAAATTAGTTAAAATTGTCCAGAAGCAGAGCTCATTTATCTTTGCCAAAAGCTTCTAAGCATTCACATTAATTAATATTTTGATTATTGAATTATTATTTGGTCTCGACAAAGTTGTATATATAACTTGATACGATATGTATAAAAATAAATGAAAAAGCTTTATCTATCTAGATGACCATATTTTGATTAATTTAATTGTTTTAAAATTGACCTATAGAAGCCCTAAATCAATCAAGTATAATTTTTTTTTGACGTGTTTTTTTCTATGTTGTAAAGTTTGGACACAGCCACCAGGCACTTATCATAAAAGCTTATATACCCTTGTCAGACTTGGCTTTACTCGATGCTAACTTTTTGTTTAACTTTAGACACTTATAATACTTAAATAACACATAAAGTTGGGATACAAAATACCAAATTATTTAATTCATTTAATATAATATATTATAAATAATATAATTGTCTCTTTTTATATTTTTTAAGTAAATATTAAAACGCCTAATAAAAATTAAATTGATTTAAATTTCATTTTTGTATATTTAACACTTTTTTTATCTATACTTTACCATAATGCTTTTGCAATCTTAATAAATTCAGCTTGAATATTTCTCATAATTAATATAACATTGAAGAAATAAAAATAATAATAAGAAGATAATATCCCAAGTACCAATTTCTGCAAGAAATTTTCAATAAATTAACGATTTTGTCTTATCGATAAAAGCACCTTAAAATTGGTTAAATTTATCGATAAGATATCGATATTATTTATCGCTTGTCAATCGATAGTAATTATCGTTAGTTAAGCGATGTAAAATATCGCTTCGTTATCGATAGAATAAAAATGAAAAAATTTTGAATTTTTTTGAAAAAATTTATTATTAATGGAATTTTAATTAAGAAAATAAAAATACATAAATTTTTAAGCATGAATTAAACAAAATAAAAAAGTACAATTTTTAAAACTTAAATTATTGCAAAAAATTCTAATACAAAACACTTTTATATCCAGATCAAATAAATAAGTTAATTTTAAAATTTTTAGTTAGTTAAATTAAAAGTTTTATAATATTTACAGTTGGTTTTGTATTTTTTTTTCCATTGGCATTCATTTTTCCTTTTTCTCTAGTGCACAAGTCACGCAAAGCTGTCTTAAAATCCGTTTCGGAGAGTGTTATTCCTTTAGTCATCATGAATTCTAAAAATTTAAAACTTTAGTAAAAAGAATTGTTTTTCAAATCAAAACCTCTTGCTGCTTTCATTATTTCATTATATTTTTCCCGCATTTCCTCGCCTTTGCTTTTCGCCCATATAGCCATGTCTGGTATTAGACACGTTACAATTTGTTTAAAAATAGCCTTATTCGTAGAGGCACTGAATGCTGTATTAAGTTTCAAAAACTGTATTTTTGTTACTCTAATATTCGGAAAGTTCGGGCTTAGAGTAACTTTGCCACCTACTTCTTCGCATTCTAGTCTTAATTCCTCTTTCTGAGCCTTGCTTGCTAAATATTTTATAACCAAAAGTGAAAGCGAAATATTTTTTTCAATAAAATCTCGATCTTAAATACAAAAATATTATTTTTTTTTAAATAATTGATAATATACCTTCAAGAACCTGAGCCATATTTAGTTTTTCTGTTAAGATTAGATTTTCTTTATTCAATTCCTGAATTTCGTTCTCCAATGACTTAATTAGACTATTTCGATCTTCTAGTTGGTCTATTAGCTGTGAGTAATTCTCGTTTGAAGTTTTATTTAGCTCAGTTGAACTATCTGAAAAAGAATTATCTTCACTTTCGCTTTGTTGTAGTTTGTTAATATGAATTCTTGATCTTTTTCCAATTGATTTTTGGCTTAAGATTTTTTTCTTAGTTATATTACTGTATTCCATGTTTTTTAACAAAGATTCACATTTTAAAGAAGAAGATCGGTATTATCTTTACAAGTGACCTTAAATTCCATGAACAGTCGAAACGAGCAGTTGCATGAGATACGTTGGTTGCATTAAAGATCAAAAATACGCTTCCTTTTCAAAAAAGCTTGAAAGTTTAGTTTTCAAATCTTTTGTAAGACCGCGTATCGAATTCGCAGTTGGCGCTTGGAATCCTTAACGAAAAAGAGACATCTTACTTGAAAATGGTCAGAGAAAATTTTTCAAATTAGTCTAAGGTTTCAAAGACGCACTCAAATGGCCTACTCTTGAAGATAGACGCTCACGAGGTGATCTTATTCAGCTTCACAAGATCCAACACCGTCTTGATCAAATTAAGCTAATAATTGGCTGTCAACCTTTTGCTTCACACTGCCCAGCAGGTCGTATCAGACGTGGAAAATTAAAATTAGAGAGGGAGCTTATTAAAACTGTGATGCTAGGTATCATTTTTGTACCAATCGAACTGACGGGTATTGGAATTTACTTGATGAGGCTACAAGAAAAATAACCGACACAAATGCTTTAAAAATAACCTTTTTTTAACTTAAAAAAAGATAGATAAATTGCTCAATTTAAAACTGATAGTTATCTTTATTTTCATTTTTTATTCAAATCAACAAGAAATACAATGTATAAAACCGTCAAATAACAGCGCCACTAGTTGTAAAAGCAGGGCGTTTACTGACACTCCTGCTCGGGATACAACCATCCCTACAGTACTACTACTAATAATAATAATAATAATAATTTAATTATCACTATTGATACCAAGTATTATTAAGAATGTTATCTCGTTTAAAAAATTATCTTATCTGGCCAAAACTTGACACAAAATATCATATTAAAAAAGTAAAATCTTGAAAAAAACCGTCAATAATCCACTTTTAAGTTTATCTTTGGTTTATTTCAGTTTAAATTTTTTTTAAATTCACTTTATTTATTTTTTCTATAACATTTAGTTGATCTAATAATACTAAATAATAATTATTTTAAATAAATATAAAATTAGCTGATATTTTTTTTCTAAAATTAAATTAATAATCCGATGTATCTGATTGAATTAGGTAATGTTGAGTGTCTGACAATTCCCTTAATTGTTTTGCTGCTTTTTCGGCAGTCAAATCCCTTTGAGGTTGGGCTAGAAGTTCGTACCCGACCATGAATTTTTTTACACTAGAACTTCTCAGTAAAGGAGGCAAATAGGACAAAAATAATTGCCAATGATCCGGAGACTCGTTTAAAAATTTACCACACGGTGCAAAATGGAATCCCATTGTATAAGGAAATGAACATTTAAACAAATTATCATATTTGATCAGTAGTTTTTTCATAATCTTAGCTAAATCTTCAATTTCTATCTCATTTAATTTATCTATTCGTGTAATATGCCTTTTAGGTAAAATCATTGTCTCATATGGCCATACAGCCCAGTATGGTACCAAAACAGTCCAATTCTCATTTTCAACGACTAAGCGTTCCTTTGTTTCCAATTCACGTTTTAGGTATTCTACTAGCATAACTTTTCCGTGTTTTTTATAAAAATCAAGCTGATTTCTGTCCTCGCGATGTATTTCGTTAGGGATAAAATTCGATGCCCAAAGCTGGCAATGTGGATGAGGATTGGAACAGCCCATAACTTCACCTTTATTTTCAAATATTTGAATCCAATTATACTTTGGACACAAATCTTGGTACAACTCGATCCATTTCTTGATTACATTGACGATATCGGAAATCTTCATTGTAGGAAGGGTGAGGTCTGAATATGGATGAAAACACATTACTTTGCACGTACCTTTAGCTGGCTGTACTTTAAACAGATCATTGTGTATTTGGTCGGATGATTCCTGAGTTTCAATTGATTCTTTGTATTCAAATAGAGCTGGAAAATCATTATCGAATACAAAAGTATCTTTATAATCTGGATTTATTTGTCCATTTGGCCGAGTAACATTGGGGCAAAGTGGGTTCGAAGGATCGAAACGGGCACGATTTAAATTCTTTGGTTCTTCAACTTGACCCTTCCATGGCCGCTTGGTACGGTGGGGTGACACCAGAACCCACTCATCTTTCAGTGGATTGTATCGCGTGTGTGGAAACTCATCCAAATCTAGGCTGTTAGACATTTTTTAAATATTTTTTTGCTCGATTGTTGCCTTTTTAGAGTTTCAATTTTAATTATTTAAATTATTCTAGTCTACATAATTAGAAATTTATGTCTAAGAATCTATGAAAAGTTTGATATCAGCAAATTTTAATTTTGAATCGACAAATTAAAGCCAACTTTAAGCATTTTTTTCGTTAATTTTTTTAATATATTATTAAAAATTTTGGATATTTTTCAATTTCAATTTTTAATTTTTTTATGCACAACTATATTTAATCTTTTTAAACTAAAAACTAAAGGATAATCTTTATAAGGTTTTTGTTTGTATAATATCAGTCAAAAATCTTATCTATAAAGTTTTTAAATTGACATTTTGAAAAATTCCAATTGATTAAACAGTTTCATTATATTTGAACTTTAAATTAAAATATATCAGCTTTGATATACATTCGATTTGTGTATATAATAAATAATCTTGAGAAAATTTAATAAAAAAATTAAATTTTAACTGAACAAGGAAAAAATTACTTATCAGTGTGTTTAATTAACTAATAAATATTTTGAATTTTTTTTCATGATATTAGTGAAATAAAAGACTGAATAAATGAGATTTTTCTTTAATTGGTTTTTGAATGTAAAATATTCAAGTTTTAAAATTTAAAAATTTTTCTTATAAATTTTTAAAAATTACTCCAGATAAAAATATTAAAATTTAAAATAATAAATAAATTCTAAATTATTTGAAAATTTTCTAACATATAATAAATTAACATAGTATTGGTATAAAGTGCAATAACCAATGGATATTGTTACTTTTGAGCAATTTTCGCTAAGAAAAAATAACTTTAATTTGCCACAACAAGATTCCTATAGAGATCAAAGAGAACCTGTTTACTACTCAGCATCATTAAATTGTTAAACAAATTGAAATAGAAAAAATTTTAATTCAATTAAAGTCTGCAATTTAGAGTATCATAGATCACGTAATTAGGTTCTAAGAACAAATTATACGAATAAAAATTAAATACTAATTAGTTAATTAAATAACAATGTTAATACCCAGTATGAAGTTGATACGGACAGATTGCTCAATACCAGTGGTAGCAAATTAAAGCCGATACTCGAAAACAAGTAGATACTCAGCTTAGTGTATCATATTAGGCAAAATGTGTCAAATATTCACCTTGAAAACAGAGTCACGTCGGCTTCTCTATACTAACTAAATTACTCAAATATTACATAGATCAATTTGGTAATAGGATTATGACATAATCCAATTCAGCACTCCGCCTCTAAACTCTTCCTAAGAGAATTCCTATATTTAAACCATCCGAACTCATGACATTTCAACAAACTATCTAAGCTTATTAACAATTCAAATAAATAACCGCTTATTGGATTAAATTCCTGCTTATAAATAAAAAAATTATCTAAAGTAAAAAGTACAAATCTAAAAATGTATCAAGAAAGCTCGAACCAACAGTTTGCCCAATACGACCCTCAGTACTATTATTCAAATTATTACCAGCAGGCTTACTCCCAATATGGGCAATATTATCCATATTATAACTATTATCAACAATACAATTCCGAAAACCAATATGCTACAAATTATCCCATTTTGGAAAATAAACCATCTACTCCAAATCCGGTACAGACATACCCAGTTTCAGATAAAACACCTGAAAAACAAAATGATTCTGGTATTGACGTCATTAGTCCCCAACTTCAACAATTCCAATATCAACCTGTTGTTCAATATGAAACAAATGATAAGTCCCAAGATTCAGAGGATGAGGAGTCTATAGACGATGATGAAGAGGATAAAGAAAATGAAAAATCTAAATCAAACTCAAAAATAAATCCAGCCAAACCACCAAAACCTTATTTGGAAATAATTGCAGATGGTATACTCTCGTGTAATGTTAAAATGATGCAGCTTCATGAAATTTACAACTTTATGGAAAAAAAATATGACTACTTTGCCAAAAATGTGAACAAGTCATGGAGAAATTCTGTGCGACACAACTTGAGTTTGAATGAATGTTTTGTAAAAGCAGGTCGTGGATCAAATGGAAAAGGAAATTATTGGAAAATTCATCCAGCATGTGAAAAAGAATTCATTCGCGGTAATTTCAGAAGAAAGAGTTTTAAACAATTGATCAGGGCTAGTCAACATAAAGGCAACCAGAATAATGAAAACCAATATGTCCTTCCAGTTGATTATACTCTTAATTATCCAAGTTTAATTCCTCCACCACAAATTAATCAGTTAGCCACCAATCCTCAATTGGCAAGCTTTCAGTTGCCACTTTTTAATGGTAGTGAGCAACTTACAGCTTATAATCAATACTTAAGCGAAAACAATACTGAGAACAAAAAACAACGATATCATCCATATATGGTTTGAATTTAAAACGATAATTTTAAATTAAATTTGTAAATTTTTTTAAACCGATTGTAAATTTTTATTTTAGTTTTTTAAAAAAATTATGTTATTAGATTCTTCAATAAAAAATTAAAAAATATTTCTTTTTTTTAAAATCTTTCAGTTATTCATTTATTTATAACCTATTTATTTATAAATGCAAAAAATTATTCTTCCAGCAATCCATGAACTGATCAACTAAATGTTTTATATTTAGACATTTAAGATAATATCAAATTTTTTTTAGTAAAATATACTTTATTAATATATATAAATATTCAATATTTTAATAACAATTTATCAATATATTATAATGATTTACTAATAAGCTTCGACTAAATTTTATATGAATTTTTATTCAATGCATTATTTATTTCTCTAAAATGTTAAAATTTTACTTTAGAAAAAATCAGACATAAAAAAAATGGATCGTAAATTTTCTCTGTCTTAATGTTGTTTGTTTCTATACTTAAAAGTTATTAATCCATTTAATAGAGCATTTTAAATTTTTTCGCTTCTTTTCATTAATGATAAAGATTATATCGGTATAAAAACAGCTCAAAATGTTTGTTATAGGTTAAGAAATATGTTTTCGATTTAAAATTCACTTGATCTATGCTTTGAAGATAATCCTTATTTTTAACAACTATTTTTTAAAAATTGATATTTTATTCATTACATTAATTTTTTTACAAGGACTTTAAGATATAAATTTAAAAAATAATTTTTATTTTTGAATAAGTTTTTTATATTGACGTTGTTTATATATATCCATTGATTTTCCCTTTTTAGAATCCTCGTCGTCACTTCCTGCACTGACGAATGCTCTCTTTAGCATTGTTGTTGTACTTAAATGCTCAAAATCTCTAATTGGTTCACCATTGATTTGCACAAAAAATGGTTGGAAATCCTCTGGTATATCATTTTCCTGGAATTTTCTTATCAGCTCATCTATAATGACGAATGGACCTTCATACGTGCTAGGCGGAGGAAGTCGCTTCACTAATTCAGTAACTGCTGGTGGAAACGGAAAAACACCTCCGGCTATTGAGTGCATCATTCCTGGAACTTAAAATTTAAAACCAAAATTAAAAAAAAATTTCTAAATTTTAACATGTTGTGTTGCTTACGTATATTTCTAACAGGCTTGAATGGCATCATTTGGCTAATATCTGGCGTGGGAAGTTTAGATCTTTTGAATTCATTGGCAGCCACCGCTGCTAGATCAGCTTGGGTAATTGATACATTATTCGAAAATATTGCAGTCAAATTAGCCATAGCTCCAGCCTGAATTGAAGAAGTTAAATGCCCATTAATGCTCTTGTATCCCATCGATTTCAATTCGATTGAATTGCAAGGAAGTAGGTCCATGTATCTGTATCTATCTATCATTAATGAGCTTTGAGTAACTTCATTTAGAGGATTGTTTTGAATCTAAATTTAAAATTCCTTAATTTAGGTTTAGCAAATAATTTTCCTACTACCGATTCAAAAACTTTTAGCCTTTTTTTATCAACTTTTAGAATACTGGCTAAATCACCGACAGAGCATTCAAATTTGAGGAACTCGGACCAAATTTCGCTTTTAAAAAAAGTTAATTTTTTTTTTAATTTTAAAGAAATCTGAAACTATTTTTTTAAATATTTAGACCACTAATCTGTTTATGTTTCTACATATATATTTATATATATATATGTTGTATTGATAATCTTATTTAATAATTTAGCCGAATAAATAAAGTAAAAGAATAATAAATCAATTTTTTAAATTTAAAAAATCTCAACTAATTTCATTGAGTTTTGATTTTTTTTAATAAAAATTTAATTATTTCCAAATATTTATTTAATTTTTTTACTTTGTCTTGTAAGCAGGAATGTCCTCTGTGGTCAAAATTCTTTCAAAAAGAACCCTAGCATTGTTATCTTCATTCAAATGAGACATATATTTGATGAAAGCAAGCATATAATCTGGTTCATGAGAAAATTTCTTGGTCCCCAAATGAAAAATGTTGAAACCAACTGTTTTATCCTTTGATTAAACTATTTAAATAAATTCATAAATATAATTCGTATTTACTTTGGTATGAAAATACTCAAGTAAAGCATTGGCAATAAATAAATGATAAGTTATCCTAGAATCTTGCCGGGCTCTTTTAAATAATTTTCTAGCAGCATGAATGTCTTCATTTCGCCTTACGAAGAAAATATAATGAATCCATGCCAATGTAGCTTGGTCAAGTTTTTCTTCACCCAAACATTTTTCATATATATCGTAAACTTTTTGAATATTTGAACGGCTCTTTAAAAAATCACAAAAATTTAATTTTTATCTACAAATAGATAACTTTTCATTTATTTAACCTCTTCAAAGTCCGCATAAGCTAAGTGAGTAAGACAACTATTTTTCATGAAAGTTTTGATTGCCCGTTCATAAAGACTAGCAGCAGCTGTTTCTGTAATTTCTATGATCACTTGATCATCTAATTTATCAACTTTTTCTAATGATTCTTTTTGATTTTTTAAGAATAAAGCTGCTTCATGCCACAAGTCACAGTGATATGCCATGCAAAGAAAAGCTTGCTCATACGCAAAAATAACTTATTATCAATTATTATTAATTTATCTAGTTTTATTGAAAATTTTATCTCTAATAATAAAAGCTACCTCTTCTAATGACATCTCGATGATTATTTAATCTTAGCGGATTTTGCTTTTCCCACAAAATGTATCGCTTCCAAGCATGTAATTGCCGAATATCCTCGTCTTCATCAAGTGGGTATTCTAAATTTAGCGATGGAAGATTACGCTCTAGTGGTCTGGTCACATTTTCGTATTCTTTTGATACTTTTTTAACATGTTGAAATTCTTTATTCAGCAATTCTAAAACATTTTCGGCATTTGTAGCATTAACTTGCTTTACAA
This sequence comes from Brachionus rotundiformis, assembly GCA_016802295.1. NCBI lineage: Eukaryota > Metazoa > Rotifera > Eurotatoria > Ploima > Brachionidae > Brachionus > Brachionus rotundiformis. Next base: position 5,649,049 of record JAESIW010000137.1, read on the forward strand.
ATTCTTAAAAATTTATAAATTTATTTTTCCTTTAAATTACATGCTCAAAAGTATGATATTCTTTCCAAATTTGATCAATATTAGCCATCGGGTTTTCAAGCGCCATTCGGTATATCTTACGTATTGATTCATATAAAGTAAGCTTGTCGCTTTGATCGGAGACATTTAAATCCAATGATTTTAAAAAATTGGCATAATCAAGCCAAATTGAATATGAAAGAACATCTAGTCCAATCTTTTGCACTGCCGAGTCATAAGCTTGGATCATAATTTTACTAAAATAAAGCTTTAAACCACTTTTTTGTATATTTTATATGCTTTACTTATAATCTTGATGGTAGCGCTTATTTTCTTTTAAATAATTAAGAAAACATTTCCATAAATCAATATTCAAAATTTGGTTAAGACATCTTTCGAATAGTTTTTCGACTTGATCGAAATTTTTATGCCGCATTTCTTCCTCAATATAAATTTTCCAATATTTGGAACTTGTCGGAAATTGGGTAATTAGCTGTTCGAAAAATGGCCGAGTTTCTTCCATTGATTTTTCCTAAACAAATAACAGAATCATAAATTCTAATAAACATTATCGCAGAGATACTTGAGCATCTTTGATCAGAATGTTCCATGAATCAAGCGAATTCGGATTTATCAATATTTTTTCCTTTGCTTTTTCGATCGTCTTAAAAATCAGAATGATTAAGCAATTACAAAATAATTGGATTTTTTTCTTACAATGGACATTTTTGATTTTTTTAAATTTTATTTTTAAAAAATATTATTTGTTTTAATTTAATTTATTTTCAAATTAAGTTTAAAATTATATTGACATTTGTTGTTTTAAAAATTAATAAAATGTAAAAAAATTCGAATCTTTTTCTACTAAGTTGTAAAACTACTTCTTGAATAATATTAAGTTGTATGAATAAAAAAATAATAATATTATTATTTACTAATACACTTGAAGTCTGGTTTAATTAGACAAAAACAATATATTAGGCCTACAAAATTTTTAAATTTAATTTTAAATTATTAATTATTTAATTTATATAACTTAAATAATTAGCTTTACTTTACTTTACTTTAACTTTTTTAAAGTTATAATTTTATCTGTTCTACATTAGTGAATCTAGGCAAATAGCTTTTTGTTCGTTCTTTATTAACTCGGTATCGATTATCTCTTGTATTTTATTGTACGGATTTTACTTTTTAAATGTTAACTTACCAACTCAACTCATCAAATTGTTATTTCAAATTTTTCCTATATAATTTATATCATTAAAAATATAAATGTTTCGAGTTTCTCTTCTCTGTACCTTCTCGAATGTATCGTTATCCTTCTCTAAATAGGAATTCTACATCGAGACAGCGTATTAAAAATGTGCTCGAATATGAGTAGAATTTTTATTTTTTAATTTTTTGGGAACTATCTCGGAAAATTAAGCAAAGTAAAATTACTTTTTTTAGTTAAAAAGCGATAATTAATCTTAAAGTCCAATAATTTTTCAACAATTTTAATAATTAAAAAGCACTTTTCTATAAAACAAATAAAAGATACTTTTTGTGCAAAAAACTTATAAAAAATTAGTCTGAATATGAATTTAATCATAGTACTTGATTTCAAAGGCATTAATAATTAATTATTTAATACCTTTGACACATTAAATGAATAGTAAATAGTTAAAGTGTTAAATTTAGATACTAAATTAAAATGTTAGGTTTATTTTTATAATAAATTTGTTAGTAAAGAATTTTGCAATATTGCAGATATTCTTAATAATTATAATTCTTCTGATCAGAAATATTAGTTGTTTAAAGCGTTTATTTTTTAAAATGAATATTTTATAAAAAAATAATTTACAAGCGTTATGTAAAAATTTTCCCTAATTTTATTTTATAATTGAAGTATCTAATCATTTAATTAATACTTTAGAATAAAGATTCAAGATGGGCAAAGGTTTTGGCAATTTGGCCTATGTTCGAAATCAAATTTGGTTCACTTTGTCTCCATATGAGCAAAGACCATTTGCAAAAGCTATTAAAGCCGGTTTACCTAACACTTTACGCCGTATTACTGAAGAAGCTCCTTATGTTTTGCCTCCATTATTGTTGGGCTACGCTGTTTATTCGTGGACAACTGGCGAGGCTCATCATCGTAGCCGTAAAGAGTATCAACTTGAACACGGAGGTCACTAATCAGTTTAATAAATTAAAAATATAAAAAAAACTTTTGTCTCTACAGAAATATTTATTAGAACAAGATAATAATAAACAATTAATAATATTATTTTTTTTTCTCAAATTTCACAAATAATGTTCTTTATAGAGACTTGAAAACCGAAAAATATCGATTTATTTAAAAAAGATAAATAAAATGAAAACATTTTTCTATCATATATGATAAAAATTGAATAATGCAAATTTTTAAAAGAAAAATTAATTCCATATTAAATTTTTTTTTAATATTACTATTACTTTAAAATTACTTTACGAAAAAATTTAAAAAATAAAAAATAAAAATTCTATGAATTTATGAAATATTTTCAAAAATTTGGAAATCAAAATTTGCACTCTGTCTTGATAATTTTGACCAGTTGTGTTCTGTTTTATCGAAAGAGTCGACTGATCTAAATTTTGAGTGACAGCTGTAGTTTCATATGAATAACTCAAATCATCCCAAAGAGTGGATATATTTTCGTTCAATGTGTCGCTATAATAATCACTATTAAAATCTGTTTCTTCCATAAAGGTATCATTTCTAATATCAAAATAATTAATTATCTGTTTATCAAAAATATAGTAATCGCTATCATTGATATAAATTAATGGTAAAATTTTCAAAATAATTTCTTGGTTTACTTCACCTTCAGTCAAATTAAAAATACATGAAAACAATGCATCTTTTTCTGAGCTTAAATTGGTCCATTTTGGCGTCAGTATGTACTGCATTTTATAATCACTGTCGATTGAAAGTTTAAGTCTAACATTTGCTGGGTATTTATAAGAACTTTTTATAGTTATATCATATCTATTCATACTGGTATTGAACAAATCACGCTCAAATTCAATCGAATATAATAAAGGCTCAAAAGGAATCTGCTTCAAATATCGCTGAAAAACTGAATTATTTGAATCGAAGCCTTTTACTAGAAAATACGATTTTCTATCAGGAACTCTTATCTGGGCAGCCAGATTTGAGATATCTGTCTTTGTTATGGATACTTGTTGGTCAGTTTCATAGTCAATTATAAACAAATCTGTAATATTTATACCAATTTCATTTGAAAATGTAAACTGAACACTTACATTACTATTTGAAAATGGAGAATTGAAGTACTTTAGTCCAGGATGAGACGAATTAAAAATAAATTCATAAAATTTATAACTTATGTAAAAATCATTAATTCCATAAATATTTAAATAAAATTTTTCACTTAAATTAAAATTTAATAAAACATCTCCTAATTTTAATAGAGTCTTGGAATTATCTTGTAGATCTAAATCATTAATTGAATATTTTCCTACTGTTTCTATCTCTATAGTAATATTTTTTAAGAATGAATCTATGTAAACTTGTTCATAAAGTGAGTCATTTTTTAAAATAAAGATTGAATATATTGGTTTGTTTGAGTCGAGTTTACGAATCAAATTTTTATCATTTCCATTTAACTGATAGATTCCGCCGGTAGATTGGACATATTTTTGAAAAGAATTCTGTCCTGAAGATCTTTGGTTTATAAAAGGACAATACGCACATGAAAATCGAATGTTTTTTTGTTTCAAAAGTAAGATAATCTCACTCTCTAAAATGTCATCTTTTGGTAATGAATCAGTAAAAAGATACATTTCCGAGTCCGGCAATATGTCAAAAATAGAATATTTCATTAATGAATTTATCAATTCTCTTTCGTAGTCCAAATTGGAATAATCATATTCACAACAGTAGCAATAATAAAATGGTAAATACGTACAAATTTGTTTTAGTAATGGTTCAGGTTGTTTAGCATTAATAAAAGACAGAATCCGATTAAATTGATCTGCAGAAGTAATGTTTGTAAATAATGTTGATATTGATGGATAAAACTGGTCATCAAAATAGGATATAGTCACATTTAAACTAAAATTTTGTTCCATATCTTGGTATATTTTAAAAATTTCAGCAGCTTGTAACTTTGCTTGGTCAATTTTTGTTTCCATACTTCCTGTAGCATCGATCAGAAAAAAAATGTGCTTAATACAAAGAATGTTGAAAATGCAAAGACTTTGTTCGGTTCCAACCTGTAATTGGAGATCTTTTAAAAATTGTAGTGTTGCTTTCTCAGCCAATCTTGCTGCTTCAGCGTGTAAAAAATAATGTGGTGACATCATTTTAATAGACGTATCCTTGTTTATTCCACCATATGATTCTATTTTTCTTGAACTATCTATAAAACCACCATGACTGCATTTTTTATTTGGTTTAACTACTGGCTGTCCATCTAAACTCTGTTTGGCAACGTAACCACTAGTCAAGACACGTTGTTTATTTATATCAGAAATTATATTATCAAAACATCTGTACTCATAATTTATTGGTATTTCCCAAATAAAAAATAAATTTATTTTTAAAACATCACAATTGGTACAAGTGGGTACATCGTTTTCGGCAATTATATTTGAGAATGATCTTTTGCCAATATCAAAGTTTATGTCAACATTGCCCATTTCAACCCAGTTTGAGTGAGTGTAAAAATCCTGAAGAGTATGAAAATATTGTCCAAGTAAGTGTCTGGCTGTATCATAATCATTGATATTTATATAATTGATGATTTCATTCTTTTGGTTCATTAAGCGATTATTAGTTCTTTCAAAATATTCAGAATCAAAATGATAGATGGGGTTATGTCTTGTTTCTTTATTCAAATCAGTATCAGAATTTGATTTTAAGATTTCTTGAATTTTTTTTGAAAATTTATCAACAAATTCATCAATCGATTCATAGCTGTGACTGTAATAATTAAAGTTTTTTAGATTCTCCAAAATTTTTGAAGTAAATTGGGGAAGCTTTTCGTTATCCATATTTTCAAATGAATAAATGATAAAGTCAAAAATTGCTTTCTTACTCATTTCTTCATGTGAAATTGAATTTTTACCCTGATAATTGGGAAGTAAATCAACCAATTTGACAATCAAATTATTTGGGATGAAACATTCGAATGTTTTTAAAGACACTAAAAGAAAAATAATATTTCTCTTCATTTTTTCTATTAAAAATGTACTTAAATTAAAAAAAAATCATCTAACGAATTTTGATATTTATACCAGCAATAAATAAAGCTATTCACCTGAAATAAAAAACGTAATTTCATATTATTTTATTTAAATAAAAAAACAATCTTAAACTAATATCTAAATATAACCTTGAAAAAAAACTACTGTTTAATTGATTTGATAAATAAATAGAATTGAATTAATTTTTATCACAGTTTCTATTTAAACAATTATTAAACTTATTTGGTCATACTAAAAAAAGTATCACAAGAACAGACTTGAAAAATAATTAATTAAATTTCCAAAGGAAAAATTTTTATTACTTTATCTTAAATTAGAAAAATTTGTTCGTTTTTGAAATAAAATTTTTTAATATTATTAATTATTAATTAATATCAAAAAATAGGAAAGAGTAATTTGGTTTAAATAAATGATTAAATTATAGTTATTATTTTTTCAAATAAATAGTTTTATTTATATTTTATTAGCTAATAATTTTCATCTTTTTAATAATATATTTATATAATAGAGAGCTGTAGACAACGGGCACCAGAAAGTGATAGGGTTTTTCTTCGACTTTGCCAAGGCATTCGACCTACTTGACCACGAAAGACTCATTGTCAAGATCGGGTCATTTCTACCCCAATGGGTTGTCAATTGGATTGCCTCCTGTCTGTCAAACTGTAAACAGCGAGTTATAAACAGAGGTATGGAAACAAAATGGCGAGAAGTGTGTGCTTGAGCGTCGTCATTCTCATCCTATTCCTCCGCTTCATACTTGACCTAAATGAATACCTTCCTCCTGGACTTGAGTTACTCAAGTACGCAGACGATATACTAACTTATATTGTAGGTTACACATTTGGGTTAGACACAGTACAATGTTGGTGTGTTGACAACAAAATGCGCTTGTGATTTGCATCAGCTCTCCCAATGTTACCGACCTAACCCTTCCCACTATCTATCTGCTCAACCAAACTCTCGAAATGTTAAGTCATATAAATATCTCGGCTTTGACTTTATGAGATGAACGCGTTTAACTCCCGACTCTGGCGCATAATTGGTATCGACGAGCAAACTGCAGGCTCTTACAAACCTCTCCCTATCCCCGAGCTCATTGATCAAGTCTGCGAACGAACACCCAAAAGAATTCTTGCAGACCCAAGCCATTCAATCACGTCCTCTCAACCACGCAACCTCCGTCCAGATGCTAACTTTCCTTTCCAAACAAGAAAAGCAAACAAGGCTGTCTACCATAATAGCTTTTTACAGAAGTTCCTCAGAAAATTTCCCAATAGTGCCAATAATTTGTCCCCGCGAGCCTGCATCTATATTAACTAGCCTTTAAAACTATTTCCCTTTTCTTTTATAATTATTATTGTACAATTTAAATTTATTTATTAAATCAATAATTATTCTTCCTTTTCAATAAAACGCTTTAAATTCAAATAATTAATAGATGAATAAAATTCAAGTTAGAAAAGCGATATTAATTAATCTTGGTTTTATGAGATCACTATGACAACTGGAATTTAATTGTAGTTAAGTTAGAAGGAAAATAATTTATTTTATTAGTTTTATACATTCAAGTCCACGAAAATGCCAAAATTTCAACAAATTCCAACAACAATTGAGGCCCAATATGTTGCCCGAACCGTAGGACCAGCCTTAAGTAAAGGTTTAGCTGAAATTATTGAGAAGCGTCCTGTTGATCCAGTTGAGTTCTTGGGTCACTTCTTGCACAAATTTGTCGAAAACAGACGTGACGCTGAAAAGGAACAACAAAATAGAATCGTGCTTGAAAAGCTAAGAATTGAAAAAGAGGAAGAAGAACAGCGACAAGAGGCAATGAGAAAAGAGGCCGAAGAACTGCGAGCCAAAGAAGAGGAGATCCGCCGAGAAAAGGAAGCAGAAGAAAAGCGTAAAAAAGACCTAGAAGAGCTTGCTAAACGCAAAGAAGAAGTTGCAAATACTGCTCCAGCATTACCCTCTTTGGCCGAAGAGGAAGACCAATTGGTTGAATTTGGAGAAACAAAACTGCATCAACAAGCCGCTGCAGCAGGCTCAAATCTTAGTGTTTTATTAAAAGAAAATTTTAGTCCTGCAGCTAGGAATCAACAATTTAAAACCGCAAGAGATGTGGCTAATGAGCTTGGTCTTGTCGAAAATGTCCAACAAATCGACGAATACATTTGGGACTTGGTTGCTCAAGAAAAATACAAACAACTTAATGATCTTATTTTACTGGGTTTTAATGATTTATTTACGATAATTGAAGCTAAATATGGAAATGCTGATCAAATGAAACAAAATGGTATGGAAAAACAAGCTGATCAAATTTACACTAATTTACCATCATTACAACAAAAGATAAAAGAAATACGAGAGTTTGTTGAATCCAATAATGTGAAATCATTAGAAGATTCAGTAGATAGAAAATGGTATTTATGTTATAGAGATGAGCAAGGAAAGTCACCATTACACAAAGCTATTGAAAATAAGCATTTTGAGATGGCGATATTTTTACTTGAAAAAAATCCACTTTTATCTAAACTAAATGATTGTGTAAGTTTTATATATAATTTGAAAATTTAGATAAAAATTTTTTTTTTCCGCATAGAATGAAAAATATCCGATTGATTTCCTGAACCAAATCGACACAACGAGTCTAAACGAAACAGAAAATCAACTCTATCAAACTTTATCGCAGAAATTAGTTTGAAATTTTTTGAAATAATTTTAAATAAAATATTTTTTAAAAATAATGCATAAATTTATTTAAATAATAAAACAAAAAAATAAATATTGTTTATTTTCAGTTTTTTGAAAACTTTAATATTCAAAAATATTCTCATTTATTAGCAGAATCAATCAAGTCCATCTTTAAATTGTTAAACACTACCTGAAAAACTAATTTGCGATAATGAGTCTATGCCTAATTATTTTAAATCACAAAAACTGAACGTATACTTCAAGTATAATTCCCTTAATTTAGGAAATTTAGGTTGGTTCTCTTTATGAATGAATTTCTTTAAATTAATTTTCGTAATTATTTTCAAGACATGATAAATTTTAAAAAGTTAAATTCAGCTTTACACTAAAAGATTTTCAATTTTTAATTTTTATTGATAAACTAAATAAATATTTCTTTCAAAACTAAATATTTCTTATTATTATTTGATCTGAGCTGAAATAGAAATAACTAGATTTATTTTAAATTTAAAATAATTCGGTCTTTAATACGAAAAATTCAAAATAATTTAGACAATTTTAGAATTGATGAAATGTGAAAAAATTTGTATAATTAAAAACACTAAATGAGCAAAAGACAAAAGTTATTTATAATATATTTATATATTACTTTAAAATGTTAAATTTATTTAAAAAAATGAAATTAGAGAATAAACTTGATAACTTTTATAAATAAATTTAAAAATATTATGTAAATTAAACTAAAATTAGAAAAAATAAATTTTTTTATTTATTTATTAAATGGCCACCATATTTAAAAGGGTCATAAAAAACAATGATTAATAAATGAAATATTTTCCTTTAAATTTATTTTATTTCCAATTTAAAATTCAAACAAATCTCGAAAAAAAAATTTAAAATACAAAAACTTAATAAAATAATGGTTATTTTATAGGCGATTATTAACTGTTTTAGAAAACGCTTGGCCAACTAAATTAATAGTCGATCTGTTATATTTCATGTGACTATTGACTAAATGTCCGCTTGCTAATGCTGACATTAAGGATAATTCGCCAGCCATTACTGCCGATGCCACAATTTTTGCCAAGTTTGACGCGTTCTCTCCCGCATTTTCGTGAGCGCCGTGAACTCCAAGCATTTTTAGACATGATGATTGAGCATCTAAAATCGTTCCACCGCCAACAGTTCCGACTTCAATAGACGGCATTGTACAAGAAATGTACAAATCTTCTGCATTTACGCATTCCATCCATGTCAAACAATTGCTACTTTCAACAACCTGTGCCGGATCCTGTCCACAAGCAATAAATACAGCCGTGACTATATTAGCAGCATGTGCATTAAAGCCGCCAATACTTCCAGCCATTGCCGAACCAACTAAATTCTTGGTCAAGTTTAAATCAACCAAATCTTTTACACTTGTTTTTAGTACAGACTTAACCACATCACCTTTAACAATTGCTTCGCACACAACTGACTTACCTCTTCCTTCAATCCAGTTTATAGCCGAGGACTTCTTGTCAGTACAATAGTTACCACTTACACTCTTTATAGATGCATCTGGAAAATGCTTCTGTAATTCTTGTAGAGCCTTTTCTGAACCTTTACTCAACATGTTCATACCCATCGCGTCTCCAGTGGTTGATTTAAATCTAATGTATAAATATTTGCCAACTACACAACATTTGCATGATTCCAGCTTGGCAAATCTGCTCGTCGAATCAAATACTTGTTTGATTGAGTAAAAATTGGTCTGTTCATCAAGCCATTCTTTGGCATCAGCGGCTCTCATCGCACTTGGAAATTCAATAAGAGGAGCTCGAGTCATTCCGTCAGATAAGATTCTGGTCAATACTCCCTGAGAAGAAGAGAGAGCAGTACAACCCCGATTTGTGCTAGCTACCAAAGTGCCCTCAGTGGTGGCCATCGGAATTTGATAATATTTGCCATCGATTAACAGAGGACCGGCTATTCCTAATGGCACTGGCACATAACCAACTACATTTTCACAACAAGACCCGATTATTTTTGAATAATCATAATTCTCATATGGCAAACTCTTGAATGTATATTCCTGATTCATTTTGGCTTCAATTACTTTACGGCGAATGCACACAGCCCTTTCTGGCTTCTTAAAATAACTTTCTAATTTGTAAATAGGAATGTGTTTTTTAAGAACCAAGTTAACAATTTCTTCCTCGTTAAAATCTTCCAAGAGCTTGGTAGGGTTCTCTTTCATATATTTGAGGCATTCTTCACTATTGCGTTTTATGTTCACTTTTGCCTCTACAACAGTCTCATTTTGGTAATCTATCGGCTCAGTCTGACAACCAGTACTTTTTTCGTTTACACTAGTCTGACTTTCTGAGTCAGTTTCATCATTTCTTTTTATGAATTTAGTCGAAAAAATATAAATTATCAAAGAAATTAATAAACAAGATTCTGTATAAAGCAATAGTTTATCTTTTGAATCGCCTTCAAAATGGTTGTGTTCTTGCTTTTCACTTGTACTATTCAAATTATCTAATAATATTTTTTTTTGAATAAAAATTTTCTGATTTAATTTAAAATCTAAATTACTTGAAGTATGAAATTCCTTGTCATTAAAAAACTTAAGTTTTAAATGAACACCAATTAAAAAAAGGGTCATTAGCAGTTTGACATAAACCAGTACTGGATTCTTGAGCGAGTTTAGAGCGGTCAATGGCGTTGAGCTGTTTACTAAATGATTTTCAATTTTTAATTTTTCTAATTTGTCATTTGGTTTGTTTTCGTTAGTTGATTTAAACTATAAAATAAAAATTAATTGATTAAATATACAATGAAAATAATTGGTTATGTTTTAAATTTTATGATTTCTTTTTAAAAATTTATTTTGGTAATTTTATCTAAAAATAACAATTTATTAATTTAAGGAAAAATTACCTGAAGAATGAGAGAAAGAAGTGCTGGAAAGATGGTCAATGAAATAAGGAAATTCGAGGCCAGCAATAAACAGCTAAAAATTGAAAAATTTTTGATCTCACTCGATTCGCTTAGATTTCCCAAAGCAATTAGTAGAATCATACAAAAAGTGTCTAAACTTGAGCTGGACGCACAAGATGCCAAATTCTGGGCCACAGATTTCTTAGCTTCTTTTAAATTTTTTATCTCTAATGCGCTATTGAATATCATATTACATTTTTTTACATCAATCAACAACAGTGTATAAATAACAATATCTCTTTGAAAAAATTTAATTAATTTAAAACCAAAAAGGAAGCTTTTTTAAGTTTACACTATGAGGATAAAAGAGTTGGATATTTCGAATTTGAACCAGCTAAGTAATGCGTTGTTAAGGACTATACTGGCAACAATAGTGACCAATATGGACAGGACTAAAAAAATAAAAAATTAATTTATTGTTGGAATATAGAACAATTTAATAATAGCTACAGAAATTAAATTTTGAATGAATTTTGTGAAGTTTTTTCAGCTGAATGAGGACACAAATGAACGCCAGGCACCTTAGAAGCATCAAAAACGAAAAGTTTGAAGCAGGATCAATGTTGATCTTTGGAAGTTCGGTATCCGGTTTTGTCACATTTGCGGTGCTTGACAAAATTGATAAACTGATACATATAGATATCATAACTATTATCACTTCGAACGGATTGTATACGCTTGCTCTGCTGAACAATTTGAAAACATCACTGAGAATTTTTTGACCTTCCATCTTCTGACAATGATGGAACTTTTTCTAAAAAGCTAAAATATTTTGACTAAAGCACCCAAAATTGAGTAACTCGTATTTCATAATTTAGAAATATTGCAATATTTATGAAGGTTTTAGGTTTGAATAAAACGAGTACTCCATGCAAGTCTAGACAAATGCAAATTTGTGAAAAATGAGAAAATATTTTTATTGAAAAAATGCCATTATTTAGTCTTTAAAGTGCGGAAGAAACCAACCATTGCTAAAAATTTTATTCATTTAAAAATAGCATTTTTTATAGAATAGTAGAATAAGAACATAGTTTTGTTTTACTTTAAATTTAATAAAATTTTTAAAATCGAACGATTTTGAGTTTAAGTCGAACCATTTTTTTTCACAATATAAAGTCGGACCACTTTTTAAAACTTTATTTGCTTGATATAACTGATATCAAGAAATTAAGAAAACTTAGTCAAAATGCTCTAGCTAACCGATTCAAAGCTTAAATTAAGCTTAGAAATAATTATATGAATAGTTTACAGGTATTTTTAAATGCTAAATGGCAGCTGATTGACATCATCGTTGCCAAGCAGTTTGACAATGGTACATAACACCATTTATTTTGAAATGCCTTAATATCTTAAAGCATTTAGCTTAACTTTGGAATACTTATTTATTGATTGTTTTTATGGTAAATTTAAAAGCTTGTATCTTTTATCTAATTATCTATTAATTTTTAAAATGAACAATTGCTTAATTTCGAATTTTAATTTATACAATTAACCTTTAATATCTTTTTGAAATTTTGAAAATAAAAATTAATAACAATTGGATTTAACTTTAAACAAATATATTCTTGATTAAACAAAACATTTTAAATACTCCTACATTTTAAAACAATTTTTTACTTATTCCAAGCCAATTATTCAGAAATCTAAAACGAAATAAAGAAACCTAGATTTGTCATGATATTGCATCATCACATCTTTTGCTATTGCTAAGCAGTAAAAAAGTTAATTTTATAGATTTTATATTTTAAATTTTAATAAAATTTAATTCATTTCAAGTAATTAATTTTTTAAAATAAACTAATGCTGTTTAACTTTAATTTAAAAATAAAATAAATAAAATTATTTGTTTTCTAGTCGATTAAAATCCTTTGGCTAAAAGCGATCTTGGTGGCTATTTTCCCTAATTCAAGACAGTAACTAATTTAAGTTGAAAAAAAGCCTTCTAAATACATTAAAGCTCTAATTTTTCCTTCAATTACCTTTAATTCTTCAGTTCATTTTTTAACACATTTTTAAATCTTAATAATACGAATTTAAAAAAATGCATTCTACAGTTAAATTTCATTAAAAATATTAACATATTTAACTTAAGATCAAAACATAACTATTTGAACTCATTAAATTATAATATTCAAAGATAATAAAATTTGACTTTATATTGAAAAATATTTAAATTTTAAAAGTATTCTAATCAATAATAGTAGATATTTTGATAAAATATTATTTTCTTTTTGTTAATTTAATTCTAATGAGATAACATATTTATTTGAAAAATATTCATAAAATATAAATGTTTCATGAGAAGAATATTAAGAACATAACCTAGGCAACAACATTTTTAAGGTCAGTTTAAAAATGACACTTCACTTTATAAAGGGAATTTTATCCTATTCAAAAAAAGATCTAAATTTAAAAGCATGCTTAAGAGGTGGACAGTCCTTTCGCTGGATTGTGTCACAGAATGATGAAAACGAATTCATAGGTGTTATCCGTGACAAAATATACTTTCTTAGACAAACTGATAAATTGATCGAATATACTGTACATTTTAATCAGCAAATAACAAAAAATGTTGGAAATATTGATGAAGAGTTAAACGAATACTTTCATTTAAACGAAGACTTGGCAGATCTTTATAAAATTTGGTCACAAAAAGACGAGAACTTCCGCAAGCGTATTGAACAATACGGAGACGTTTTGAATGGTATAAGAGTTCTTAGACTCGATCCAGTGGAAAATTTATTTTCATTTATTTGTTCGTCTAACAATAATATCAAACGAATAACCCAGATGGTAAACAATATGTGTTCCCATTTTGGTGAGGTAATTGGTTCTCTAAGCAATGTAAATTACTACATGTTTCCTACCATTGATCGCTTGTCTGAAAAAGACGTGGAAGAAAAACTGAGAAAACTTAATTTTGGGTACAGAGCTAAATTTATACATCAAGCTGCTGTTTACATTAAAAACAACTTTGACCATCAATGGTTGTTTTCTCTGAGGGAAAGAGATTACATCGATACAATAAATGAGCTAGTTAAGGTGCCTGGAATAGGGAAAAAAGTGGCAGATTGTATCAGTCTTATGTCTTTGGATAAACTCGAAGCAATTCCGGTAGATACACATGTTTTGAATTTGGCTAGGAATATGTATAATTTTGTTCCAAAAGACGCAAAAAAATCCCTAACTGATAAAACTTACAAACAGATCGCCGATAGCTTTAGACAATTATGGGGTAAGTACGCTGGCTGGGCTCAAACTGTAATGTTTATTGATGATCTAGCAGAATTTAAAAAAGAAAAAAACCATTTGGAAGAAAAAAAATTAAATGATACCAAAATAGCCAAAGTGGCATTAAAACGCTCCGTATCGGAGACAATGCTAACACCAAAGAAAAATTTAAAAAAAATAAAATCTAAAAATTAACTACCGATTATCAATTTTATCATTGAGTGTAAATAAATTATTTTTTTCAAATCAGTTTATCTTTTTACCTGTCGAATGGTTTTAGCAATACCATACTTTTTAAGAAATGGCTTAATTTTTTTTTATAGATGGATATAGAACCAGGTCTCTTGCCTATTGGCGAATTAAGACAAATTTTAATAAATGTAAAAAATAAACTTAGATATCTGAATTTGTTTAATTTAAGTTTTTGAAGAAAGGTATCAAAATTGGTGAAAATGAATGCAAACAAGATTTGATAGAGCTGTATTTAAAATTCGTAAAGCCACAACCACAGAGATTAAGGAAATGCAATAAAGATCAAGAAACCAAAGTAGTTTCGCTGTAAAAAAGTTAAGATATTTTTCTAGAAAAATAATAAAATAAGTTTAATTTAGAAAATTAGAAGAATTTTCCTTGAGCGAAGCATTAGAACGCCGAAAAAAAAGATTTAAGAAAGATTTTGATAATGAGGTTGAAATGCAAAGTCCGATAAATAAGCTTAAACGCCCGCACAGCAATAATTCCAGAAAGCTTGAAAATAGCAAAAAAACAAAACAAAATTAAAAAAATTAAATTATTAATTCTCAAGATCTCATACAATTAATTTGTATAATAAATATTTTGTCAAAATCTTACAGTCATTTTCTCGTTAATTTAAATTTAAAATTAATTTATCCTGTAGATATTTTATAGAATTAACTCGAGATATTTTTCTAAATGATAATTTATATGTAATAATCAAACTGAATGTTAAATGCCTTAATTTCAAATTTATTTTATTAATTTTTATTGATAATTAGTTCTTAAAAAGAAAATATATTTTATTAAAAAAAAGTTATTTAATTATCTAAGATAAATCAAAAAATATTCTAATATTTAGATTTAAATCATGGATCATTTAAACTGTTCAGTTCATTTTTTGACATTAAAGCAAATTGGCTACGACGAGTCCAATGTAGCTGTTACTTTCTACCATGATCGAACTCATTTTGATCAGAACAGCAAAAATTTATATGCCGAATTTACAGAAAAGTTTAACATTCAACAAGGCAGGCATTTCGTTTTACACAACCGTATCGCTACGATTCCGAATAAAATGAGCAAACTAAAAGACCAAGTCAAAGATCTGGATGCTTTATTATCAACTCAGATCAGATTGATCAAAGTGTTGTGGCTTAGTCAGGGCCGATTAGCCTTGGTTACGCAAACAGGAACTATAATTTGGTTATTAATTGACCAAATATCAGGGGATGTAATCAAAGTTTTGATTGACAAATCACTTGAAAAATTAAAGCTAAGTTCTAAAAATTTGTCAGATTTTCAAATCAAGATTTCGAAATCTTCTATTTTAATTATTTCCTATTCTGATAAATCTAAAATAGATATAATTAAATTTAAGAAGTCGAATTTTTTTTTCGACTATTTTAATAATTTGTCAAATTTGGAAAAATTAGAAAATTTTGATCCAAACTTGGCAATTAGTTATGAATTTACATGTCCAGATGTTTACTTGGAAAAATTCATCTTGACCAATGATAATAGTGACTTTTTTACTCTTTGGTGGCAAAATAAAATTGAAATAATGAGCCAAAGATCTCTACTAGAGCGAGATGACCTAAGAAATAACATATTAATCCTAACAAGTGATTTTTCCGATCCAAACCTTCTCGAATATATGTACAAATCCGAAGGTTTATTGCTAAAAATTGGCCATATAGAAGACAATTTAATTTCCATTGAACAAATTGAGTACATAAATGACCAAAAGTATTCCATAGCAATTTACAACTGTTTGTCCAAAGAACCGCAAAAAGAAGACTTTAAACCTGTAAAGATAAAGCTTAAAATGTTTTACACCAAATCCAAAGTCAGATGCGTAAAAATAAAAGGATCATTTGTCATATTTTTGAGTGAGAATAGTGAAATTGCTTTGTATGATTTTTACAAGAATTTGATTAAAAAAAGCAGAATAAATGATGGTCCATGGCATTATTTGGAATGGGTTATTGAAAATTACTGTTTTTATGTAATTAATAAGAACGGTTTATTAAAATTGTTAGATATTGGGCTGAATGAAATCGGACTCAAATACAATACCAGATATTTTTTAAAATTTAATTCTATTAGCAGCAGCTTAAACGAAAACTTATTTATTCCCAATGGTCCAAATCAAATGGAAATATTTTCTAGCTCGTTTAACAAGTGGGACTCGCCGTGGTCTTGTTTTAGTTACACCAATGGGCCATTTGGTCTTTTCAAATTAGTTCTAAGTCTTAATTTAAATTCATTAGATTTAACAAATTTTTACTTAAAAAATTATAAGTTATCTTTGGAATATGTTAAAAAATCGGTCAATTTGTACGAATCGTTGGACTGGAACCGTACACCGATTGAATGTTTAGGTTGTTTACAAAAAAATTTAAATATTCTTCTGTCAAACAGAATAGACTTTGATAATGATGCTTGTGATCTGAGTGAAAGGGTCCTAGGTGGATTCTATAGACCTAAAAAACAGCTGGCAGAGGATATCATTTTGGAGTACAAGTTCCAAGTATCCAAGTACGCTAGGAAATTTTTTTTTACTTTAGTTAGAAATTTACGCTTTGAAAAAGCGCTTCGTTTGGCCGATGATTTGGGAAATAGAGATTTGTTTAATGACTTATTCTATGCAGCTTGTGATTATGGTGCACATGAGCTGGCTGAAGTGTGCCGAATTAAATTTCATGAACTAAAAAATGAGGAAAAAAAGGAAAAAATAATTAACGAGCTTAATCGATCCGTCAACACAGTAGATGACAATTTGGAGACCAACGAATTGGACTGTTTGTCAGTCTCTTCCAGTGAACAAAGCAGTTCAATAGAAACTTATTATGGTTCAACTGGATCAGCTTTAAATCAATTAGGAGAATTTAATTCAAAATTGAAAAAAATAAAAATACATGAAGAATTGCCTAAGCCAAAAATTTTTACCGAAGAAGATATTGAAAATTTTGCAAAAATGCTCATCGAACAAAATAAATTTGTTTATGAAGAAGCTTTTAATTAATGTTTGTGAATTATTTAATTTTTTTTCTATTTTAAATATTGTTTAAAATTTTAAAATGAAAATTTGACCAAAAAGAAGGTCAATTTATACCAGTCACATAAGTATTATTAATAAAATAAAATTTTTTAAAAACTAAGATTTAACAATGACTTATTTGGAATAACTTTTATGATCGATTTATTATTTCACCGAAAAATTATTTTTTGATTAATACAATCAAAAAATGCATTTTAAGCAAATCGAAAATAATAACTTAATTCTTGAGCTGTTGTTAAACTATCGGTACCAAGGACTTATGGAAGATTCTAAATTAAGGATGACAAATGGTTAACAATTTATTCAACAAAATGTTGATAACAGCTTAATTTTGCTTTATAATCTTTATTGATTAAAATAACTTTGCTTTTTCACATAATACTAAAATAGGGAGCTTTTTATTTAAGCAAGAAATATTCGATTTTTTAGTGAAACTTTTCAAAATTTCAAAAAACTTATTATAATTGATCAGAAATTTATTTGGTTATCTCCTTAATATTTCTATAGTCATATTAGGGATAAGTCTGTAATCTAAAAATTATTATGATATTAAAAACAAATATATAAAATGAAAAAAAGTCTTTGGTTATTCCAATTGATAATTTTTCATTCTAAATCATGTTAATTAATACTGCTAAAATTAGATTCATTCAAAGCATGATAATTAAGCCAAGGCCAATATTTACAGTACAAAAAAGAAATTAGAAGGAACTGAGATGGGTTTATAGTATAAATTGTGTGTTTAGTATCAAAATTTGCAACTTGGTAAAAACTTAATGTCGGGTCATGATGGCATCGTAGCCATACTTGAATTGATTGACTGAGTCCGAGACCTCAGCGAGTAGAGCATTTCATTCATCGACAACCCTGTTCGTAAAGAAATTAACCCAATGCGTACAATTGGTTGATCCCTGACCAGACAATCTCCTCGTGGTCGTCCCGAACTAAGATGCTGATGTGAGCTGATGTCTCCAATTGCATTATGTCTTTCTTGCTGGATGATGACGGCGTGCTTTAGACGAGGCCCTACGAAAGCACGATTGGACCCTAAATGTGTCGATGGTCCAGTGTCTGAAGGTCCTCTTAAACTGACCGAGGATATTCATTGTATTCGAATGTGGTTAGTGAACTTCAGATTACTTGACAAAGTTACACCGAGATGCTTCTCGGCAACAATGTAGAAAAACTTGTATAGATACATAAAATAAGCTAATTAATAATTTTTTTGAAATATATATTTAAATAAATTCATTCTTTAATTTTTATTCTTTTTTATTCATTTAAATATTTTGAGAGAATTTTCAGAATGGATATTAGTCCCTCTTTTCAGCCTAGCTTTTAAAGCATAAAAACAATCTGAGATAAAATCATTCATTATCAAAAATAAAATAAAATTTATTCTTCCAATTTATTAATTTAACAAATCATTAATATAAAGATATAATAAATCTATATTTTACAATATATTTTAAAATTAGAATGAAAATGGAACTTAAATTTCAAGACTGAAATCATCATTGTTTATATTGAAATAATTTGAACTATTGGCTTCAGCTAAATTAAATCAAATTAAAAATTTGATAATTTATAAAAAAGTAACTACCTCTTCTTTGTCTATTTAGTCGTTTTACATAGGCTTCAAGTTTCTCGATAACAATTTCTTGTCTTTTCACAGTATCCTCTAAGCCGTATGCCTTGCCAAGCCTTTGTCTCATTAAATCAAGCTCATTGTTCAAAGAAGATTGAGCCAAAATCATCCTTTTCATTTCTGATTCAGCTTCTTTTCTCTGAAATTTTTTTTATTTTCAAAATTTAATCTAAATAATCATAAATTTACTCTCTCTAATTCTCGTCTCAGTCTATCAATCTGGTCTTTAAGAACCACATTTTCATTAGTTTTTATGGCAATACGAGTTTTTAGTTCAACTTTTAAAACAAAAAATAAAAAAATTACTCTTAAAATAATCAGAACTTACTAAATGATTGATTCAGCTTGACCTTATCAGTTTCATTTATTTCAGCAAGTTTTAACAAAGCTTGTTTTTTGTCCTCAAAATTGTTCATTTTTGAAGTCAATTGGCTATTTGATAGTTCTAAGTTTCTCAATTGTTGCCTGTAAAGAATAATATCTTCGTTCATTTTTTTCACCAAAGCCTTGTAAGCATTAAGTAAATTGGTGTAATATCCTAGCCATCCTTCCATATCAGTCCCATTCGGCTGCTGATAGTTTAGAAATGCATATCGATAATCAATTGGTACTTCTGAAAAGTCATCTCTTTGGAATAATAGCAATTGATCTGGATTTCTTAATGTTACATTGCTAAAATTTGTAATATTAGGTTTAAGATAATTTAGAAAATTTCCATCTTGTTTTGGCGCGGAAATTATTTCATTTTGTCTAGCGCTGTGTATTACTTTTGGAGCTATTTCATTTGGTTTTGGACTATGAACCACTCTAGGAGTTGGATTAACTTTGATCCCTTCTGGTGTTCTAACTCTATTCTTGAACTTTGGCTGTAAATATACTGGCTCAATATTTTTTCTCAAATCATCTTCATAATAATGTGAGTCAAGAACAGGCAAGTCTCCAGGAGTTTCATAATTTAGGGTCTTCTTTGGACATTTTTCTGGTACCATGCGTAACACTGTTTCAGCTGTCAAATTTTTTGTGGCCTGACCGATTAATGATCCATCTGTTTCAATTAGCATATTTTCGGTTCTTAGGCCGCCTAGTGTTTTTTCTTGTAGTTGAGTGCCACATCTTTGATCTAACTTGATCTTACACCATCCAAGAAGATTTTTTATTGACCACATTTTGTTATCTTAAAATATTAATTTAAATGCCACTGCAATTTATTTTTTCTGCTTACATTTGCTGAATGTAAAAAATTCAATAATTATGGCTGGATCTAGTTTTTCATTAAACATTGCATCTTTTTCTTCTTTAGACGTAAACATAAAGGTATGATTCCATATCGGAATCGATGACGCTCGTGTAGCCAAAGAAATCTTTAAATTGACCATGTGTTAAATTATTCAAAAATATATGAATTTTTTAGTTGTTCTGATAATAGAGTTAAAATTATAAGGTGGAAATTAAATGGCAATGTGTATTTTGGAACAAAAAAAACAAACTGAAACATTTTGCACAAGTCTTGGAGCTTTTATTAAAAAAAATCAAAATTTTAAATTTTTGTTTCATTTTTTGTTCCAAAATTCACAATTTCAAAATCAAATTTTAACCCTATTTGAAATTAAATTTAATTTAAGACATAAGTTAGTTTTAAATTTATGATATTACAGCTATTTAGAAACTGTTGATAGAACTGATCAAAAGGTGGGCCAAATCACTTAAATTTCTGGCTCTATCACTAATTTTAATTTTACTTAATTTTTTTTACAAGTAGCATATAAGAAATTCTAATTTTATTAAAAATTTAAATTTTTATTCCATTCTAAGCTCTGACCTTTTTTCCTACCTGGTTTGGTCTTTTGACTTTTTATTCAATCAAATAACTGCTAGCTTTTGACTATTGGAATTGTTCCTATATGTTTACAAATATTGCCTTTAAAATACTCAATACAAGTACACTTTGTAATTTTCCATTTATTTTTCCTAAGGCGGACCAAATGAATTTAGTTTTTAAATGCAAAAAAGCTTTTAAAATTCAAAGTACCGGTTTCACATTCTTCATAACAAAACTCATCACATTTTTCTAGGTCGATAGATTTTTTGAAATCACCTTTATCATCAAGACTTAATAAATACAAATCTTGTATCTTTTCATAGAATATTTTTGGCGCCAAAATTTAAAATTATGATATGTTGATAAATCAAATATTGGCTCATTTTGAACATACAATTAAGAATTTATTATGTAATAGAAAATTTAACATCAATAATATTTGTTAGAAAAATTTGAAAAATTAATTTAGATGAAAAAAAAACAAATCAAAATTGAGACTGTATAAATTGAGCTTAGTTATATGATATTTAGTTCTTACCTGAGGTCGACCTTCCATGCTAAATGAGGGAGTTTTGAAATTATTTTTAGCGGGGGATGGAAAGTAGATTGAATTGAACATAACTGATGATTCTGATAACTTTAAAAAGGTGTTTCTGAAAGAAAAAAATAATCTTATCAATCTATCTCATACATTTTTTTATATATTACTTATAATTAAGATAGTTTGGTACGATGCGTGCCACAGCATAAAGCGATAATTTTTGAGATATTGGGTTGTCAAAATGAGTAAGTAGCATCTAAATGTTCAATTTAAATATGTATAAGCCTTGTGTCAAAGTTTACTTCAAGGCCATAATATTTGAATTCCTTTTGAGCTAAGGCACTTGTTTTCCTGGTCAACGAAACATAAAGTTTTACTGTTTCAGATGTTTTACGCCCTAAATTCTTTTCAATAAAACTTTATTTGACTTTAATCTAGATATTCAATTCTTACCACGTTTAGTTCTAAGTGGTATTGGTGAAAAGGAGTGAGCCAGTCCCACGGAATTCGAAATTCAGCAATATTTTTATTATGAGATTCGTCTATTAGTAAAATAAAGAGTTCCTCATTAAGAACATTTTCTTCCAATGTTTCTACAAATAAGATATCATTCCAAACAGGAAATTGTCCTTCTATAGGCACCGTTGCATTTGGTTTTTCGACTTCATCTTTTGAATTCATTGACCGTTTTGACTGTCTTTGTAAAATAAAGTTATTCTTTTTAAGGAAATTTTTAGTCATTACCCTGTAACAAAGCAAAATGGAGGGTTATTTTCGACCATTGGGATATTTGCCGCTGTGTGGACTATTATTTCGATTATTTCTAGGCCTTTATCACATACATGGGAAATTAAATTTGTCCTCGGTTGGGCCATTTTGAGAAATTTGCTAATTATTCCAACTCAACGACGAAATTTTTTATTTAGTTTAAATTTGGTTGCTAACACTTTTCTAAGGTAAAAAATAAACAATGTTTTCTTTAGCAAGATTAAAATTTATAAATTGTTCGATATCTCTGACTTATCATATTATAAATAGCTATATTTTCTGGAATGATTTTTGTCATTTCTTGTTTGATTAAATTTATTAAATAATTGATTTAATTGGAATTAAAATTTGTTGACTTATGTAGTTATATATTTTTAAATTAACTTTTCAATTCAGATATTTATGGATCTCAGATATCAGAAAATTTTAAATAGTTAAATTTTTTAGCAACACAATTAACAAAAGATAATTTTTAAGATTATTAACTTTTTTTTAATTAAAAAAATTAACAGATAGATTTAAGGCATCATTATTGTAACACATCGATATTTTAAAAAAATTTCCCATTTAAATTTATTCTAAATGATTACTTT
Organism: Brachionus rotundiformis; assembly: GCA_016802295.1. Lineage (NCBI taxonomy): Eukaryota > Metazoa > Rotifera > Eurotatoria > Ploima > Brachionidae > Brachionus > Brachionus rotundiformis. Next base: position 5,671,894 of record JAESIW010000137.1, read on the forward strand.
AATTTAAATATTTAAGCAAAATTTTATACTTCTTTAAGTCAAAAATTTTATAACTATTTAGAGTTCTTATTAGTTTGAGAGCAAACATTAGCATAATCTTTAAAAATTCCTTTTCAAAGGTTAATTTAGAAAAATATTTTGCTATCTTTAAAATTAATTTATTTTATTAATCAAAATTAAAATTTTATTGTTAAATTTTCATAAAATTACTTTTATGTTCAAAATTTTAGTAAAGTTAGTTGATTGAATGTACATTCAGTCGTTTGTAGAAAATTTAAAAAATTATTATTTTATTAATCCATAAATTTTTATCATAGAAAATTTTTTTTGTGAAATTTTTCAGATGAATCATGAAAAGCATTTAAACATTTATTATTTAAACATTTAATTCTAAAGCCTGGCAAGCATTTATATTATATTTTTTTAAAAAGTTATTAATTGATTAAACTTTTTATTAACCTTTATAATTGAAATTTAAATAATTTAAATATTGAAGAGTATTTTTTTTTGAAGAAAAATGATTAACTGAAGACTTATTTTTTGAACAATGAAATATTTATACTTAATAAATAGTGATTATGGGAATAAAATTCAAATCTAACTAAAATCTTACGACTTTTTTTTAGATTTGAAGACTATTTACTCTTTAATATCATCAGGTGAATATAATTGTACAGATGTTGTTCAATTTTTCCAGAAAAGAGCTTTTAAATGGATTGATAAATGCAATTATTAACAACAGCCCAAACGTTCTTCAACAAACACCAGATTTTTTCTATAAAAGCCAAAATTTAATATGTTCACTTCATTGTGTTCCATTAGCAGTTAAAGACAATATTGATATTGCTGGAATACCAACGACAGGTGGTATAAAATCTCTATGCTGTTCGATAAAAATACTTTGGTTATTGATAGACTATTGGCTCAAGGAGCTATTATTTTATTCAAAATAAATTTAGGAGAACTTGCTTATGGAAATAGGATCAGCGAATTGGTGGGAGAATGCATGAACCCTTTTGATCCAGAGCGTCCCAGTATCTGTGGTCCTAGTAGTTTCGGTTCAGGTTCAGGTGCTGTTGTTTCTTTAGACTTTCTGTAATTTCTGTTGGAACTGACACGTCAGAATCTGTTCTGTATCCTGGAAGTTACAATGGCTTATTTTCGCTTAGACCTGCTCTAAACACTACACCATTGAAGGGAATAATACTTTTGTTCGAAAAGAATGATACTGTTAGTTCTTTTGCTAAACACCTTAATGATTTGGTTAATACATTTTCAATAATTACAAAAGATTATTCTATCATACAGAAATTTGAAAAAAAAATCCATATCAGCAGCTTAGGATAGGAGTCATTTCCAATTTAAAAAAAATTTTACTATTCTGTTTTTAGAGAATAAATTTGGATCCAAATACAAAATAGAACCAGAAGTAAAGCAAGGAATTGATAATACTGTCAAAAGATTCAAACTTTTAGGCCTATCTGTTATTGAATTTTCTTTCAATCAAATTGATTTTGAAAATATATTTAAGTTACTAAATAACATTTTTGATGTTGGGTGTTTAAATAGTAGTAAAAAAATTCCATGGATAATTATATTGGTGATACAAAAGGATTTGAGTCCGATTCTCCTGTAAGAAGTTTTGAAGAACTTTTTAATAGCGATTTTTAAATAATTATTGAAGAATGATTTTAATAATGGTTTAATTTTATCCATAAATCAGACTAATTGTATTGTTTATGATCTGTAAGTAAGAGAATTGAAGGATTTAATAATAAAATGGTATCAAAATTTTGATTTGGACTACATTATGGTTCTAACTTCGACAAATTTACCAGAGAAACGTAATAATTATTTTTGATATTATAATTGGGTTGTCGATTCTTAATTTACCCGTTCGAAACTCAAAAAAATAATATTTCAAGTGACTGTTTACCAATCGGTATGGGTTTAATGAGCAAGACTGGTGGTTTAAGCAAAATTTTTAAAATCGCTGAAGCATATGAAAAGTTTTATGTAGTTGTTAAATTACCTCCTAGGATACCTTTATTAAATAATGCCATAGGAACGAGATTAAATTTTTATTTCTTTATATATCCCTTAATTTTTGATATTTTAAATTTAAATTGGAGTTTTTAATTTGTTTAATTTTTATTTTTCTAATTTGAACAATATTTTTAATTTCACTATTCTAATAGACATTGGTTATTTTCCTTAATTTGTTAATTTGTAAGATTATTGTTTTTGATTGAATTAATACTTTAGCTAATTAATCGAGTCATCTTAACTTAAAAATATATAGATACATTTTCAAAAAAATAAATATTTTAAGAATCAACAAATTATTAAATTTGGAAACAAAGAAGACCATTTTTTCAAAATAACTAACAAGTTAGTAAAAGATAGTCTTTGAGCCAATTTTTCGCTTACATATTGCTAAATCATTAATCTTTATAAATTAAAATTGTCTAATTAAAAAACGCCAAAATTGCAGTACTAAAAGTAGAATTGATAAATAATAACTTATTTTTGATCTAAATAATTGTATTCCAGAAATAGAAAATTAATCATTCTCAATAATAGATGATTAAATGACCAAGTTTAGGCGAATTTAAATTCTAAAAATAGTAAATCTATTCAATTTTATGTAAAATTATCAATTCTATTTTCAAAAATTAAATTGAATTAAATATTTGATATTTAAGTTTTCCAAAGGTTATAAAACAATAAGACTTAAAAACTATATTTAAATATAATCCGAACGAGATTATTTATTTGACCAAATACTTAATATTTTAGGCAAGGATTTTAATTATAAAAATCAATACTTTTAAATTTTTATTTATTTTAGAAGTAATAATTTATAAATAAAAAAAAAAAAACTAGATCAGTTGGATGCGTTTAAATCTATAGAATAAGAAGAATTGACACTGTAGGGTGAATACGGATAATTGTACAAATTAGCATCATAATTATAAGTAAAGTAATTAGATTGATAAAAATACTGATGATCTAAAGGTGAATTGAAGGCTGGTCGAAAATTAGTATCAGCGATATTCTGATCTAACTGCATTTGAGAGTAGTTCCATTCAGACGAAATACGACTCGGATAACAAAAATTGCCAGATACTGAAGATGTCATTTGGTTCGAGTTGGAACAACCAACATTTCTATCTGATCGCTCATTTTCAAAATTAAAAGATTTTTGTTTTATAACCTGACTGGTCATTTTAGAACCCTTTTTAGGTTTTCGTTTTGGCTGGTATTTATATCCTGGATTCTGTTTGGAATGCTCTTCCTTTAACCTGTTGGCTTCTTCGATAAATGGTAGCTTTTGTTCATATGACAATTGGTTCCACATGTCACCAAGGGTCTTGCTGAGTAGGTTACTCGGCATTGATTGGCTATTTTGTGTAATGGTTTTCCTGGCACTCCGTGACCACACCATAAAAGCATTCATGGGCCTTTTTACATGAGGCTTGTTGTGTTTGATTGGAACACCCAATGGTTTCAGATCGAACTGGTTGAGAGTTTCGGCAACCACTAAATCTAAATGTTTTTTTTCCATTTCAATATATATTTTCCTAGATAAGCGACATTTTTATACCCCCTTTGCCGGTTAGTTAAAAGAACCGGATATTATTAACACTCGGTTCCGATATTTTTTTATAAAATATTGCACCGAGGAGCTATTACCTGATAATTAATCAATACTCTGCGATGTCTCTAGCGGCTAAATAATCAGTTTTCACAATGATCTCACTAATTATACAACAATGTGAAATGATTATTGCGAAAACTGAAATTTTAGGGCCATTGTCGATTATATGCATCATTCCACTATTCCATTTTGATCCCAATCTAAATTTTATTTAAATCAAGTTCAGAAATTTTATTAAAACAAAAGGCCGCGTTTATATCAACTCAGATTTGATTAAGTTCGTAGTGATTACCGAATCCAAAACAATTTAGTATCCATGGCAACTATTTAAGAGAAAATCTAAAAATTCGGAAATCCTAAAATTATCAAATAAAATTTTAGAGGAACGATAAAAACGAACGATGTAAATTTTATATATGCCAACTTAGGTGCTAAAGATAAATAAATAGCTATAAAAATACCATTGGTATAGCTAGGTATGGTTTGGTTGTTGTTATGTGTATGCAGTGGTTTGGTAAAAATGAGATAAAAAAATAGAAATTACACCAAATATTTATTGAAATATTTTCCTCTTCATCAACTTGAAAAATTATCTAACAAGCAATAACTCGAGTTTCAGAGTTGTCATTTCTTTAGTTTGTGTATGCCTTGAAAAATAAAATAAAATATTTTTTTTCACTTCACAAATAGAATCTTGTTTAAATTATCAAAACTCATAACAATAAAATTTAGAAAGATAAAAAATACCTTTTAAAAATTTTGATTATTTATCTCTTTCTTTTCTAGTTTGTTGAGATATTACACAATCATTTATTTATGGTTCTAATTTAACAAAGAATGTCATTAGTTTAGTTTTAAACTATATGGTCCAGATTCGAGCAGACTCTCTTTATTTTCTCTCTCTCTCTCTAACTCTATCTAGACCCTTTGTTGAAATTTGCTTAGGACTTAAATTTAAAATTTGAAATTTAAATTAGATTTAAATTTTAATTAGATAACAAGCTTGTTATCTGGGTGTAAATAATTATGCTTTATTAACAAAAACGCTTATGTCAACTTTTGGCAAATACGAGCCGAATTTGAACGATTTGGACTAGGCCAAATTTTTAAAATTTTTTCCTTTAAAAGAAAACCATAAGCTATTTATAGCGAATTTAAATATCAAATCTTTGACTAATAAATTATTTTTTTTAAATTTAACAAAAATTTATGACTTAAAATCAGTAAATTGGGTTAAGCAATAACAACAACAAATACTAGAAAAACTTTGCTTAAGCCAACTTAAAAAAAAAATTAAAATTTCATAAACAATTCATGATAGATCGAGTTTTTTAAAAAAAAAAAGTGAATTATTAGAAGGAAAGCCAAATTGACTTGGTAAATATTTATCTAAATTATCAAAACGAGTTGGATACGAAAACCTTGGACTGTTTGGTTGAACTAGCTTTGTTTGTCAACCAAACTCTCCGTTACTAAACTCGAACAAACTAAAATTTCATTCTTTTAAATAAAAAAACCTAATTCTAATTATGTAATTGAAATTAATTGCCGTAGAGTACGATTTTTCCATTTTGCTTAGATTTACAATCAATCATGATACCGGTTTATTGCCTAGTAAATCAACTAAATCATTTATTTCAATGATATATTAATCATTTATACCTTTTGTATTACAGATTAAAAAATTATTTATTTAAAAAAATTGTTTATATAAACCAATATTCAAATGTTCTAATGAATTTTCATTAACACCTAAAATAAAATTGATCTCAAAACCGATCAATCATAGTACCATAAACAAATAAAACTTATCAGCGAACTAAATAAAAATGATGAAGAAAATATTAATTCAGAATCTAGAAAACTATTTTTTTTCAAATTATAATTTCAATTCGTTTAAAAACTTTACTTAAGTTTTAAATTAATTGCTTCAATTTCATATGATAACAACGATTGATAAATCACTTAGATAAATTTATATTAATTAAACTTTTATGATTAAAAAAAATTTTAAAGTAGGCCGATGGTTTATAGTGCTTGATAGATCTGCAGGACGATTTTGAAAATTAAATTCTTTAATGAAAAAAGGCTAAAATTTCAAGATTTATTGGATAAATCTGTTAAAAGTATATTTTTAAAAATATTGTTCAAAAAAACAAAAATATCTTTTTTTAGTCTATTTTTCAATTCAAGTTTAAAGGCTTCGTTTGAATTAATCATTTAATTTTAGTCTTTTTTAGATTCTTAAAAAAAAACACAATTATAATTTTTTATATATGCTTGAGATCAAATTTTTAAATTATTTATCTTCTGTTAAAAACAATTTGGTTAAATTTATTTAATTGTGATAACTGAATTTTACCTTTTAGGGTGGGTTAAGTAATTTTTTGGAAAGTTTTTATTTCGTCGAAATTAAATGCATTCAAAAAAAGCATTATATATTTTTTAAAAAATTTTATGTAGATCAAATATTCAAAATTAATCTAATTTAAAAAAAAATTCAATTTTTTACCAAATCGATTAGACCAGCTGATTTTTAAATTGAAAATTTTTAAAATTATAATTTCATAAATAATGAAAAAATATCACATAATTAAGTTTTTTTTAGGTTATTTTACGATTAAAATTGAAAAAATAAAAACTATTTTTTAAAAAATAGCAAATCAATTTAATATTTAGATTTTTCTAATTTAATAAAAATACTTATTTATGATATTTTTAAATTTTCAAAATTTATTTTAAAATACAAATTCTCTTGATTATAAAATTATAAAGAAATTAGCAATTCAAACAAAAAATTTCAAAAACATCTTTAAAAATTTATTTTTAAAAAACAAAATTTCTAATTAACCAAGACCAACATCGAGACTCATCATGACTATGAAACCAATCATACATGACCATGTACTTAGTTTTCCGTTTCCAAAAGAAGCTGACTCAGGAATGATATTATCAAAAACAACATAGAACATAGCGCCTGCGGCGAAAGCCAGTGCATATGGAAGAATAGTCTGGGCCATACCGACTGCCAATGTGCCAAGAATTCCAGCTATAGGCTCGACCATGCCACTTAGCTGCCCATACCAAAAGCTCTTCCAGTATGAGTATCCTGATGCATAGAGAGGTAGGCTGACTGCAAGACCCTTTTATCATAAAATGAAACTAAAGCAAAGAAAAAATCTGAACATACTTCTGGAAAATTTTGAATTCCGATTCCAAGAGCTAAATTTCTTGCATTTTGGAAAGTAGAACTTTTTGTTTTCCCGACTCTTAAAAAATTTTTCTAATAAGTTATGTTTATTTATGATTTATTTAAAAATGTAATTTTACGCTCCAAATCCAACACCGACAGCAAGTCCCTCTAATCATAAAATTCAAACATTATAATTAAAAAGTATATTTTGTAAAATTATAACTTACCTGGAATATTATGAACAGTAACTGCGATTATTAGAAGCAAAATTTTACGGAACTTTGTTTCTGTACGACTTTTATTCTTATCGTACCGGTTAGATCTATCGTTTTGGTCAAAACTGGCATTATTCCTTAAGTAATTAGGACTGTTTATTACATTACGCTGTCTTAAACTATTTAAATTGATCTCTTTAAAAAAATTAAGGTCTAGGGTAACCAAGTTCATTTAGACTTTTTAAATTTACCTATTGATGTCTGATTTTCTGAATCATAAGAATTTGGTTCATCAAAATCAGGTTTTCTTTCCTGGTTTTTGATAGTCTCATCTATAAACTGTCAAATTGAGTTTAATATGTAGCTTTTTAAGTTAAAATTGTTACATTATCAGGTAACAATTCATCGGTTAGATGAACAAAGCCAGCACCTAGCAAGATTCCAATGATCACTGGTATGAGAGATAGAAATTTGTTTTCGTATAGTTGTTCAGAAACTTCCAAAGCAGGAACTATTAAAGACCAAAATGAAGCGGCTGTCATTACCCCTGCGGCAAATCCCAAACTAGCATCCAAAAATGAGCGTTTATATCCATTGAAAACGAAGACCATCGCGGAACCGGCCGCTGTGAATGCCCATGTCAAAGATGTAGCAAATAAAACTTGAATCAATGGTGAATAACCTTCCAACATTTTTTTTACCTAGATTATTATCTACACTAAATACGCTAATATTATATTTCAATCAAGATACCTTTTTGAAAATTTAGTGTAAAATAAACATAAAGTTAATTGTTGCTCTTTCAAAAGCTATAATGGAAACATATTGTGATACATGGTTATCTTAAATGATTAAAATTATCGAGAAAATATTTTTTCTCTTATTTTTCTCAAATAAAATTTTAATAATTTTTATTTAAAATTTTTAATTGTTCATAATTATGTGACTTGGTCTATAATATCCTAATTAATTCAGTCAAAAATTCCAATAAAATTTAATTTAATTCTGAAATAAATATTGACTAAATAAAACTAACTAAATACAAAAAACATTGGTGTATTTTTGACTTGTGTTTAATTCAAATCTTTAGATAAGAATCAAAAAAAAAAGATAATTAATAATGATGAATTCAGAAACTCAAAAACAATATTCACCATCTTTATGGAATAAGAGGCTTCCTGCAGAACAAGTTGTAACCGCTCACGGACAATTCTTTAGAATAAGTAAAATTTTATCGTTTTTGTTTATTTGAATAATTTAATTAACTAAAGAAAGCGATCAAGCAAGAGAAAACTTATTATCTTATGTGTACAGATTTTCAAACACGGATCCAGAACAATCAATTGAAATAATGTACTCAGATCCAAGTGTTTTCTTTGTATCCGAGGCTAACAACAGTTTAAATTTTAATGGTAAAAATATCTAATTTCTTAAAATATAATAATTATTTAAAAAAAGGTCATAAAATATTTATTTATCTTCATGGTAATTAAAAGTAAACGTTCTTCAAAATAAATGAATAACCATTTGTTTTGTTAAGGTGGATACTGGCAATGGGGATGGTAGAGTTAAAAGATACTTATTTGGACAAAAATATAATCATTTATATTCTAGTGTTAAGGATTCTAGTTTTATGAGTGAAAATTTATGTCCTAAAAACATAATAACAATTGCTGTTGGTTATACTATTGCACCTGAAGGTTTATAAATTATTTGATCTATTTCGATTATTTACTGATATTTACAAAAGCAACCATGACTGAAATATTTCACCAAATTGAAAGAGCTGTGGCCAAAATTTTGCAAAATTCTGGTGATTCAGAAGTCTATGTTTGCGGTCATTCTGCTGGAGGACATTTGGCAAGCATGTTGCTGTTTTCTGATTTTAAAAATCTGTACAATGTCGATGCTTCTAATTTAAAAGGCATCATCTCTGTTTCAGGAGTTTTTGATTTACGACCTTTATTGGAAACAGATGTTAATGATAATTTAAAAATGGATCTAGAGGAGTCGACACGGTTGAGTCCAATGTTAAGAAATGATGCTCAGTTGCATAAAGATGTTGATTTTTTAATTGTATTTGCAGAAAATGATTCGCCATCTTTTCATAAGCAATCTCAAGATTTCGAAATGCACCTAACTCGAAATCTGGGTTACAAAAATGTAACCACGAACAAAATAGATAATTGTGATCATTTTAATATTATAGAAAATATTAGTCGAGATGATTTTGCTTTAACCAAAGTAATTTTGAATGTAAAAGTAAATACATTTTTATTTTTATATTTTTTTGAAGGAAATTTTGAAGTTTATGAAGATAGATTGTTGAGTAAAAATTTGTTATTTGATGGTCAAAGTTTTTTAAATAAATATTATTATTTTAGTTTAATTAAAATTAATTAATTGAATAAATTAAATTAGATTTAAAAATTAGTTATTTAATAAGATCGTTTTTTCTCAAAAATCTGATCAAACAAAAAAATTTTAATGCTTTTTATTTAAAATTTATTTAGTAAAATGGCAACAAATAAGATTCTGAAATTTAGTTGGCTTCGGCAAAAGCTTTAAATTCACACTTACTGATATTCTGTCCATCCCTCGTTGATATAACACGAATGTCCATTCTTTGTAAATCATCACCATTAGATCCCAAATTATGAGCATACTTGTTCAAATCGACATCAACAAATGCCACATTATTTAAGTAAACTGATCTTAACTCATGGCTATCCAAGTATTCATTTTGAAAAAAGCTTTTGCGGCGAATAGTAAAATGATCAATGTTACAAACTTCTGGGTTATTTATTTCAACTGTATGTATTTTGTATGAAACAATTCCAATATTCTCAATAACTATGTTAACATTTGTGAACGGAATTGAAAATCCACCTTGGTCTGTAAACAGGGCTTGGTTATTCTCAACTGGGAGTTTATTATTTAAATCTGAATCAGTGTAAAAAACTGAATAAAACTCGGAAGTAGCTATCTCTGGTTCAAATATGTTAAAAATTTCATTAATTTTATAACCTTCTCTATCTTAAAGAAATTCATTAATTAAAATATAATAATAAAAATCATAATTTAAAATATAAATTTACAATCATCATCTTGGATATAGAGATATACAAGGTGAGGCACATTTAAAAATTTGGATGGAATTGAAGAGGACAAAACTGTAACTTTTAAGACAAAAAACTCAAATGGTTCAATTGAGTTATCATCAAGAATGGTAAAATTGTAGCTGAATTGATAATTAGCGGTAGCAACAATTGTCAAGTTTGAAGCAGCGAAATCTTGATAAATAATAGCAGTAACTGATTCAGGCAATATCTCAAGTTCAACATATTCATCGGAATTGCAAAATTCATTTTCCGGAACAAAATTAACGCTTAAAAATTGGGAACCAGATGTTTCCAAAAATGAGCCAATATTATTCTTTAAACTAAAATCTAAAGTATAATGACAATTAATGGGCTGTAAAGTATGAGAAGTAGTAGGTTCATGGGTAAATTGTTCCAAATGAGTGGTTGAATTTAAGATCTGAAATGTCACTTCTGTTGTATTTTCAGGCCCAGGATTTGTAAAAGTCTCTGTAGGTCTTTGGGTAAATTGTTCCAAATGAGTGGTTGAATTTAAGATCTGAAATGTCACTTCTGTTGTATTTTCAGGTCCAGGATTTGTTATTTCATTCCATTCGGTTGTTTCAAAAGTCTCTGTAGGTTTTTGGGTAAATTGTTCCAAATGAGTGGTAGTTAAAACAGTGGTTGTTGTTGTGCTTAATAATTCATCCTTAGAACAACATTGTCTAATTTCGTAATCTAAACATCCATTATTGTTTTCCTGGTTGAAGCAAAAAAAGCCATACAATGGAACAATCCAATGAATTTGTCCAGTCTGATTTGACGAAACTCCATCAACAGTTCTAGCTTGAACAACACTTGGATTCTTACATGCATACTGATAAAGATGATACAACTCGAGATCTCCTTCGCCTGTTTTCGGTGAGTCATAGTTATACCATTCGCTCCATAAGTTGTCCCCATTACATAATGGATCACGTGTTGGCTTTACAGTCCAAGAGCTTATAGATACATCCGGATTGCAGAAGAAATTTGAATCATTTGGATATGTTTGATTTCTAATGTAGCAGATACCTTCAATATCACATCTGTCATCCAAAAAGATCAAATTACCAGTCTCTTCATCTTCGGTTCGACACTTCGAATCGTACAAAGTCATATTCGACCATTGTACAAAGCTTCCATTCGAATAACTTATGTAGATACGTGTGTGGACCAAGCTATCTCTCGAAACAAAATTTGTTTTAATCGAATGAATATTTTTATACAAATTTAAACTGGAGAGATTTTTAAGCTTTATCAAAATATTGTTATCAGTTATTGTGTCGGCTATTGAGGTTTCTGTAATCACATGTGCCCAATTGTAAATATCATACTTATAATTTAAATTATATCTTAGAAAAAATTAGTTTATAATAACCAAAGAAAATTTACTTCAGTATATTCAACTTTTACATATATTGGATCTATTATTGAGAATGGATATCCAAAGCCATTAACCAAGTTACAATTTTCTCTCCTTAGATCGCATAGTTTTGGACTAATTGTAAATTCAGCAATATTTGTTAAATCTTGGCTACAATCAATACCACCAAAAGGCGAATTACATTCACATTTTACTTTTATAAGATAACTTAGATAAAATAAGATAACTCGTTTTGGCTCAATTACTTGGATTTGTGCAATCGCCTTCTATAATTCCAGGCTTCAAACAAAATGGATCTTTAAATAAAAATCATTTAAAACCTACTATTTAAAATAGCTTTAATCAAGTGCAAAAAAAAATTATATTCTTAGATATTTTTACTTAAATATATATGTAATGTATTAAAAAATAATTACTAAATACACAAATTCCATTATTTGAACATTCATTCGGGCAAAGTAATTCTAGATTATCTAGATTACAGTCCGATTGATTTGTTAAGATATTTTGAATTGTTATATCTATGGAAGCCTGAATATGAATGTTTATAAAAGAGGTATCACTTGTTAGCTTAAATAAAAATTTTGCTAAAAACTCATAAATAAACACTGATAGACCAATACCGTGAGATCATCAATGCAAAATTGCATCGTAGTATTTAGATCCAAGCATCCGCTATTTAAACTAGAATTTAGACCAGGGTGATTCATGAAGCTTGTCCAACACAAATTAAAAGCTTCTTCTGGACCTATCTAAAATTATAATAAATTTTAAAAGGTTTTGATTTAAAATTTTTACATACAGGCTTAATGGTTGTTGATGATGGTTGTGTCACAAACGAAGTGGAATTGTCTTCTATATGAATTGTTGATTCAATGGTGCCTATCCAACCATTTTCGTTAGATGTGGTAAATAAGTTGGAACTATTTGACCCAGGATCGTTTGTAATAATTGTGACTGGACGGGTAGTTGAAATAGCACTTGATGTAGTGGTTGGATTTGGAAGAACAAAAGTATAATGTCTAAAATTAAATCGCATTTAGAAATAAGAAATTAATCAAAATAGCTTATTTTACTTTTCAACACAGGCATACATTGGCACCTTACAATAATTAAGTCTATTTGGTGGAAGATTGTAATTTAAATTATCAAATAGATTAAAATCATCACAAGGACAGTAAAAACTTCTTTCTGACATTAGCATACACTCTGGACAACGTTTGGTGTTGTTGTTTTTATTAAATATAGAGTTAAGACTTGAAAAAATTCAAATAAAGCTAATAAAAATCTAGATTTAAAAATTACTTCCAAAATTGACCAATTTTTGCTAAATTACTAACTGATAAAAATGATTCAACACCATGCCTATCCAAAACATATAAATCAGTGTTTCTGTTTCCATCCCATCTGCCACAAAGACCACCGGTTGATCGGTAGGCTGAATTAGGCGCTCGAATCGACAAAGTAGGCATTGCTCTATTTGCTAATTGAAATTTGACCAAAACAGTATCTTCAAAATGATTTTCAACAGTTCTTATCTTTTTTGAAATTAAATAAAATGAGTAATTTCCAATGTTTATCATACCAAGTAATAAGTGTAATGGCTGCTTCCTTGAAGACGAGCACATTTGAAGCTTCCCAAAAATGTTGGTATCAAATCCCAAGTTTGCTTGTTATTTTCATGCAAAGATGAAATAACTGGACATTGAGGAACTTCTCTAATGGCATTCGGCCCAACGTGGTTTTGTTCAACCGAGACACCATATAATTTGGACGTTGGAGATATATTACTTTGAACATTACAAAAATCAACAAACATTAGTTTTCTATTCTTCTGCACATATACAGCACAATTGCAAGAACCTCGACTACATTTTTGAAATCCAGATGTCACTCTTGTATTCTTAAAATCATCGTACATTATATAGTGGTCACCACTGTACTGAAACCCATATTGCCTTTAAAACAATATTAATTATTTTATTTTATTTTATTCTCATAACTACTATAATCTTACATTCCATCAAATGTTATTATATAAGGATCATAATTGGTAGAGCACACTTGTGCCTAAAAATGCCTAATAAACTGAGTGATAATTATTGAATTTGTTTAACTTACTCTTAAATGATCGATTGATGCCAAACTTAACACAACAATGAGGAAAATTTTCATCTTTAATGTTGAATGTTTAAAAATTTGCTTTTCTTAAATAATGAAATTCTTCTCTATTGATGAGAATTGTCATATTTTTTAAGTTGAAGCGTGTTTTTGAAAAAAGAATTCAAAATTATTATACATCTGATTAAAACTTTTAATTCATTAGAAATTTAAAAAAGAATGTACGATGAATATTTTTATTAATAATATGATATAATTTGTTAAAAGAATTAAATAATTAAATACTTAAATAGAGTTATTAATTTTTTTCATTTTAAGATTCTTTTTATTTAAAATTTCCAAGATTATACAGTTTAATTATTTTAAAGTTTAATTTAATAATTTTGTTGAAGTCAATTCTGATTTTACAAACATTCATTAAGGTTAAATGAATTTTTTTTTGAAAAAAAAGACACTAAATTACTAAAACATTTAATTTTCAATAAATATTTAATTAATTTGAGATATTAATTCTAATATTTTTCAAATTTTCATTTATTTAAAAAAATATATTTGT